>JAWZSL010000039.1:4241601-4584101 GCA_034769285.1 Lutjanus argentimaculatus
TTTTTCATTTTTTTATCCTGAACATAATTTTGAAGTTTTACTTGTTTATTTTCTTTCTTACAAGTCCAAAATAAAAACTTAGCTAGCCAGCTAACACAGGCTAACTAAGTGTGTTAGCTACACTTGCTAACCCTTTGTTTGTTTTGGTTTGTAAAGAAAATATATTTTAAAAATTTTCATCAGCTTTCTTTCTTTTTATATTTTGCCTTTGCTCCTAAAAGAAAATTGATGCAGCAGATTTTATAAAATGCACGACCCTTTCCTTAAAAACTGACGGGAATTCCTCTCAGGAAGTCTGGTTTGGTGTAGCTGTCTGAAAACACACTGGACAGAGTCAGGAAAAGGTTGTGATAATAAAAAGGAAAAGGTGTGAAAAACTGTCAGAAAACGGGAGAATTACAGGAGAATTGAACCACACGGTTCTTTAAAAAACAAAGACAAAACAGTTGGTAGTTGAGTTGGACTTACCTCTGTCCGTCCACTGTGCAGACTGAGACGCCCCACTTGGTGCTGTCCATGTTCTCCTTTTCCTTCTCCTGATTCCACAAATAGAAAAGAGTACAAAGGTCATTCAGGTTCATTCTAACCCTCTAACCTCTGACCGCTGACCCCTGACCCTAACACCAAATATCAGTCCCAGTTACAAATAATAATAATAATAATAATTCTGACACTAAAATAACTACCTGATGTTAAATCTCTAATGTGATGATGTGATAAACGCTCGTTTCAATTAACTTCACAAACTATTTTGATAATCAGTGAAACATTTCAAGCAAAAATGTCAAACATTGTCTGAGTCCAGCTGCTTATATGTGATGATTTTCTGCTTTTCTTTTTCATTTCTGACAGTACATGAAGAGTCTTTGGGGTTTGGACATTTGAAGACGTCACTTTGGGATCTGGCAAACTGTGACGAGTATTTTTCATTTTATAGACGAAATAATTAAATGATCAATCCTGAAAATAACTGGCAGATAATTTGATAAAGACATGAATCATCTCTGACAGGTATCAGAGCAGGACTCACCTGGACAGACGACAGCTGACGACACCTGGAAAACAATTTCTGAGTTTCTTCTGTGAAGGTGGAGAAATCTGGGATGACGAATCGTCCCTGCAGAGCTTTTAGGATCAGAGAGACGAATCCTGTGACACACCTGCAGCAGGAAGAACACGACGCAGAATTAAAACGTGAGAACATCAGGTTCAGAACCACGACACAGCTGCTCTGATAAATCAGTGTGTCATCTGCAAAACATCAAAGGGACATTTATTTTTTCTGAGCGGTTTCACTCAAATATTTTCAAGGATGTTCTTGCAGGGGGAACAGAGAGGATCTTGGGAAGGTTTTGCTGAAGAGTGAATTCAGTCCATGAAAGAAAGGACGGACCTCTGGAAGGTGTTTCTGTCCACCGATCCATCGGCGTCCTGCAGCTTCCTCAGGTGAAAGAAACACTCTCTGAGCCGGGGGTCGGACCTGTGCAGACCGGAGCTCCAGACGGCCTGATGGAGAAAACAAACACACCCAGAGTGATCCTGTCAAACTCCACTTCAACGCTTCAAGAAATGATCCACAAGAGCCAACTTCACTTTAAAAAGAGGAGATTCATCCAGTGTTTTAGTATAAACGAACCTTCAGTGTTGCTGCGAAAAATACTAAATATTTTGACTGGTGTAACTCAGAACTCACAGGGATTGGTTGAATTTGTGTGAATTATTTTGAACGCAGCTTCCTGGAGGGACTGATTAAAGACTGAGGATGAATCTTTGTGTGAAAATACCTCAAAGAACTGGTTGACGTTGATTCGTCCCTCTGAGGCGAAGCTGTCAAACAGAACGTCAGCAGCCCTGAAACAACAAGACGAGTCACATGACGGCGGGTTTATCTGACGGACGGTGTTGGTGAGAGTAACCAGCGACCTGAGGACTCACGCTCTGCGTTTGGACGGACTCTGCTGTGGGGGGGACCAGGGCTGGGTCGGGGCGAAGCCTCTGTCCTCCGGCTGGACCACCGCCTGAGGAAGAGGAGGCTTCATGCAGCCGTTACTGGCTGACACTGGGACCACTGCACATAAAACCATTAAAATGATTATTTATTATTATTCTTATTTTCATACAGTACAGGGCATCAGTCGCATTAGTCGAGTTGAAATGTGCTAAACAACACGACAAAAATAGATCCAGACATGTAGATCGCATCCACACGCACTTATTTTTGGACCTATTCTTCAAGTCTTTCCTCTAACAATTATTTTCTACATTAATCAATTAGTTGTTTGGTCGATAATTATCAGAAGATGGTTAAAAAAAATCCTGTCACAATCTTGTCAATTGAAAAATAGGTTCAAACAGTACGTCCGTATCCTCCACCTGCTTTCACGTTTGGACCTATTTTTCAACTAGTGATCAATCTGGCAATAAATTTTCCATTAATCGATCAGTCCTGTGGTCCATAAAATGTCAGAAAATGTTGATCAAAGTCCAAGATGACGTCCTCAAATGTCTTGTTTTGTCCACAACTCAGAGATATTCAGTTTACTGTCAGAGAGGAGGAAAGAAACCAGAAGCTGAAATCTTAAAAAAATAAATAAACAGGATTCTTAAATAAAAAACTCTCTCACACTTTAGAAACTAAACTAGTAAAAATATTTTCCACAGTGAGTGACGGTGTTTAGCCCCGGTTGTACCTGCAGGTCCTGGACTGACGAGGCTGATGGGCTTCTGGACCGGACTCTGGACTGCAGTCTGGACCTGGTTCTGGATCAGGCTCCTGGGAGCTGGATGGGGTGCTGCATCCTTAAAAAAATACAAAACATAAAATCAAAAGTTAAGAAATGACCTTTTTATCTCCTCAGCTCATTTACTGAAGAATCACCTGCAGTATGTGTGACTGTGATGTTTCCTGAGATTGTGCAGTCAAATAATTTACAAGAAAATAAATGTAATATTTTCTGACGTTAGACAGTCACACAAATTTACGAGAAAAAACTGTCTTACATGTGTGCGGTGTAAATTCACTTTAATATCAGAGAATCTAATCTTGTAAATTCTGAGTTTTTTCTTAGAATATTAAACCCTGCCCAGGTTCTACATTTTCTTCTTTTTTCAACTTTGTTTCTGTTTTGAGTGAAAACAAGAGAACGATCTGACGCTCCAGATTCTGTCAGCGAGGAGGAGAACAACTCTTTGATGTAGAACACAGAGTCTGACAACATGAGGATGTGACATGTTGAGGCAGGTCTACCTGGTTCTCTGAGCTCCTCTGTTGGTTCTCGTCCGTCATCCCTCCATCGTCTGCCAGAGAGGAAGAAGAAGAGAAGAAGAGAAGAAGAGAAGAAGAGAATCTCCTTCAGACGATGTTTCAGTCCGTGAGCTGATGTCAGATCAGCAGCTGTGAGTTTCTCTCATTTAAACTTTAACAGGCTGAACTGAGGACAGAGTCGCCGAGTCTGAGGCACAGAGAGGAACAAGTCATTGTTCCACAAGTCACAAGTCAGTCTTAAGTCTTTGTTATCAAGTCAAGATGAACAAGTCCCAAGTCAAGTCTCAAGTAAAGACTGACAAGTCCCACGTCAATACTGACAAGTCCCGAGTGAAATCCCACGTCATCGGTAACAGGTCAAAAGTCAAGTCCTGAATCAACTCCCAAATCAAGACGGACATGTCCCAAGTTAAGTCTCAAGTAAAGACATACTAGTCCTAGGTCAAAATGGACAAGTCCCGAGTCAAGTCCAAAGTCAAGATGAACAAGTCCTAAGTTAAGATGGACATGTCCCAATTCAAGTCACAAGTAGTGACGGACTAGTCCTGAGTCAAGCCCCAAGTCAAGATTGATAAATCCCATGTCAATTCTGACAAGTCCCAAGTAAAGTCCCATGTCAACGCCAACAGGTCATAAGTGAAGTCCTGAGTCATCTCACAAATAAAGATGGACAGATCCCAAGTCATGTCAAGTAAAGATAAATTAATCCCAAATCAAGTCCCAAGTCAAAGCAGGTCACAAGTCAAGTCCCTGAAGTCAATATTGACAAGTCCCAAGTAACTAATACTTTGATTTTCTCAAGTCTAAAGTCATCAAATTTTTGACTTGAATCTCAAGTCATGTGACTCGACAGTAACTAGAAGAACATCAGGCTGACAAATAAAACAGCCAGAAACAGAACCATGAGCCAGCAGTTCCTCAATGTTCCTGTTTTATTTTGGTGAAGAACAACTTGTAAAGTTTGTGGTTCTGTGGCAAAATAAAACTGGACTGCAGCTGTTTGGAGGTTGGTTTGTTCTACAGAACAGAACAGTGTTCTCCACAGCGTCTCCATGACAACAGAGCAGACTCTGTTCAGTCAGTGTGAGCACATTTACTCAGGTACTGAAGTACGATTCGAGATACTTGTACTTTGCTTGGGTTTGTGTGTTTTATGTCACTTTGAATGTTTTACACAGTGAAAAATATAACAAACTCTAAAAGTGCAACACATTGTTAAAGATGCATTCAGTGGTTTCCAACATTTCTGTCTCCTGAAATCTGTCAAACATAAAGATGTAAAAATAAAAACAGAGTCAGCTGAAGTGGCGGAGCAGCAGTTTGTGTGTTGGGGTTTGTTTGCTATAGTTGGAGCTTCTGTGGGAAAATAAAGGCAGAAAAATAGATTCAGAGGTGGAGTCTGTGGTGACGACTGGGCAGCAGACTCCGCCCACTGCAGGATACCTCACAGACCACTAATCACAGGGTGACACACACACACACACACACACACACACACAGACCTTTCATGTCTGGGTCTTTATTGGGCTCCAGCAGTTTGTTGCCGTCCAGGCCGCCGTAACGTTTCCTCCATTTGCGTCTGAGAGAAGGTGTTCTCTGGAAACTGAACACACAACCACAACAAGATCAAACATATCATTTATGTATGTTTAAGGTTTGGGTAACACAAAGTTACCTTCTGTTAACGAACACTACTGTCAGCTAACGGTGCATTCAAATGAGGTCGTTTTTTACCATCGTTACAAGATGAGCCCACCTGAATGCTCCCTCACACTTACTGTTAATGAACTGATTACTGTTAGCTAACAGTACCGTTAGCTACTGTTAATGAACTCTCCTGTTTGCTAACACCACTATTAGCTGCTGATATAAAACACTTTTCTTAGCTAACACTACCATTAGCTGCTGTTATGAAACACTACTGTTAGCTAACATTACTGTTAGCTAGGGTTACAGAACACAACTGTTAGCTACTGTTAAGGAACGCTATTCTTAGCTAACGCTAACGTTAGCTACTGTTTTAAAGTGTTACTGTTAGCTACTCTTATGGTGCGTTCAAATGGGGTCGTGTTTACCAACTTTACGAGATGAGCCCACTTGAATTCCTCCCTCATGTCGTGTTTACAACATTGTGAACTGGAGGTTTTGCTGTGCTCAAGTGGAACTCGTGAACTTGTCGTGAATAGAACGTTGTGAACTTGGAGCCAAAAGAAAACTTCCAGTGCACGATATCATGAACACGAAACGAGGGGGACGTTCAAAAAGGCTCATCTTGTAATCACAGTAAACACGAGCCCATTTGAACGCACCAAGACTCCACTCAACATGTGAATAAATTCTAGCTAGTGGGCCGTAACCACGGTAACCACGGTAACCACGGTAACCACACTAACCATAGTGTTTTGGTGAAGCAGAACAAGGTTGAGGTGGCATTCAAGAAATTTTGGAGGACACACTGATGTACCACGCTAGTTAGCTAACTAATGATTCTTAGCTTTGTGAAGCTAAAAGTTACAGATTGATTGACAGGATATGATGACATGATATGATTGTCTAAAATTGTTTGGTTCTAGCTTACGTAAACATGCATCATATTTTGCTTTGCAGGAAGAAAACATGACTGGATCTTACAGGGTTTTGATATAAAAACACATAGAAATTGTTGTTTTTTTTTGTTTGGCACATATTGTTTAATAGGTGCACAGTATGACAGAGGATGAGATCTAAAAGGGTTAAAAATGAATTAAAAACATTTTTCTTTTTATCGACTTTAATAACCAACCACATGCTGCTGTTGACTGCATGTTTTAGGATGTTGAGCTCGTCTCCATGGGGCACCTGTGTACCAGGTGTGATGAGTTTAACAGCTATATTTTGGAGATTTTGGTGAATATATGACTCATTTCTCTTCTCTGCCTGGCAGTTTAGTAGCTGTACTGACTGGTGGAGACTGTTGACTTCTGTCCCCCCAACCTGTGCAGGTTGAGAGGTTTTAAACAGCAGCAGATGTCCCCTCTGTGTTTTCCTTCCTGCCACGTCTCAGCCTGTCCCTCACCAACACAGCAGGAATGTAAAGCTGGAGTGTTTCCAGCTGTATGGCAGAGTGAGAGTGTGCAGCAGCTGCAGCTGCAGCATTGTTCAGGAATAAAACAACAGAATAAAGCTTAAATAAGAGTCTCTCACCACAGGTAAGGGCTGTCCTCTGTCTCCTGGCTCTGGCTGTTCTCCATCGGAGCCCTCAGGTGTGTTAGTCCAGGTACTGTGTGTGAGACGAGGCGGCGGGCTCCCTCAGTGAGTGTGTCTGCAGGCTGTAAACTTTCTTTAATGAATGGGGAAGGTTTGGAGAGGAGGGGAAACCCGTCAGCGCCTGCAGACACTCCCAGCTCTGCCTCTGTGGTCCACACACACTCCAACAAGAGACAAAACTTTACAGGAACACAGAGGGAGTTCAAGAGACGAGAAACATGAGAAACCACAAGAGAAACAACTGTAAAACAGAGTCACAAAGAAGATTTTAGGCTCTGACAAAGATTAAACAACAGAACAAGACATTTATCAGTGATTTATACAGACACAAATTTGTTTTTGGGTACAACGTCAGAGAACAGTTTGCCCAAATTCTAAAAACCCTCTATTTTCTTACCTCAAATGCTGAGCTATATATTCTTTTTTACTTTTTCATCACTGGAGACGCAGGTACAAATACAGAATCCAAAATGAACAGACTTCACATTTTCAAATGAAGCAAAACAAACCAGATTGATGGTGTTCAGAGTATCAATCCTCTGTTTACAGTGGACTACACATCGACATCAATTAACACTGTAAACCCCCAAAAGATTAAGGAAATCGGTTGCCACAATTTTTTTGAGTTGATAAAGTTAAAAGTTGGAGGTTATCAGAGCATAAATATAGTCTGAGTTACATGGACTCTTTGATTACAAAGTAAATTCATCTCAAAATGTTTATTCACACGTCTCACTAACACACTGTAAAAACAAAAAAGTTGAGAAAGCTTAAAATTTCAAGGCAACTTGATTCAATAGATTTGAGTTTTGAGCCCAACTCGAGTTTTAAAAAAGTTTTACCAACTAAAAATGTTTTTGTTTTTTGTTTTGTTTAATTTTAAAGCATCCAAATGAAAACAAATCAGGTTCATAGTTCACTGTGAGCAAAATGTTCAAAATATGATTTTCTGGGTGGTTCAACTCACAAGATTCAATTTTATCTAAAGAAGAAAAGTAAATTATCTCAACAAAACATTATAGGTCAGAAAAACTTTAAAGTTTAAAAACTTGATCAGAGTTTTGAGAGTTTGAGTTTGATTCAAAACTTGAAAATCTACTGAAGACAAACTGCTCAAATGATTAGTTTTATCTTGTTTTTTTTTAAAAACAGGACAGAACTGATTAATTTTAAGAGTAAAAAATGATTTAATGTTCAGTAAAACTTGACCTTAAAAGTTTAAGTTTTTAAGTTTTTGCTATTTATTACATTTAATTAATATGAGCATTTGGTTTTACAGCATGATTACAGCTACTGGACAACAAAACAGAAAATAATAAATTAAATAAGATCAAATAAATGGACCACGTGTTGGTAATGTCACAGCCTGGCTCAATGGTGCGTGACAAAAAAGGGAGACCACACATAATCTGCAAAGTTTTAACAAAAAGTTTAATGAAATAAGTAAATAATTAAATACCACAAAATGAATAAACTATGGTTGTCAGTGTGCATGCTGTGTTGGGTGGGTCAGTCAGTAAATCAACTTAACAAACAAACAAAGGTCAGTCCCAGTCTGCAGGCCATGGAGAAGAGAGAGTGAGATCTGTGAGCAGGTCTGCTTTTGTAGCTTCCTGAGCCCGGCCTGCTCAGGTGTGCCAGACTGGTGTCTCAGAAAGACACCTCCCCCCTACCTGAAACACAGAAAACACAGCCAGCAAAGAGGGGTAGAGCAAAAGAGAAGAAAAGGCATAATCTGGGAAAAATTCAGGAAGATTTCCCACACTGTGACGGCCCTGTTCTGAAGGAGGTTCTGACAGGTTTACTGTATCTTAGTCTAAATCTTGATTTTTGAGGGTTAAATGTCGAGAATGAAGCTGCATTTTCAGTATCAGTGGGCAGGATAAAGAAAAAAGTCATCAGAGATTATATTCTTTACTTTTGCAATATGAGAAAAAAGTTGAAGTACTCTTTCAAAGTTTTATTCTCAAAATGTTCACTTAACTGTCGATACTTCGACTTTATTCTCAGAATAAAATCCATCGATACATAAATAAAAATCCTCCTCCATATTTTACTTCTGGTCATTTATTCTAGTTTTATACGGAAGTTTTAGGACCACGTTATTATTATTATTATTATTATTATTATTATTATTATTTTATTATTATTATTATTTTACATTTTGCATTTTGAGAATAAACTTTCGCTGTAGGCTTTTACTATGAAGGAGATCGGAAGCGACTATTTTGAAAAGCGGAAGTCGCCATGTTTACATTGTGAGCACTTCCGCTAGCGAAGCTAACAGTTAGCAGGTGGATGTTTTCCCGCTCGGGTTTGTCTGTAGCTGTTAGTTTTCGCAGGTTTTCTTCACCTGGTCACTCAGGTAAAGCTGTGACGTCAAACCGTCTATGTGACGTCACCCCGGTGCCAGTGTCGAGCCGCTCCCGGTCCGGACCGTGTCCTCCGGTGCCCGGTGGTGTTCAGGGCTTCAGGAGTCTCTTCACCGACAGACAGATGAAGAAAAAAGAGAAAACGGTGAGTTGGATTCGTCAGCAGGTAACCAGGTCTTATTGATCCTTTTATATCGATTAATTATCTGATCTGATCTGATTCACATTCAGATTCATTCATTGGCTTTACTGACACAACATGTGACGTGTTGCCGAAGCACAAGTTCAATAGTACAGAAAAAATAATAAAATAAACTAAAAATAATAATTTCTGAAAAGCTAATTAAAATGGTAAAATAATAATAAATAAATGAAACTTAAATAAAATAAATAAATAAAAACAACCAAAAACAATATAAATAGTTAATAAAACAGATAATGTAATCAGGTTATTATTCAATCAAATCAAGTTATTAATATTTCACCAACTGTTCTTACAGAATAATTTTTTTCTTAAAAGTCTCTCACAGTTTTCACAAAGTTTTCTTCAGTCAGATTTGTTCTTAGGTTAGAACAGAATCTAAGAACACTTGAGAACACATGATAAAAATAAATTAAAATAAAATAAAATAGATTAATTCAAATTTAATTGGTGTCATTTTATCAGATTCTTAAATTAAGAAGACGTGCAGACGTCCGACTCTTAAAATAAGAAAATCAATCTTTCTTTGTCTGCTGGAATATTCTACAAACCACTGATTAAATAAAGATCAATATTAGCTGTAATATCTTATTAAGACAAAGTTAGATGTATTTTCCTCAAACGAGATGACTTTTCAAATGCAGAACTTGCTTGACAAGATTATTTGTCTTTTAGAGAAACCAGACTTTATTTTACTGGTGATGAGGTCATGTTCTCTGTCATTTGTTCTTTGTATTTAAAGTTTTTCATCTCAGTCAGGTCAAAGAACGAAGAATGATGATCTTTAAACTTTCTTCACATTCATCAGACTGAAACTGATCTTGTCTCCTGTTCACCAGGTCAAAGGTCAGCCGGCCGGCAGTGGAGCAGCAGAGGCAGCCGCGTCCTGTCCGGTGTCCCGAGACAAGAGCGGCGCCGTCACCATCACGGTGCACGCGAAGCCCGGCTCCAAACACAGCGGCATCACAGGTCACCTTCACGCCGTTTATATCATCATGACTGTAGCTGCTACGACCAGCTGAACTCTAACGCCTTCTCCTCTTCCTCTACCTGTGCAGAAGTGTCCGCGGAGGCGGTGGGAGTCGCCATTGCCGCGCCTCCGACAGACGGAGAAGCCAACACGGAGCTCGTTCGCTACCTGGCTGAAGTTCTGGAGCTGAAGAGGAGTCACGTCTCTCTGGACAAGGTTCCTGAACACTGAACCAAGGCTGCGTTCACACTGCAGGCAGAAAGAAACCAAATCTGATTTATTCTTCGTGTTCATATGTGACTCAGACCTATTTTTCATGACAAATCACCTCACAACTAATCGATCAGTGGAAAAATTATTGTTAGATTGATCACTCGTTGACAAACCGGTCCAAACAAGTGAAAACAGGTGTAGCTCACGGACGCACGTCAGCGAATCAGAATCGAGCGCTAATGTTTGCAGTGTGAACGCACCCTTATTCTCATCTTAATCCATTTTTTCAGCCATTGGAGCGCCTGATGTCCTCTCCTTTTCTCGTGTCTCCTGCAGGGCTGCAGGTCCAGAGACAAACTGATCCGAGTGGACTCGTCTCTCAGTCCGGAGGAGGTGCTGAGGAGGCTCAGACAGTGCTGCAGGGCTGACAGGAGGGACGGACAAGACCAGACAGGCTGAGGCTGAGGACAGGAAGGACGGACGAGACAGACGGAGGCTCAGACAGGCTGCAGGCTGACAGGAAGGACGGACGAGACAGACGGAGGCTCAGACAGGCTGCAGGCTGACAGGAGGGACGGACGAGACAGACGGAGGCTGAGACGGGCTGCAGGAGGACAGAGGAGGTTCCTGTCCATTTGTCATTTTGCAGATTTTTAATTTTAAATTGTAAAACAGTGTGAAGGGTGTCGGTGATGTCCTGAGCAGAAAGGAGAAAATGATTAATTTATTTATTAATCCTGTCACAGCCTTGGCAGTTGAAAAATAGGTCCAAACATGTGAGAACAGGTGGAGCGCTCACCTGTTCTCACATGTTTGGACCTATTTTTCAACCAGTGATCAATCTGGCAATAATTTGTCCACTAATCGATCAGTTGTTTGGTCCATAAAATGTCAGAAAATGTTGATCAAAGTCCAAGAGGAGTAAAGAAACCAGAAAATATTCACATTTAAGAAGCCGAAATCAGAGAATTTGGACTTTTTTTTTTTTAACAACTCAATCTGATAAATGAATCACCAGAAAAGTTGGTGATTAATTTAATCATCAATTAACTGATTCATCGCTGCAGCTAAAGTTTATTTTGGTGGTTAACGAAACAAACTGAAGACTGAAGTACGACTGGTGTGGCTACTGAGACACCTGGAAAAACAGAACATCACCATGGAAACGGACCGATCCACCAGCCAATCAGCAGAGAACAGGAGGTGTTTCCATCCCTGCAGGTGCTGCAGCTTCAGGACGGACGCAGACCGGACGTAGACCGGACGTAGACCGGACGCAGACCGGACGCAGACCAGACTGACTCGAGTGAAACTGTTTGTTTTAATGATATGTTGGTTCTAAATAAACAGATTCTGGATCTGTGGGATTAAATCTGAACATTTCTGTGTTTTTATCTGTTTTATTAAAGCAAATTTAAAGTCCTGCAGGATTCAGACGGAGGGGATTTCTGTTCTGTTTTAATGCTTTTTAAAAATATATAAAATATTATATATATATGTGAAGTATTTGTATAATATAATGCATAATATATATTATATTTATATACAGATGCATGTAAACAGAGCTGTAAGGGAGCAGTAGATGGCGCCACTGTGTCACTGTTAAACTCTGAGCTGCAGTCAGATCTGCAGGACTGAAGCAGGTGATGATGGAAAAACACTAAATCTAATATTATTGACTTTATCTGCAGTCGTTAATGACGTTTAGAACATTATGAAATGTTTGAGGAACCCTCAAGATCAACAATACATATTTGTCTTCTGTTTTTTTTCTTTTGGTGTGAGCTGCAGAGTTTTGGAGAAAAATACAACAAAATACAATTTGTGTCTCTTTATGAAGAAAGGGTTCATCAAGGGTTCTTTGTAAGACTAAGGGTTCTATCAAGAACCATTCTCATCCAAATAATCCTTTTTGGGAGAAAGAGTTCTTCAAGGATTGTTGAAAAACTCTCATCAAGGGTTCATCAAAGGTTCTCTGCCCCATGATATAAAAGGGTTCTCTGTAGAACCCCCTGGGTGGGTTCTAGATAAAACCCTTGGAATATATAAAAAGGTTCTCTGCAGAACCCCTTGGGTGAGTTCTATATAAGACACCTGAAATATAAAAAGGTGCTCTGTAGAACCCCCTGGACAAGTTCTTGATAAAACCCTTGGAATATAAAAAGGTTCTTTGTAGAACCTCCTAGGTGAGTTCTTGATAAAATCCCTTTTCACCGCCCACCCAGGAGGTTCTACAGAGAACCGTTTTATGTTACGGGGCAAAGAAACTTGGATTAAAGAGTTTTTAAAGAATCTTTGAAGAACTCTTTGTTCCAAAAAAGGTTCTTTGGATGAAAACGGTTCTTAATGGAACCCTTAGTCTCACAAAGAACCCTTAATGAACCCTTTCTTCAAAAAGGGTTCTTCAGTAGCAATAGTTGGTAGAACCTCAGCCCTTCAGGAAGAACACGTTTGGAACCTGTATTTCTAAGAGTATTCAGGACTCAGAAAATGCTGGTGGATCACACGGGGCCTCGGAGACTCTGGCCTGTGGACAAAAGTGTTCCTGGGGTCCCTGAGTGGAACTCTTCTGTCCACCCGGGGTCCCCTGAGTGGAACACTTCTGTCCACCCTGGGTCCCCTGAGTGGAACTCTTCTGTCCACCCGGGTCCCCTGAGTGGAACCCGTGTGATCCACAGAGTCGTGATGGAGAACACGGCTCCTCAGCAGCATCACGTGTGAAGCCTCTGGAGGAAACAGAAGAAAAGCAGCTCATTAGCATCAGTCATCAGCCGCAGAATCAGAGGACTGCCGTGAATTAACGGAACCCTAATGAGCGGGGTTCTCTGAGTTAAAACCAAAAAGCTTCAAAGAGACGGAGATCAACAGTATCTGAGCCGACATCAAAGCTCGGACACGTAATGACTCCGTATCAAACATCACAGCTCGGATGAAGCTTCTGACGTTTATTTTAGATTCCAACAAAGTTTCTGCCCGTCAGCGACTCTGAACAGACGCTGAAGTTTATTTCTACTGTCACTGAGAACATTATATAAGAATTAGCTCGGAGTTTGTTCTCAACTTGGACCAAATCTTCACGCTGGTTTAAACCGAGTCAGTTTTCCCTGGTGTGTCTCCTGTGGTGAGCCTGGATCAGCAGCTTTACGTCTGCGGCTGCTGTCAGGCTGAAGGATGTTCAGACGACGTGTTAAGCCTCTGCTGGCTGCACGGACGCGTTCCCTCTTAAATTTAAAGGATTCACAAACATAAATCCTCTTCTCCTCCATGTTGGACGCTGGAAGATCTCTGGTCAGTCTGAAGATTTCAGACGGCCAGAAGCCTGAGAGGAGTTACAGGTTGTCAAATAAAATAAAATAAATTAAAACAGACTTTCAGACACTGGGCCCCACCTCACTACAGGAGAAGAGAAGTAAACGATATAGCTTTTTTTTAATCATCTGTCTGTACATTTCTTATTCCTGTGTGTCTCTTTTAAAATTATTTTGCATCTCTGTAGTTGTAGTTATTTTGTGATTCTTTTGTTTTGTAGTTGTTTTGCATCTGTATAGTCATTTGCATCACTTTGTAGTTGTTTTATGTCTCTCTGTTGCTGTTTTGTGTATCTTTGTAGTCATTTTGTGTCTGTGGTAGTTTGTGGCTGTTGTTGTAGCTGTAGTAGTTGTTTTGGATCTTGGGGGCAGTTTTGTGTCTCTTTGTGGTTGTTTGGCATCAGTTTGTAGTTATGTTGCATCCCTTTGTGATTATTTTGCATGTAGTCTTTTTTGGGTCTCTTTGTAGTTGTTCAGTGTGTCTTTGTGGACATTCTGTGTCTCTTCTTCATCTCTTTGTAGTTACTTTGCATCTTTTTTGCCATTTTGTGTCTCTTTGAGGTCATTTTGAGTTTCTGTAGTTGTTTAGTGTGATTGTTTTACAGATCTTTTTTTATTTGTCTTTGTGGTTGTTTTGTGTCTCTTTGTGGTCATTTTTATCATCTGGCTTCACATCATCAGAAATAAAAAACCTTGTGGCTGTTGGACTTCACCGGGTCACATCAGTCAGGAGCTTCAATTAAAAGATACGAGGTAATTAACCGATGTGATCAGAGGAAACTTCTGTCTTTGTTGCAGGTCGATGGAGGACGTTATTTGATCTGAGTTGCTTCATCTTTGAGAGGATTACAGGGAAACTGAGAAGATGGAGGGATGAAATGACGTGGCTGTTCAGCTCTGCTTCATGTGTCGCTCTTCATTTATGTCAGACAGCTGCTGTAGCTTCAGTTTGAGCTCAGGTGAGGAACTCATAGATCCCAAAGCTCAAAAACAGACCCGTCACTTCACAGACTAACAGGAAGAGACGGAGACGGAGAGACACCTGCAGTATGAGTCACATCCCAGGTTCAAGGTTCAAGACACCTCACGACTAGTGTTTCAGATTTTTCCCGAATTTAGCCCATTTTAAATCCCGGGAATTTCTGATACATTTCCCGGGATTCCCGGGAATTCCCGGTGAAACCGGAAGTCCTTAATAAAATGCATTTATGGTATGTAGATAAGTAATTTCAACTGAATAATGATAATTTATCATATAAACCATTGTTTACGAAGTCAAATAAAACATTTACAAGGAAAATAGCAACGATATAACCGTGGTATGACGTACTATCCAAATGTGTAAATGGACATTTAAATGGTCGTTTAAATGGTCTTTTACGTAGCAATTATTACATTCACGGTAGCGATCACAGAAGTCAACGGAGGAGCCATCTTACCGTGAATAGAGGATCTTTGTGCAGCACACGTGCCTCCTATTGGACACTGGCACACCATGTGATGGCGCACGGTTTTCCTATTGGACACTGAAAATCGAGGAAGCATAACACAGACAGCGGAGGTGCCGTTTGAAAGGCCGAGATGTCCCCTTTTCGACAAAGAAAAAAGTAAGTTTCTATCTATCGGCATTCCAGAAATATGCGCGATTAAGTAAAAGATATCCTCAGGCATCGCGGGCGATGCCATTGATTCCAGAGGGTTAAACAACTGACGCCATGGTTGCAGAGTGGGCTAACGTTAATGTAATAGCTGCTCATGTTGGTTAATTAGTGCCAAATGCCTCTGCTTGCCGGCCTACTATATTAAAATATTTTTTTCTATATGCGCGGAAATATAGGCCTATACGTAAAATATATTCAACAAGTAACAACATATATTAGAGAAAAAATGAGACATTTTACACAGATTTTGCATCTTTATTTATTTATTTTTTATCTCATTCCCGTGTAATATTTAGCAAAAAAAAAAAAAAAAAATCAACCTTCGGGAGGACGGGTCCTGCTGGCATTTCCCGGGCGAGAAATGACACGTGCACATCCCGGGATCCCGGGAAACCGGGATCCCGGCCCCTAACCCTACTCAGGACCACATGTCATCCAGCTCTGGTCCACATTTGGTCACATGAGGGTTAAGAGTTTAGACCAGGACTAACAGTTTGAGACGGTGTTGGTCTTTGTACTTGGGCTGTTTGTGGTAAATCATTCCTCATAAGTCTGGCAACCAGACGTGTGTTTGACTTTGTCCTCTTTACAAAAGGTTCTGTCTCTGTAGGGATCATTTCATGTCATCAGACACTGAGGACAACGATCTGAGTCTGTCTGTGGTCAAACAAACACTTTTAGTGGACACTTTGATTCTTGTGGTTGTTTTGTGTCTCTTTGTGGTCATTCTGACTCTTAGACGTTGACAGTTGTCTATAAGGATTACATCACATCCTGTTTCACAGCTGACAGCTGCAGCACTCTCCATCCATACTGGACCAGCTTTAAAAACTATTGTCCCCTTTAGTCACTGAGACACAGAGACATGAGTAGATAGAGTCCATGATGAAAAATACCAGTTCACCTTTAAGAAGGGGACCTTGGGGGTCTTTGTGAGGCCCTGCTGACTCCTCATTCCCCTCCACAGTCTGAGGGTAGAGATGCAGGACCTGCTCATCATTTTAGTTTATTCTGTTCTTTAGGAAAAAAGACCTGCTCTATTAAACTGATAATCCAGCTCAGGCTCCTTCAGGAGGCAGAAATACATTAAATCTCCCCTTTTTTCTCTTTACTGTCATCTAACACAAACAGTAATCCCTATATGAGAAATAAAATACAAGCATGGCTGCTTATTTAAGCAACTCCTTGTTAAAAAGAACGAAAAAAAAGTTGTCCTGATGCCAAGTTAATAAAAGAAGAAGAAGAAGAAGAAATGATGAAAAGATGCAGAGCTGCATTCTGCTGCAGATTCTCGTCTGAATAGCAGCAGCTTTCATCCTCACTTCGTCAACAGTCAGCAGGATGTGTTGGGTGACTGTTTGTGGGGACATTTCTTCACTCTGATCCCATAAAGAGACAATCGCAGAGCGAATCATCGAGCCCTGGAGCTGGACAGGACGAGGCGACGGCTGTTAAACCTCTTACCTCACTTCTCTCTGCAGCTTTATTTATAGTGGAGCTCCTCCAACAGCGCGCTCGCCCTCTGGGAGCTGATATAACACTCTGATTTAATGCTGCCACCGTTTTCCTCGTCCACTATCTCTTCTGTGCGCCGACTTCACTTCAGCACAAAGCTCTTATTCTCACACTAAAGCCTCGCTGACAACAGGAGGATTTAAACTCTGCAGGCCGGATGTTTACTGATAACAATCCGCTCAGTTTGTGCTCGTAAATAAAAAGTCTGGGATTTTCACAAAGTAACAAAAATCAACGATCAGCATCCAGTTTCCTTTCAGAGAAACGGAGAGCGTTCAGAAAGATGTGGAACAGACGGAGAACCGACACGTCCTGTTCTCATCTTTACAGTCATACTGTTACATAAATACACAATTCAAACAAGACCAGAGTCCACAGTCACATCAGCAGCTACTGAGGCTGCACACGAGTACTGAAGGGGCCACAGTTCCAAGACCACTATGGTCCAAAAACCTCCACAGTTCCAAGACCACAGGTCCAAAACCTCCCACTCCAAGACCACTACGGTCCAAAAACCGTCCCACTGTTCCAAGACCACTACGGTCCAAAAAACGTCCCACATGTTCCAAGACCACTACGGTCTGAAAAACGTCCCACGTTCCAAGACCACTATGGTCCAAAAAACGTCCACAGTTCCAAGACCACTATGGTCCAAAAAACGTCCCACATTTCCAAGACCACTACGGTCCGAAAACCGTCCCACAGTTCCAAGACCACTACGGTCCAAAAAACGTCCCACAGTTCCAAGACCACTACGGTCCAAAAAACGTCCCACTGTTCCAAGACCACTAGGTCTGAAAATCCGTCTCACAGTTCCAAGACCACTATGGTCCAAAAAACGTCCCACTGTTCCAAGACCACTACGGTCTGAAAATCGTCCCACAGTTCCAAGACCACTATGGTCCGAAAACCGTCTCACAGTTCCAAGACCACTATGGTCCAAAAAACGTCCCACTGTTCCAAGACCACTACGGTCTGAAAAGCGTCTCACAGTTCCAAGACCACTATGGTCCAAAAAACATCCCACTGTTCCAAGACCACTACGGTCTGAAAATCGTCCCACAGTTCCAAGACCACTATGGTCCGAAAACCGTCTCACAGTTCCAAGACCACTATGGTCCAAAAAAACGTCCCACTGTTCCAAGACCACTACGGTCTGAAAAGCGTCTCACAGTTCCAAGACCACTATGGTCTGAAAAGCGTCTCACAGTTCCAAGACCACTAATGGTCCAAAAAACGTCCCACATGTTCCAAGACCACTACGGTCTGAAAATTGTCCCACAGTTCCAAGACCACTATGGTCCGAAAACCGTCCCACAGTTCCAAGACCACTACGGTCTGAAAATCGTCCCACAGTTCCAAGACCACTATGGTCCAAAAAAACGTCCCACAGTTCCAAGACCACTACGGTCTGAAAAACGTCCCACAGTTCCAAGACCACTATGGTCCAAAAAACGTCCCACAGTTCCAAGACCACTACGGTCCGAAAACTGTCCCACTGTTCCAAGACCACTATTGTCTGAAAATCGTTCCATTGGTCCAAAAAAAGTCCCCATTGTTCCAAAACCACAACGGTCTGAAAACCATCCCACTGTTCCAGGACCACTACGGTTGGATCATTGGACCGAAAGTCCATTTGACCTGAAAACAAAAGCCGACGTAAACAACGTAGAAGACAAAACCAGACAGAAATGACGTTGAAGAAACATCAAGACAAAAACCATGTGAAATACACAGAAAAACCAAAACATTAAAGACGTAACAAGACAAAAGTAACATAACAAGACCTAATAAGACAAAAAGGACGTAAAAGATGTAACAAGACAAAAAAGACTAACAAGCTTGGACCTATTTTTCTTTCCTGTAACAATTATTTTCATCATTGATTCAATCTGTCAATCATTTTCTCCACTAATCAATTAGTTGTTGGTTCATAAAAGTCCAAGATGACGTCCTCAAATGTCTTGTTTTGTCCACAACTCAAAGATCTTCAGTTTACTGTCAGAGAGGAGTAAAGAAACCAGAAAATATTCACATTAAAGAAGCTGAAATCAGAGAATTTTGACTTTTTTACTCAAACCCATTAATTGATTATCAAATAATTAATTGATTTAATATTGGATTATTATATATACTTTGCTTTGCTTCACCCTTCACGAGGTTCAGTGTTTAACTTCTTGGATGGACGCAGCAGCCAGTTTTGATTCCTAAAACGTCCACAAACTTTAAAGTTCTTTAATTCTGGAGGAGTGTCCTGAAACCAAACAGTCGCAGGTTTGACCTCCTGCGTCCTGATGTTGTGACGTAGTCTGTCTCTGCAGGGCGTCCTGCGTGTCCTCTAACCTGTTTGTTTACCATCAGAGGAGTTTAAGATGCAGCTCCTCCTCCTCCTCTTCCTCCGTGTGTGTCAGAAGGGTTTAAGTTGAGTTTAGATGAAGGTTGGGGACATTAATACCTTCATCCCTCCACACTAATGTCAAGTAAAAATAGAAGCACTGCAGGGAGGCGAATATATTCCAGTGTGTTATTTTCCTGCACGTCTTTAAAGTTAAATATGAAAAGGAAATAGGAAAATGCTCCAGCAGCCGCGGCTTTTTACGCAGATTCATTCTGGCAATTTGTCTCTGAAATATTCAGGTTGTTTTCAGGCCAGAGGACGTTTATCAAAGTAAATCACTTCATCCATAAGCAATCTGTTTGTTTCTGCTCCAGATCAGTGTCACCATAAAGAGGAAGACACAGAGACGCTCGCTCTGTGTGAGCAGATTTAAGACGAGTCTGTGTCCAAACTGGTTTTAATCTGTTAATCACTAAATGTAAAGGCTTTGTTGATGTGACCTGTGCACTGTCACAAGATAAGAAATGAATACAATCAAAGCCGCAAGCAGCACAGGACGGACCCTCGCATCGCAGCGACACAAGCAAATACAACATGCTGACCACGAAATTCAAAATGGCCGACTTCCTGTTGGATTTAGGCGATGGGTCTGAGAGGCTTTTTTTGAGCATCTGGACATGATACACATGCCGACTGATTTTCATCCATGTAGATGAAACATACCAGTGGGGATACTTTGTTGAAATTTTGTAGGGGGCGCTGTCGAGCCGTTTTGCCCTGCCCATGCACAAGACCTATAAAATATGTAAATTTTCACCATGACTCACATGTGCCAAGTTTCATATGCTGTCGAGCACATTAAGCCCCTCAAAAATGCAATTCAAAAAAATAATTATGAATTCATTATCTGTTAAAAACATGCTTCACTAGGTGGAGATTTCATCTTTATCTTGTCTGAACATCTAATTTAAATAAACATTTAACGGGAACAACTGCTAACATTAGCTACACACACCAACCGCTAACATTAGCTATGCAGACCAACCGCTAACATTAGCTACATACACCAACCGCTAACATTAGCTATGCAGACCAACCGCTAACATTAGCTACGCACACCAACCGCTAACTTTAGCTACACACACCAACCGCTAACATTAGCTATGCAGACCAACCGCTAACATTAGCTACAACACCAACCGCTAACATTAGCTATACAACCAACCGCTAACATTAGCTATGCAGACCAACCGCTAACATTAGCTACACACTCCAACCGCTAACATTAGCTACACACACCACCGCTAACATTAGCTAGCATACACCAACCGCTAACATTAGCTACGCAACCAACCGCTAACATTAGCTACACACCAACTGCTAACATTAGCTACACAACCATCCCCTAAATTTAACTACCAGCCCAACCGCTAACATTAGCTACAACAACCAACCGCTAACATTACCTACAAAGAACTACGCACCAATGTAACTATAACACACCAACCGCTAACATTAGCTACAAACTACCCCTAACATTACTACACAGCCAACCGCTAACATTACCTAGCAAAGAACTTGTACCCCAACCGTAACTTACACAGACCAACCCTAATGTTAGCTACACACACGACCACTAACAGTTAGCTAACAGACCAACCGCTAACATTAGCTACAAAGAGATGCCGTAACATTAGCTGCACAGACCAAGCTCTAAGATGTTATGTTGCAACAGACCGACAGCTAACATTAGCTACACAAACCAGAGCAGTGTAGAAATTAAAGAATTCATTCAAACCAAACATTATTACCTAAAAATCAGAATTAAGATATTTCGCTAAAAACATTGTAAAGAATGTGGGAACCTGAAAGGTCCTCAGATCAGATAAAAGTTCTCTAGTACAAAGATGGCCGCCTACTTTCGTTCTTACTCATAATTTGACATTTTAAATTTCCTCCTCAGAGCTGAAATCCCTTTAAAATGTCTCATTTTGACTTGAGATTATCCGGTAATCTGAGCTCATCTGGAGCCGGACTACGTCATATCCATGACGTCGAGGAGGCGGGGCTCTTCGTCCAAACATCCCGCGCGCGGCGGGCGGCGCGTGGCAGACACCTGGAGGACAGAGGGGAGGAGACACGTGGTGGCAGCTCGCGGAACTTTAGTGTCTCCGGTTTCACATCATGTGGGCGCGAGCTGTGCTGCTCGCGGCGCTGCTGTCCGCGCTCTGCCCGGCGGGACGGACGGAAGCCGAGAGGGACGAGAGAGAACTGCAGGACTACCGCTACGGCAACTCCAACAGGCTGGTGTGTGTCTCAGTACTCCGTTACACTACTGTAACTGTCGTTACACTACTGTAACGGAGTATTTAAACGTTTAAAAAGACTTTTTAACGTGTTTAATATTTTATTTCATGTGACGTCCATAATTTACGCATTTATAGATAATAACGATAATAATAATCAAAAATATGAAATATTCTCTCATTCCAGATGATTTCTCCGTTTTATATCAATGTGTAATAATAACTATAACAGTATTTAATTTAAAAACCGGAAGAATAAATATATTAGATCAGTTTGGTGATTTACATGATTACTTTTAAATCTTTTTTTTTTTTCATTTATCAAATATTCTCTCATTCCAGATTCCTATATTTCTGTTTTAATCACAACTTTATTTTTATTTCTTTTCTGTCTGAGGTCCATAACTTGCTCAATTATAGATGATAAATAATATTAAAATAAAATATATATATATATATATGTTTAGGTAGTTACTTTTTAATCTTTTTTTTCATTCAAAAACATAATTTTATTATAAATATTTCTGGCTTCTCAGTTTTATATTACTATAAATGATATAAAACTGATGATAAATTTCTATTTTTATATATAAATTAGCTTTCATTATATTTCTATAGTCACAGTTTGTCTGAGCTCCATAATTTACTCATTTTTATAGAGAAGAGTATTTTAAAAAAAGAACTTTGGATAAACATTAAATATTTGCTGATTCCAGATGGTTTCTGTGTTTTATATGAATGTATATGCCATCTGATTTTATATTTATGGTTTATATCAAACTATTACTATATTTCTATTGTAATCATAATCCTGTTATTTATTATCTGTCTGAGCTCCATAATTTACTCATTTATAAATAATAATAGTATTTCATTAAAAAATGAAAAATCTATATAGAAAACTACTTTTAAATCTTTTTTTCATTCAAAAACATTAAATATTTAAATATTTCCTGCTTCTCTGTTTTATATCACATTTTTTAAATATAATTTGGCTGTCATATTTCTGTTGTAATCACATCTTTGTTTTTCTATTTATCTGTTTAATTTACTCATTTATGAATAATAATAGTATTTCATTAAAAAATGGAAAATAAATACATCAGAGCTGCAGTGATACTCAATTCATCAGTTTATCAGAAACTATTCATTTTTAATCTTTTATGTAATTGAAACATGTTAATTATTGTTAATTATTCCAGAAGATTTTCTGCTTTTCTGTTTAGTTTCACTGTAAATGACAGCTGATAATATATCTGTTTATTTTTTATATAGCCATTATTATATTACATTTCCATATTAATCACAGCTTTCTTTTTTATTGATCAGTTTGAGGTCCATTATTTACTCATACAGAGATAATCACAACAGTATTTAATAATAAACTGAAAAATACTATAAAACCATTCAGTTAATCGTTTAGCCAGCAGCTATCAGTTCATTTTTAATGTTTTTTTATGTAAAAATAACAAATATTTTGTTTAACTTCAGTTACAGCTCGTTTTACTGCGACTCCTGATCCTAATCTATACTGATCAATCAATAATCAATCTATTACACAAGTTCACTTGAGGAAAATAAACAGAATTTGCAGCCCTGATGGAAAAACTCAAGTACAGTGAATGAGTAAATGTACTTAGTTACTTCTGTATCTGATGCAGTGAGATGTTGGACAGATTTAATATCTGTCAGCTTTATGTCTAACGAGTGTGTGTGTGTGTGTGTGTGTGTGTGTGTTCAGCTGGGTGCTCTGCATGAAGTCCTGGAGAAGCTGCAGACCAAGAGGATTAATCCCTGGGAGAAGAAGTATGGACAGGTCCCCTCTGTGAGTCACACTAAACGGAACAGAGCCTTAACTGGTGACAAATGTTGATCAAAGTCCAAGATGATGTCACAATCTTGTAAAGTGACAAATAGATCCAAACATGTGAAAACAGGTGGAGCGCACAGACGTATGCATGTTTGGACCGACTTCACAACTAGTGATCAATCTGGCAATAAAGTTTCCTATAATCAATCAGTCCTTTGGGCCATAAAATGTCAGAAAATATTGATCAAAGTCCAAGATGACGTCCTCAAACGTCTTGTTTTGTCCACGACTCAAAGATATTCAGTTTACTGTCAGAGAGGAGGAAAGAAACCAGAAAATATTCACATTTAAGAAGCTGAAATCAGAGAATTTAATGAGAATGAGACTGTTTTTTAATTAAAAAATAACTCAGTCTGTAACAGTAACAAATGTACAGACATCTGGCAGGTGTACCTAATAAACTGACCACTGAGTTTATGTTAAACTATAATATTGAGGAAAAAAGAACATTTTATGATGTGAATATTAAAAACTGTCCTGTTTAGTCAACTTTAATCAGTCAGAGCAGGTTGTCGTCTGGAGCTCAGGAGACTTCAGGAGGCTCATGTTACCTTTCTGTCAGACAGACTTTACTGACAGCAAACAGACCAAACTCCAGTGACAAAATCAGTCATTTTAGCTCACAGAACACAGGAGTTGTTGGTCTCCTGTTGTTTGTGTTGTTGTGAGATTTCAGTGAATTCAAACTAAGCCTCTAAAACACCAAAGTCTCACAACAACACAAACAGATGGAGGCAGCAGCAGAACAACAACTCCTGAGTTCTGTGAGATAAAATCACTGATTTTATGACTGGAGTTTGGTTGGTTTGTATATTTGACTGATAGAACAGTGGTTTCCTGTCAGAAGTCTGTCTGACAGAAAGGTTAAAAGAAACCCACATCAGACTAATACATTATATCAATTATCATATTAATGTGTTCACTGTGTGTGTGTGTGTGTGTGTACTTCCTGTTGTCAGTGTGACCTCGGCGAGCACTGTGCCGTCAGGAAAGGATCTCGGATCGGGAAAATGTGCGACTGCCCTCGAGGAGCGTTCTGCAACTTCTTCCTGCTGAAGTGCTTATGAGCCAATCAGATTTATCATAGCAAGAGAACAGTATATTTTATCATGTATATTTTCCAAATATATAAATATATAAAAACGTGAGCTGATGTAAAGTCGCCTGTAGAGCAGAATAAAACCTTCATGAACCTTCATGTGTGTGTGAAGACATTAAAAATGTTTTATCTTGCTTTTTCCAACGACTCCTCTTTGTTTTACTGACGTTCAAACTGTTTAACTTTAAATATGTTCTACATGTTCTACATGTTCTACATGTTCTCTACATCCAGGATGAATCCACCTCTCCTCACCATGATCACCATCATCCTGATTTTTAGCATCAAAACTCCTGATCTGAACCTCAAGAGCTCAACATCAGATCTGGATCATCAGATCTAGATCATCTGATCCGGATCATCTGATCTGGATCACCTGATCCGGATCATCTGATCTGGATCCTGTAGAATCAGGTTCACGCATCCTGCTTTTAAAAAACTATTTATTATTTAATCTGATCTGGATTAAAAGTTCTCAAACAGGGCTGCAAACCATCAGCTCTCCTATATCGATCAATTAACGATCAATGAATCAATTAATCAGACTTGAATCTTAAAAATGTTTCATTTACCAAACAACCCCTCAATCGGAGTTCTAGTTCCACAGCAACATGTTCCACGTTCTCTGACGGCGTCACATACACCCTTAAAAATAAAGCTGATAACTAGAACCTTACAGGGTTCCTCAACTTGCCCCAATAGGAGAACAATTTTTGGTTCCAAGTGAACTTTTTATAAAAGTTCAAAGAGTTCTACCTAGAACCCAACATAAAGGGTTCTATCTAGAACCATCTGTGAAAGGTTTCACCTAGAACCCCCTGTGAGGGTTCTACAGAGAACCCTTTTATGGTGCAATGGTTCCAGCCAGAACCCTCTCTGGAGGTTCTATCCAGAAGCTTTGTGCCTCTCTAAGGGTGCTAACAAGAATCCAACCAACTGAGAACCTTTTTATATTAAGGTACAAAGAACCCTTGAAAGAGTTCAAGGATTTCAACAATCCTGAAGAACTCTTTCTAAAAAAGGTTCTCTGGATGAAAAGGGTTCTTTATAGAACCCTTAGTCTTATAAAGAAACCTTGACAAACTTTCTTCCAAAAAGGGTTCTTCAGAAGACGAACAGTTCAGAGTAGAACCACAGTCCTTCAGGAAGAACCCTTCTGGAACCCTTATTTCACGTTTCTCATGTTTATCTGATAGAAGATCAATTAAATTTGACATGATCAATCAGATTCCCAATGACTGATTGATTATTGATTAATTGTTCTCATCTCTAGTTCTGAAACATGGGTCACATGATTTTATCTGATACGATGGAGCCTAAACTGAGAAACAGCTGTGTGAGTCTGAAAACACTGAACCTGATCGATCAGTTGATCGATCGATCAGAGGGTTTAAGACGTGAAAATCTTTTATGGTTGAGATGTTTTTGATCAATAAACTGTCAGAATCAGTGATTTTTCTCCTCTTTTATTGAGACGTGTGTCGGTTCTTTGTGGATCTAACATGATGTAAACAAAGATAATTTAAATCAACAGTCCTGCACAGCAGATGGTTTGGTTTTTGTCCCGGGGGGGTTTTTATTAAAGATACTTTACAGACGTCTAAACTCCTCGGGGCTGCTTGAAGTTCATGCCGACGGTGGGCTGGGTGACCTGCAGGTTGGACAGACTGCCGAAGTCCTGAGGGGACAGACACAGAGAGAGAGAGACACGTCTGAGGACAGCACACCAAACATCAGAGGGAAAACAGCTGATCGTTCTTTTCGTTTTTAGACAGACAGTTTGTCTGAGAGCGTCAGGGTCTGAGAGGAACCGATCATCCTTCAAACACGGGAAAAGCTCTCAGGTTATTCTTCCTGTACTATCAATGACCGGGCTACGAGGACGCCATGATCACTTTCGATACAGGATGGCAGACAAATACTCCATCAAACAACTAATTGATCAGTGGAAAAATTATTGCCAGATTGATAACTTGTTGAAAAATAGGTCCAAACATGTGAAAACAGGTGGAGCACACGGACGTACGTCCGTGTGCTCCACCTGTTTTCACATGTTTGGACCTATTTTTCAACAGACATGATTGTGACAGGATCAATTTTTTACTATTTTCTGACATTTCATGGACCAAATAACTAATTGATTAATGGAGAAAACAGCTGTGGACAAAGTGCAGGAAAAAATGTGTGAAATGAAGTAAAGAGAAGAATTCAGAGTTCAGTCAAACAGCAGAAAGATGAAAAGTGAGAAGATGTGAAGGAAAGACTGTTTAATGATGTCGCTTCTTTGATCAGCAGTCATGTCACAGCAGCAGCGTTCAAATTAAACTGAGCAACTTTCAGCAGACACAAGTTTGGTGGAACGTGAGGAACATTTAACGAGCAGCCTGAAGTCGCCGACGCTCTGAGAGATCAAAAGGTCAAAAAGTTGATCAGCAGAATGTTTTTATTGGAACGTTAGAACGTCCAACAGTTCTACAAAACTTTACTTTTATTTTGAAGGCCACACAAACGTTTAAAACTGTCCAACGTTTGCAGTTAAATCAGCTGTTTTGTTCCCTCTGCTGCCTCAGAACGTTTAAACACTTGATGAGTTAAAGTGAGACATTCATCGTTTCGTCGTTGAATCTTAAAGAGCTTTTTGTTCCCTTCAGTCTCATTTCCTGCAGAAAAACATCTGTTCATCTGACGCTTCCTGCAAACACGAGACACGCTGCACCGCCTTTCAGCTTTTCAACCAGTGATCAATCTGACAGTAAATTTTCCAATAATCGATCAGCTGTTTGGTTCAGAAAATGCTGATCAAAGTCCAAGATGACGTCCTGAACTGTACAGAAACCAGAAAACTGTTTTACTCAGTAAAAGTCCTCCGTTCTAAATCAAAGTCACAAGTTTTATCAGCAAAATGTTTGAAAGTCGTAACTATACAACAGCTGCACTAAAGCTAATTTACTCTGTTTATACACATCTGAGCAGTTTACTTTGATAATATTGTATATTTGATGAGATCATTATGTTTTTAAAATCAGTCCCTCCAGGAAGTTAAACAATTAATGCAATTCTGTCTAAATCACCACAACTTTTCTAAAAATGTGACTCATCACTGTTACTTCCCCACAAACACCACGTGTACGTCTCAATAAACCAACTCAATCTTCTCTTTTATTAGTCACTATGGTTTTTTTTTTTGCATTTATTTTATTTTGTCGCTGGTACTGAAAAGAACACGGTCTGTTATTCTTACTGACATTTATCACAACTCTGCACTTTTATGATTTTGTGTTATGTTGGCTGAGTTTGAGCTCCAAAAAGATTCTCTTTGTGGAAAACCTGCAGGAACTCACAGAGTACAGAGTGAGTTTATTCTGAGTTTATTCTCCCTGGAAGTGACTTTAATCAGTTTTACACACAAAAAACAACTCATCCTGCAAAAAAACACCTAAAAACATCACACCAAGCATCGGTTTTTTTTAGAAGAGCTGCTGTGAAATGAGGCATTTTAGTCTGAAACAATCCCACAAACAGTCTTAAATCCTGGAGCAACTGACAAACAAAGTAACTGAAGCAGTCTGGGAGCACCAAGAATAAAACCTCATCATTCACACACTGATCAGACCCTCAGAACTGTGTAAAGAGAACAAACTGTTATTTTGGTGGACTTTGGAGACGTCAAAAATAAAATTCTGATAAAAATCTGCTCTCTTCTTCTGACTGGCTGATGTAAATGACAGTAATAAGAGAATGAGAGGAGGAAAGGAGGAGGAGAAGAGAGAAGAAGAAGAAGAAGAAGAAGAAAAAGAAGAAAAGAAGAAGAAGAAGAAGAAGAAGAAGAAGAAAGAAGAAGAAGAAGAGAATGAAGGAAGAAGAAGAAGAAGAAGAAGAAGAAGAAGAAGAAGAAGAAGAAGACTCGTGTCTCTGATGCTCTCATGTTAACTCCTGTAAGTCACATACAAACAATAACCAGTTAAAAACTCGTCGTGGTTCGTTTATCTGCTCCCACTGAGACTCACCAGCAGCTTCAGCATCTCCTTTGTGTCGGGATCAACTTCAATCAGCTCCTGGTCCAGAGCAGACACCTGCACAGGTGAACACAGGAAGTTAGACACCAACAGTCTGTCAGATGTTTCATTACTGCAGCATCAGTCACATCATCTCTCCTCCTCCATCTTCATTTTCTGTTTATCAATCATTTCAATAAACAAACGTCCTCCTGCCTCTGGTCACATGTTGAAGTCTACGAACCAGCCAGCTTTTCTGCTTTTAAAGTGAAAAAAGAGCTGATGGAGAAAAAAAAGGCTGCAACTAACCCATCACAGATCAATCTGTCAATTATTTTCTCCATTAAAAACTGAACAACAATGATTTTCCTGACGTTAGCTTAGCATTAAACATGCAGGCTGCGTGTCTGAGAGCATCAGGGTCTGAGAGGAACCGATCATCCTTCAAACACGGGAAAAGCTCTCAGGTTCATGTTCCTGTACTATCAATGACCGGGCTACAAGAACGCCATGATCACTTTCGATACAGGAGCTGCACCACACACACACACACACACACACACACACAACACACACACACACCACACACACACACACACACACACACACACACACACACACACACACACACACACACACACACACACACACACACACAAGTCAAACACAAGTCAAACACACACACACACACGGACACACAGCGGACTCTTTCCATAATGTTCTCAAACAGAGGGAGGTTCCTCGGTTCCTGTGTGTCTCATCATGTGACACTGACACTAAAGAACAGTCACAGGTGGAGGTGGAGCTTCAGTTTAATTCAACAACCAGGTCAGATAAACACTCTGAACCTGAGGACGTTTACATGAACAGCTGATTTTCTGTCCTCAATCTCAGAGAGACAATAATCTCACTGACCTGTTAACACGACAAATTAAAATATCCACTATTATTATTTTAAATCACTTCTTAAAACACTTTGACTTTCTACATTATGTCATCTCATTTATTCCATCTTTATATCGACTTGCTGACATGTTACATCGCTGCATCTTTATTTTATTTATTCTCACTGACTTTAGTTTTATTTGAGTTGTCACATGACCTAAAAAAACATCATATGCATAAAGAGTTAAAGTTTATTTGTGATGGAATCAGAACATGTGCAGATGATGATGGTGACACTGCTGTTCATCAGTCAAGGTTTAAACACAGTGAATATCTGCATGTATCACAGTCACATAAAACAATGTTGTGACTTTCAGTATTAACCTACACCCCTAACAAACACACCCCTCCTCTTTTATTTTATTCATTCAT
Source organism: Lutjanus argentimaculatus (assembly GCA_034769285.1). Taxonomy (NCBI): domain Eukaryota; kingdom Metazoa; phylum Chordata; class Actinopteri; order Lutjaniformes; family Lutjanidae; genus Lutjanus; species Lutjanus argentimaculatus. The sequence continues at coordinate 4,271,279 of JAWZSL010000039.1, forward strand.
ACATTGTCATATTTGCAAATACACAAAAAACATGTTTGAAAGTCGGTGAGTTTCTCCAAACAGAAACGGAGTTTTAAAAAATTTAAATCAAAACTAATTATCTTGAAAAGATCCTGAAACTCCTGATTCCTGAAGAGCCCGCTGTGTTTTTACATGACGACACCAGGTTACAGTCAGAAAAACAAATCAGCTGTTAATTCATGAAGCAGCAGCAGCTCCTGAAGAGTCCTGAAGGATCCTCATCGATTCTTTCAAACCCACATTTTATCACACAGACACACAATGAGACCTACACATGCATCTTTAACTTGAATATTTCTGTTTGTTTTGTTTCTCTTTTCAGAGTGATGGACTGTATATAGTTTGTGTTAAACAGTCTGTAGGAATGAAAACACTTAGTTTTTCATGCCTTGTATGTGATCATCATGAGTCAAATTCAATAAAAAGTTGATTAAAAAAAAAATATTGAAAATGAAAGCCAACTCTGTTGTTCTCCCCTGTACTTTAAATTATTTTGTCTCCACACCACAGCTACTTGTCACATCTGTCGGTTTAAACAAACATTTCTTTTTAAAGAAGAATCTGAAAATATAAATAACAGTTGACAGGGTTTAAAACCAAACCGTCTGTCCATCTTAACAAATCAAAACGAAAAATAAAAAATTAAAATAATTTAAACTGAAAAACTCAAACTGAAATGTGTTTCTGAAAACTCATGACACCCCGACTGTGCAGCATCTCTACCCCGACTGACCATAAACAGTCCAGAGGCTGCAGTCCTCCACCAACATGATGATGATGATGATGATGAACCACTTCCAGAACTCTGACACCTACGAGTCTGCATGATGTCATACTGACATGTTTTCAATAAGCTGAACTTTACAAAGTGAGGACAACTCGATACTACACCTCCTCCACGTTTTAAATGTGATTATTCTGCTCCACAACACCAACAGCTCAGAAAACATCAACACCTCTGAAACACGACCAAATCATTAACGTGTTCACAGCTCAGCACTGTATTTTATAACAGGACAAAGGCTGCTGTGTCCCATCTGAGCACTGCTGCCTTCATTAACTCCACATTATCAGACATCAGTCAACACCAGCAACACAAGCAAAAAGGTGCAGACGACAGCGGTGCGTTCACTGACCTCTGGTACGTAGTTGTCCCTCCTCTCTCTCTCCTCCTCCTGCAGTTTGATGGAGATTCCTCTGACAGGACCCCTCTGGATCCTCTTCATCAAATGTGTCACATACCTGCAGCGACGGCAACACAGACGAGCCGTCAGCACCAACAAGATTGAAACAAAATTCAAGCACGTTCAAGGCACCTAAACCAAAAAATGTACAGCCTCCTGAAGCCTTTAATCATATCTTAATTGATACTATAGATGTATTAAAATGATTTTATGTAAATGTCTGAGAGCGTCAGGGTCTGAGAGGAACTGATCATCCTTCAAACACGGGAAAAGCTCGCAGCTTCCTCTTCCTGTACTATCAATGACCTGGCTACGAGGACGCCATGATCACTTTCGATACAGGACAGCAGAGAAACAGATTCACTCACCCGGCGATCTTGTTGCGGAGCTTCTTGCTGGGGATGATGGCGATCTCCTCACACACCCTCTTGTTGGTGTGGAAGTCGCTGCCCAGCCGGGTGTAGTATTTCTCGATGATGACCCTGGCGGCCTTTTTCACCGTCTTGGTCCTGACTCGTCCCTGCAAGGAGGAGCAAATCACATGTTGGAGAAAGATCAGATCATCGTGGCATTAACTGCAGGAATAATCATCAAATCTGTTGAGTCTCAGGGGTGGAGAGACCCCCGTGTTTGGGGACATTCAAGTCACTGAACAAGTTGATATGAGAGTCATTTTACTGCAGCCTTTGCTGTCCAAGCACTAAAAAATACTGTGCTTTTATAATACAGGACGAGATCCATTCAAGCCTTCAGCTTTCAAGTCTCAGTTGTGACCAAAAAAGATTCTGACGTGAACAAGATCTACAAAAAACCTGGAAATTACAATAACTCAGATGTGACCAAAGCCAAATTTACTGACATCAGGAGCTGCACAGCTGATCCCGTTCACAAGTTTAGCTTCCCACAATTAAATGAACATGATGACAATGATATCAACGTTTTAAATGCAATAAAAATCCTTTTCAAACGAGGCTCAAGCTTTAAATTTTGTCTGGAACGCAAACGAAATCAGGCTGATTTATTTTATTTCTACATTTTAAAAACAAATTTCAAGCACATTATCCAAAGCTTAAAAATATTACAAGAAATTCAAGTGTGTAGTTTGCTTTTAGGAGCTGCACTGTGAATAAAGACCAGACTTCTGATACACAGATTTGTACATTTGCAGAAATATTGATAATAATCGTGCAGGCATGACACTGGCTTTAAAAACATTTCTGACATTAATTCAATTCAGAAAATGCAGTACATGGTCACTGCAAAGTTAGGCCACCGAGTCAGCTGATATTGATCTTTAACATACATCAGCACCGGTGATAAATGTTGACCGATTTTAAAGTCACATTAAATATTGATTATGGGTTGAACACAACTGAATCAGCACTGACTGACCTGTCGGGTCAAAATAAAATTACACACAATATTTGGAATTCAGAGACAAGGCTTTAAATTCTCCTTTAACACGTTAAACAAGAAACCAGTGAATAATCCTGTATTTCAGATTTGACTGAATGAATGAGATTCTTCATGGATTCATTCCACCAATAAGAAACAGCAACTCAGCCACGTGTTCTCTGCTTCTTATTACTCTGAACACATTAAATATATTAGAACAGCATTAATGTTCCCGCTGCTCGGTGCATCACCGTAAACCAACCCGCTGCAGGCTGCCTTCACAGAAGCTAACTCCCGGTTAGCCTCAGGAGCTAACTAACGGTCAGAGATATTTTAAGTATTTTAACCACATTTGCAGCCGCTAATCAAACGCAGAGACTAACTGTGTTAATGTGTCTTTACTGTCTAATTAAACCGACTAAACATGAATTTAAACCGCCGCTCATTCAACTGGACATCAGCTTCGCTGCTTCCTCAGTTAGCCGCAACAAAACCGCTAATAAACCGCTTCGTTTGTGTCATCTAACGTCAATACTGCCGTTAACAAGTACAACAAACAGTCCGGTGTCCGTAGATGGAATAACTGTGGAATATAAACCATTTAAACGGCAGGATTAGTTCAGATAGTACAGGTCGACATGTAAAAATCACCCACCATGTTGGATCGGCCTGGTAGAAGAGGACCGCTCACTTCCGCCGGAAGTTTAAATCACCGAGACACAAACGAGCTGCTGCTGCAGCGACACCCGCGGGCCAGAGGAGGAACTACAACAATAGGTACTGCAGCTACTACTACTGCTGCTATTTCATATTTTCTTAATTTCTTCGATTTCTTTTCTTTTGTATTTCGTGAATAAAGTGAAATGTTGAGAATAATGTCAGAATTTGAGTATTAGTGCCAAGCATAAGAAGAAATAAATAAGAATATGTTTTTTCTTGTTTTTTAGAATAGCCCAAATTAATAACAAATAACATTAAAAAAATGATAAATATATATATTATAAAATATAAAGAATATAATTTATAAAATATAAAAAATATATATAAAATATACAAAAAATTATTAATACTAAAAAAAATCTCTATATATATTTACCTTATTCTCTAAATCAAAATAAAAAAAAAAAAAATCAGCATAATTGAAGAGTAAAAATCCAAATCTATCATAATAATATGATTTTGTCCCGATTCTCCTGAATGAGTGAAATATTAAATGTTTTATTTTCTGTCTCCTCTGTTCTGTTTCATGTTATCCAGGATGATTTCCTGTAAAACATCCGTTTAGTGACGTTCATTATCTATCTTATCTTTGTTGTCAGTAAATGTTTTTGTGGGATAAAAGTAAAACCCAAAGATCTTAAATCTGAGTTTTTACTGAGGAGAGGAAAAAAAAACATAAATCAGACTTAAATACTCAGAGAAATGACACATTTATTGCAGAAATACATTCTCAGTGATTATTGTTTTTGTACAACAAACATTTCTGTGCTCGGAGGATGAACAGACGTCAACATGTGACTGAGTTGGAAATACTTTTCAAATATCAAATCACATTAAAAAAAATCTTGGCTGAATTCAGTTGATATCGTGTGATTTGTTAACCCCGAAGCAGGACCCTGAACGCATCATATCACATCCACACAGGGTTAGTAGTACACAGCTGTTCAAAAATAATGATAATATATATTTTTAACGCGCTGGTATCAGATTGGTGCTCAGTATTGATCGTTTCAGGTTTCAGAATCGATATCAGGAAGGAAAAAATGGTGCTGGAACGTCTTAAGTGAAGAGTTTTGGTCAATGCTGAAATAACAGAAACCAGGAAAAATATCTTTAAAATACATCACAATGTTATAAAAATAACATTTTTCTGATCATCCTGATGAATCTTCCACAAACAGACTGCAGCCCTGAATGAGATCAATAAAATCTGTCTCTGTTTTGTTTCTGTCTCAAATTAAACAAAAATCCAGATAATATTCAATAATTACACACATTGATTCTCTACATTCATGTGAATTTATTTTTCATGTAAAACCAGATGTTTGTCAGTATCTCCTAAACTCGTCTAATTTAAAGCGATTACAGAGTTTATTTATAGTCGGTCGTCCACATTAACAACTGTTTTACACTAACTAGTTCATATTAAAGGTGCATTACAACATTTTGGGAGTCGGATGAGAAGATGGATTTGAGTGTCATCAGTGTGTCTCCTGCACCAATCAGGTCTCTTCAATCTGCGTACAAATGACACGACTATAATTTAAATAATTACATGCAGATGATTCGCCAGTTTTTCCCATGAACCTCTGTGGAGAGCAGATCCCTTGTCAGGTGACCTTCGTCGTCATGGTAACAAAATAAACATGTTGTTCATTCTGTGAAACAGTCACAGTTTGGTTTGGTTTAGGCAACAGAAATCGTTTTGTTAGTTTTGTTACCAGAAATAATTATGTTGTTAATTGTGTACATTTGTTAATTGTTTTTTGTTTGTTTTTTCAGATAAACTACCCAGTATATAAAGTCATTAAATAAGCTCCACCTTTACCAACTGTAACATTAAAGCAACAATACATCAATGATTATAATCCAACATTCATCATTTATATTCAGTAATCTGAGGACTGTTCCTTTAACACACAACTGCAAGTTTTCAGTCTTTGATCTGAGCTGAAATAATCCCGTCCCAGACGTCTCACTGTGGCCGACACACAAAAATGAAATTAATTACCATCTTCATCGTCCTCCCAACCTGTTGTACTGTTCCTTTAAACAGAAGATAAATTCATGTTCAGATCTCTGAACGTCTTTTGACAGTAAATCGACCAAAACATGCAGAAACATATTAAAGTCCTCTGAATGTGCTATTTTATAAACGTTCCTCTGCTGGACCAGAAACTGCAGAAGCTACAAACTGAAGCAGGTGTCACCCTGTGGCCCCGGACCCCCACTGTGACATTTAAGGCCCTGGGTTTCCCCTGGGTCAGCCGGGGCCTCTTAAAGGGCCTGGCACCATTTTCTTGTCTTTAATCTCAGTTGTGTAGAGGTTCGATAAATCTCTGTCGTCTCAACTCATCATGTCTCTGCACAAATGAATCTACAGCGACCTGCTGGACGTCTCAGATCAATTTATTTATTATTTATTAGTGTGTATTTGTTTAACAAGTAAAAGTTAAAGGGTAACTTTGGTGTTTTTTAAACTGGACCAAGTGTCCAAGTTCACCTTTTTCTTTAACGAAGCCCTTTTCTGTCACAGAGTAAACTGACGACCACAACGTCAGATTTTATGGATATTTTAGAACCACAGGAACGTTACGTTACTTTATGTTACATCACACTACCATAAATGTTGTTAATTGTTAGTTTTTACGTTCCATTATTAAGTTTTTTACACCTTTTAAAATGAAAAGGGGCTCCGGACACCTCGTGAAGTTTTGGCGACCCCTGGTGGAACCTGGTGGAACCTGGTGGAATCAGTGTCAACACCAAAGTTACCCTTTAATCAAGTCCTGACCTGAGTCTCATAAGCTTCAGATAAAGTGCCAACAAGTTACATTAAGTTTGCTTAAATACATGCAGAATGCACAAAGTGAACAACACTGATGGTTTCTGTCAGTCACACTGTTTGTCTCTGATATAAACTAAACTTATTTAACAGTATTTTTTATTAATACTAACATGAAGTTGTACCCAGACAGGGTTTCTACGTAAAACAGTCTGTGAGCTTATGTTATTAAAAAATGCAGATAGTATCAGACTGATGTGGCTGCATTTCTTAGTTAACATTTAATTTTACAGGTAATTTTAAAATTTCATGGTAAGTAGGTGGTAATTAGCTAATAATATATTTAAAATTTAAATGAAATTTCCCCCAAATTAAGTTTCCAACTAGCTCCTAACTTCTGCTGAGCAGGTCACTAAATTAAAGTTGTTGCAGCTTAATTTCCAAATAATCCAAATCAGCAGAAGTTAGACAGAGACGAGCTGGAAATTAAACCGTAACAATTTAGTTACAAAAATGTAAATTTGGGGTAATTTGAGGGTAATTTCAAATATGTTGCTTGTTAATTACCATCTTCTTCCCATGGATGTGGAACCTGTAAAATGAACCCACTTGTCAGGTGTGTTTACGTCTTAAGGACTCTGGTAAAAATGTGCAATAATGTGAAAAGAGCAGTTTTGTGCAGAAATGAAGCTAAAAGTCTTAAAGGGAAACTCGTTCGTCTGCAGTGCACACATGTACAGGTGTGGGCCACTGACTTTATACAAAGATGGACGACATGACAGCTCCTTTAAAGTGAGTCCAGAACATCTGGACCGCCCCCTGGTGGCTGGCTGCAGTATAGCTCATAAGCCCCGCCCCCTCCATGTTAGTAGATGGGACATGGGCAAAAACTAAAAACAACAAAGAACACGTCAGATAACACTGATGTTTGTTCAAGTGTTTATTTTTCTCATCAGTTTGGTTTTAATTAGTTATTTGATCATTTAAAAAAAGGGTTCCTGAAGGGCTGTGGTTCTACTCAGAACTATTTACTCCTGAAGAACCTTTTTTGGAAGAAAGGGTTTGTCAAGGGTTCTTTGTAAGAACCCTTTTCATCCAAAGAACTTTTTTAAGAAGAAAGAGTTCTTCAAGGATTGTTGAAATCCTTGAAGAACTCTTTCAGGGTTCTTTGTACCATAATGTAAAAAGGTTCTCAGTAGAACCCCCTGGTTGGACTCTTGTTAGCACCCTTAGAGAAGTACAAAGGTTCTGGATAGAACCTCCAGAGAGGATTCTGGCTGGAACCATTGCACCATAAAAGGGTTCTCTGTAGAACCTCTCACAGGGGGTTCTAGGTGAAACCTTTCACAGATGGTTCTAGATATAACCTTTTATGTTGGGTTCTAGGTAGAACTCTTTGAAAGGGTTCCAAGTGAAGGTTTAAATCTGATTAATCGATTGACTTATCGATAATTTTACCAATGATTGATTAATTAAAGAGCTGACAGTTTGCAGCCCTGGTGGGCGGGGCCATGATGTCACGGTTCTCCAGTGGGAGGAGACACGTCGTCCATCTTTATTTATGTCAGTGACGAGGGCGGGGCCTAAAACTGTCAGACTGACAGACTGAGCCTCTGTTAAGCGGCTGATATTTTAATTTATTTTTTAGAACGTGAGATCACAAAGTAAAGTGCTCTTCAGTAGAACCTATGGCCTCCTTTCCTGTAGAACAGACACGTCGCCGTCGGCTAATTCGCTCGTGAAAAAGTGCAAATAAGGAGCTGATAAAGTTGCATATCTCTGAGGCACAAATCAGATCAGCACGTCAGACTGTAAATCTGATTTCTGCGTTCAGTGCGTGGATGTTTTTTTAATAATAATAATGTTGTCATGGTAACGGCAGAGGCACCAGCACGTCCACGTAGCTGACGGGGAACAGTCCCGACCGGCCGCCGAGCGTGCCCTCGTACCAGTTGGCGTCGACCTGCTTGGTGAGGATGATGGTGTCGCCCTCGCTGAAGTCCAGCTCGCCGTCGCGGTTCGGATGGAAGGAGTACATCGCCCGGCAACAGGGCTGATCCAGGACCAGCTTACTGTCAGCTGGGCGAGAGACACAGAGACAGACAAGAGTTCATATTTAATGAAGAACGTCAAAGTGTGATCAGATATTTGATATCTGCTGCATCAGCACATACGCGTTCACCTGTGCGCTCCACCTGTTTTCGCATGTTTCTCTGTTGCATAATCATTTTTCCACTAATCAATTAGTTGTTTGGTCCATAAATTATCAGAAAATGGTGATAAATGTTTATTGTAATTTTGTCAATTGAAAAAAAGGTCCAAACGTGAAAACTGGTGAAGCACGTGGACGTACACCGGTGAATAAATGCACATGTGCGTATAACGCGAGGCAAATACTTTCATCGCTTTTGGGGGTGAACGCGCCAGTCATTCTCACATCTCTCACATCTCCCCCCCAAGTCCCCCCCCCCCCCCCCCCCCTCCTTCCTCCCCTTGTCCTGCACATGACTGTTGCTGATTGGCTGATTGGAGTGTTGTGGAGTTCGGTCCAGTACACTTTCTTTACATCCCTTTTACAGAAGCAGGACTGTGTAGAAACATCAGGGGTTTTTCAGGAAGCACACAGAACAGGGAGTGAGAGGACATATTAGATTAGAACGGCACACCTCACCTTTAATCTTCATCCTTAGAACTTTTTCTTTTGTATGGAAACTTCCTTTTAAAGTATTAATATCACCACTGTGTGTTGTTTGTCAGTATTTTCTTACCGTAGCAGGAGACGGGACTGCCGGGTCTGGACGGTAACACTGTGAACTGCTCTCCTGTCACAGAAAGATATGCAGAATTTTATTCCAAAGAAATGTGAAACCCTGCAGGGCATGTATGTATGTATATATGTATATATGAATGTATGTATGTATGTATATAAGATAAGATAAGATATTCCTTTATTAGTCCCACAGTGGGGAAATTTCCAGCATTACAGCAGCAAGATGGATAGCAAAAAATAAGAAGCATTAGTGAAAAAAAGACAATAAATAGCGAACAAGCAATATAAACAAAGAATAGAAGAATATGAACAATTTAAACAACGGAAAATACAGCAACTAGCAACGTAGTATGGGAAAAATATAGATATGGGAATGGTGACAATATATAGTTTTTTTCAAGTTTACACCATGGCACATATGTATATATGTATATATGAATGTATGTATGTATGTATGTATATACAGTATGTATGTATATATGTATATATGTATATACAGTATGTATGTATGTATATACACTATGTATGTATATATGAATGTATGTGGGAGTAACCTGAGGAAACTGCAGCCGTGACAGACGGCTGGTGGTAAAATCCGATGCTGCCGTTGTGTTCACTTCTGATCCGGATCCTTCTGGGCTTGAAGCGTCGCTCTGGTTTGTTACTCGCAGCCGTCAGCCTGTTTTCCAACATGTGAAAATATGAAAAAGACTTAAAAGCAGCCATGCTAGCAGGTCTGTCAGGCTTTATTTAAGAAGCACTGCCTGTTATTTCAACATCCCAATAGTCCAAAAAATGTCCCAATGGACCTGAAACAGCCCATCATCCCGAAAACAATTAATTTGGGTAACCAAGCATGTTCTTATTGATTAAACTATTTAATTTTGATAATAAACTTGGATTTACTACTAAGATGTGATTCTTGAAGGGGAGAAGCAGAACAAACATCGCCTGTGTCGTGATAAAAGAATATACGTATTTTATTCTTTTGCTCTGATTATTCTTTGATTTGAAAACAGCAGCATTATGTTGTTTTATTATGTGGCCTCACTGAAAAGTATAAAATGTTACTGACGGTTTTAAGTCTCTATAGTATTAAAATTGGAATTTTTTCTACAGTAACCATATGACTGACTGTGCAGCGGTGGGCGGGTATTCGTGGTCATCCCTCTGCAGAGATGTGACAGGTGTAGGCTCACCTGGCCTGCAGGTTGCCATGGAGACCCAGCAGGATGCGGTGGACGTTGCGGTGGAATTCCAGCAGCGCAGCGACCAGAGCTGCCAGACGACTGAGCCGATTGACCTGCAGGAGGAAACGTGAAACGACAGCTGGGACAACACAGGGACACTGATGTGTAGAAGACATTGATAATTTAACATTAATCGATACGTATTAATTATTAAACCATCATTTTGACTTTTAAAGATCTACATTTATCACCTTCAGTTAAAGAGTTGTTGTTCAGACTCACATCGTTCTGCAGCAGGACGAACATGCTCCGCTCTGCCAGCTCTTTGGACGTCATGAACTTGTCCAGGCCTGTCGGACCTCCTCCACCGGGACTTTACCTCTCCGTCTCCGCTTGTAGTCAAAGTCCAGCCGACGACCGTTCAGCTTCTTCAGCTGGAACTGAGGAGCCAATCAGAACACAGAACAGAAACGTCAACATGAACATCTGGACGAGATGCTGAACTGTTTCTCTTTCACTTCAACTCAAAAATGTGAACATTAGAAAATAATCTTTTGTCTTCAATATTTTATGAAATGTTTCGTGTTGGTGCTGCGTCCTCTCACCCTGATGTCCTTCAGCTCGGTGTTGTAGACGTCCTGCAGCGGGTCAATGAAGCTGTGTTTGACATTGACATCCAAGTGTCCCTGGCCTGAGCAACCTGCTGCAGAGCTTCACCACACCAGACAGAGCGCCGCCTGGACCACCGGAGGACCGACAGGAGGACAGACAGGAGGACGACAGAAGGACCGACCAGAGGACCGACGGGAAGACAGACAGGAGGGACGACAGAAGGACCGACCAGAGGACCGACGGGAAGACAGACAGGAGGGACGACAGAAGGACCGACCAGAGGACCGACGGGAGGACAGACAGGAGGGACGACAGAAGGACCGACCAGAGGACCGACAGGAGGACAGACAGGAGAACAGACCAAATGACCAACCAGAGGACCAATCAGGGGGCAGCATAAACAAACAAAGAAAAAACAGGAAAAGCAAGAGGAGAATCAGAAATAAACATGTAAACTTTTTCTTCCTGTTTTATTTCAGTTGTATATTTCTGTCTGCAGATTTCTGAGGACTGAATGTCCCTCCAGGGTCATCAGATGTGTTAGACGCAACAAGATGAAAATGATGTAACAAGACGGAAAAGAAAGACTACAAGATGAAAAACAACGTAAAAGAAGAAAACTGACATGATGAAAGAAGATGAAAACCTCATTAAAGGCGTAACGAGATGAAACAGACAGAAAGGGAGACACGACCACAGAGACATGGCGAGATTCAGTTAGACGGAAAAGATACAAACAGCATAACAGACCTGATAAGACAAAAACAACATAACAAGACAGAAACAACGTAACGAGACTCTGGTGGAGAAAAGCTGAGGTTCAGTTGTCTTTGTACAGAGACAGTCAGTAGAAATGTCTTTCAGAGGACGACTTTTTACTTTTATACTCTGAGGACATTTCAGAGTCTTTTTCTGCAGTAAACAAGTTGAATCAGTACTTCTACTTTTACCAGAGTATTTTTTGTAACATGTACTTTTGAATCTGAACCTCTTGTACCTGAAAACTCTTCTCTCTCTCACTGTTTGTGCTACATTAAAAGTTTAATGTCACATTTTCTCCTCCATTTCTCGGTTGTTACCATGGAGACGCAGCTCTCACACTATCTGTCTGGCAGCGTACCAAATTCAGAAGCAGCTCCGAGCTCCTGGCCGTAGTGCAACATACAATCTCCCAGAATGCCCTCTGTCTGCGGGTAGCCCACCGACCTCCCCTGTCCTCGGATCCTGGACATGGTGTTGAGCATGCTCAGTTTTGGCTCTGTCAGCTGCAGAGACACAAAGACGCTCACTTCAACGTGGTTTAGACCAACAGACGCATCTTCTACTGTCTGTAAGTCACATGTGTTCAGTGAAAGCAGCTGTGGTGCGTTTATGACCATAGTTTTTTTCAGTACCTGGGTTTGGTTGCAGGAACTCTGTGGTTTTGGACAACAGCTCAGCCAGCAGAGAGTGGATCACTGTGACACTCTGACAGACAGACAGACAGACAGACAGGAGGACAGACAGGGGACAGACAGGAGGGCAGAGAGGATGTCACTTAATCTGTCAGTTTGTCTCCTCAGTTCAGATCAGATCATGATCTCAGTGCAGCTTTCACAGTTTCACCCTTCTCCATCTTCAGGAAGTCGTCATCCATCTTTGTTCCTTCAGCTCCCATCAGCCTCTCGTTCAGCAGCTGCAGGAAGTGACATCAGTTGTAAAAATATTACATAAGATGTAAGAAGATAAAAAACATTGTATAAGATGTAACGAGACCAAACAAACAGAAACGGAGACACAACCACAGACAAAAGGTGAGGCCAACCGCTAACGCTAGCTACACAGACCAACCGCTGACGTTAGCTACACAGACCAACCGCTGACGTTAGCTACACAGACCAACCGCTAACGTTAGCTACACAGACCAACCGCTAACGTTAGCTACACAGACCAACCGCTGTCGTTAGCTACACAGACCAACCGCTGACGTTAGCTACACAGACCAACCGCTAACGTTAGCTACACAGACCAACCGCTGACGTTAGCTACACGGACCAACCGCTGACGTTAGCTACACGGACCAACCGCTAACGTTAGCTACACGGACCAACCGCTAACGTTAGCTACACGGACCAACCGCTAACGTTAGCTACACAGACCAACCGCTAACGTTAGCTACACAGACCAACCGCTGACGTTAGCTACACAGACCAACCGCTGACGTTAGCTACACGGACCAACCGCTAACGTTAGCTACACGGACCAACCGCTAACGTTAGCTACACGGACCAACCGCTGACGTTAGCTACACGACCAACCGCTAACGTTAGCTACACGGACCAACCGCTAACGTTAGCTACACAGACCAACCGCTAACGTTAGCTACACGGACCAACCGCTAACGTTAGCTACACAGACCAACCGCTGACTTAGCTACACGGACCAACCGCTGACGTTAGCTACACAGACCAACCGCTGACGTTAGCTACACGACCAACCGCTGACGTTAGCTACACAGACCAACCGCTAACGTTAGCTACACAGACCAACCGCTGACGTTAGCTACACGACCAACCGCTAACGTTAGCTACACAGACCAACCGCTAACGTTAGCTACACGGACCAACCGCTAACATTAGCTACACGGACCAACCGCTAACGTTAGCTACACAGACCAACCGCTGACGTTAGCTACACGACCAACCGCTAACGTTAGCTACACAGACCAACCGCTAACGTTAGCTACACGGACCAACCGCTAACATTAGCTACACAGACCAACCGCTAACGTTAGCTACACAGACCAAACCGCTGACGTTAGCTACACAGACCAACCACTAACATTAGCTACACAGACCAACCGCTGACGTTAGCTACACAGACCAACCACTAACATTAGCTACACAGACCAACCGCTGACGTTAGCTACACAGACCAACCGCTAATATTAGCTACACAGACCAACCGCTAACGTTAGCTACACAGACCAACCGCTGACGTTAGCTACACGGACCAACCGCTAACGTTAGCTACACAGACCAACCGCTAACGTTAGCTACACGGACCAACCGCTAACATTAGCTACACGGACCAACCGCTAACGTTAGCTACACAGACCAACCGCTGACGTTAGCTACACGGACCAACCGCTAACGTTAGCTACACAGACCAACCGCTAACGTTAGCTACACGGACCAACCGCTAACATTAGCTACGCAGACCAACCGCTAACGTTAGCTACACAGACCAACCGCTGACGTTAGCTACACAGACCAACCACTAACATTAGCTACACAGACCAACCGCTGACGTTAGCTACACAGACCAACCGCTAACATTAGCTACACAGACCAACCGCTGACGTTAGCTACACAGACCAACCACTAACGTTAGCTACACAGACCAACCGCTGACGTTAGCTACACAGACCAACCACTAACATTAGCTACACAGACCAACCGCTGACGTTAGCTACACAGACCAACCGCTAACGTTAGCTACACAGACCAACCGCTAACATTAGCTACACAGACCAACCGCTGACGTTAGCTACACAGACCAACCGCTAATATTAGCTACACAGACCAACCGCTGACGTTAGCTACACAGACCAACCACTAACATTAGCTACACAGACCAACCGCTAACATTAGCTACACAGACCAACCGCTAAACGTTAGCTACACAGACCAACCGCTAACATTAGCTACACAGACCAACCGCTGACGTTAGCTACACAGACCAACCGCTAAATTTAGCTACACAGACCAACTGCTTTGCTATCTAATTAATCCAAAAGTAATGGTAATTAATTAACGCTACATTAATTTAATATTGTGATACTTGGATGCAGTTACCGATTACATTTTGTAACAGGTAATCAGTAACTGTATTGTAATACATTTTTAAAGTAACTCTGGAGGAAACTGATGGAAGTATACTAGCAGTAGCAGTTAGCAGTCATAGTGGAACCAGTCCGCTGGTTATAGTGGTGGTACTGGCAGTGGTAGTAGTGACGTAGTAATCAGTAATCAGTAACTAGTAGTAATAGAAGGCTACATACACAACAGATAAACTGCAGGAACATCACGTGTTCAACTGATTTATCGTCAGTTATCATTAAAGTCTTTATTGATCTGCTGTATTAGTCGTGATGTGATGGATCGATATTGATCTGCTGTATTAGTCGTGATGTGATGGATCGATATTGATCTGCTGTATTAGTCGTGATGTGATGGATCGATATTGATCTGCTGTATTAGTCGTGATGTGATGGATCGATATTGATCTGCTTAGTCGTGATGTGATGGATGATCGATATTGATCTGCTGTATTAGTCGTGATGTGATGGATCGATATTGATCTGCTGTATTAGTCGTGATGTGATGGATCGATATTGATCTGTTTAGTCGTGATGTGATGGATCGATATCGATCTGCCGTATTAGTCGTGATGTGATGGATCAATATTGATCTGCTGTATTAGTCGTGATGTGATGGATCGATAGTGCTGTGCAGCAGCAGGCCCTGTGTCGCAGTAACAGAGGACACACTGAACACAGACAGTATTAATCCATCCCTCAGTCCGGTCCGTCCCTCCGGTTACCTGACTGGCTTTGTGCAGCTGCTTCTTCATCCCGGACACCGACATGTTCACCGGACACCGACAGACTCCTCATCCCGTGTGAGGCGCTCCGTCCCCCGCAGAGACTCACCGCAGAGAGCCGCTCCTCTCCGCTCCGCCCCGCCGGCTGCTGGAGACACCGACACCTGCTCCACACACAGACCCTAACTGTTATTATGAAGGGTTATAACCATTTATAACGTTTATCACAGTCACGTTTATTATCTTTAAGTTTAGACACATTCTTACGGTTAAATAATATATGTTTATTTTTACACAATTTATATAGACTACTGTATTATTGATTATTATCCGGAATGTAACAATACATCAAATATTATAATTAGAAATGTTTCATTACCCTACCATGATATTAAATGTTTAATGATTTGTGACGTCAGATTTATTATTTAATAAAAGACTTTTTTCTCAGGTCGTCATCTTTCTTTTTCTTTTTTTTTATGTCGCAAAAAATATATATTGTGGACTTTATATTATGGTATTAGCATACCTTGAGTTTTTGGTATTATAACACCCCTACTTATATTATTATTATTATTATTATTATTATTATATATTATTATTATTATTATTATTATTATTGTCATTAGCAGCAGCAGCAGGGATAGTAGCTTGGATATATTGTTGGGTTTATTGTCGAACAATTTCTAAGCATATTAGCCTATATTATGATAGGGTTTATTGTTATCATTCATATAATAAATCCTTTTTTTTTTTTAAAGGATTTGCTATTATAAATCTGTTTATTTATTTTATTTTGATTAACTGCTAAACAGAGGGGAAATGACAGGACCATTTAATAACAGAAAGCTTTTTGTTGCCTTATTAGCTGTTTATTAATGTTCGTTGTGCACATATTTCACACCAAAACCCTTTAAATCTTTTTAAATTAGTTTGTGCCTCCATGTGCCCTATTGCTCCCGTTCTGTTAAAATATATTCAGTTAATTAATTTAAGTATTTTACATAATATTTTAACTCAGTATACGTTCTCATGTTTTTGTTGTCGGTATAAAACAAATCAAATTATTTAAGTGACTGTTTTTCCTCTGGTTTTAGCTCTCTGAAGTGAGGGCTGAAGTGCACTTCATTTCCCATGAGCAGTGGCGCCTCCGTCTGTCACGTGACTGCCCCTGGACGTCACATGCCAACATGGCTGCCACTGTTTCCAGCGAACATTTCAACAACCTGCAGCTTCTCCTGAAGGTACTGATCGATCATATTGATCACTAAAAAACAAAAAAACGTCGGGATGTTGAAGTCAAACTGTGTCTGTTGTTCTTCTTCTGTGGTTTGATTAAAGCAGCTGAACGTTACAGTTCGATATTAGCCTGTTAGCTCTGCTAGCATCAGTGTTTCCACAGATAAAAAACATTATTATGACCATTATGATACAACTGTGATCAGTTCACTGCAGTGAATCATTAAACAGCTGGTTATTAAATTAATTGGCAACTATTTTGATCATCGATTAATCAGTTTGGGTCTTTTTATTTTAAGAAAAAAAGTCTAAATTCTCTGATTTCATCTTATTAAATGTGAATATTTTCTGGTTTCTTTACTCTCTGACAGTAAACTGAACATGTACTGAAACTTTACTGAAGTAAAAGTACTTTCAGCAAAAAGTACTTAAAAGTATCCGGAGTAAAAGTACTACTCTGCAGAAGTGTCCCTCTCACAGTTTTAAAGGATCAAATCTTTTATAATATTTGATCATTATGAATAATTGATCGGAGGTGGGGCTCATTTTAACTTTTTATCACAATACTGTTGATGAGTTTATTTATAACAACACATTTGGACATACATGGTTTTCATTGGACAGGAAACGTATGAGAAACTGTAATCTGAAATGTAACTAAAGCTGTCAGACAAATGTAATGGAGTAAAATTTCAGTATCTCCCTCTGGATGGTCTTTTAAAAAAGAAATGAAACAGAAAAGCTGCAGATGTTTGTGTTTGATAAGCTGAAGCTGGTCACATGACCTGTGTCTGTGTGTCTGTGTCTGTGTGTGTGTGTGTGTGTGTGTGTTGTGTCTGTCTGTCCATCCGTCCATCCCTCCGTCCATCTGTCTGTCTGTCCTCAGGCTCCGTCGAAAGACGCCGTGAGAGACGTTTGCGTTCAGAGTCACAGAGGTCCGAGTCGGCGTCTGACAGAGAGCACAGCAGCTGCACTCAGCATCCCTCCAGCTCAGGCTGCTCAGGTAACACTGTGATTCATCGATCAATAATTTTATCAATGAATCCATCAGTTAATTCTGTCACTTGATAAACTGGTCCAAACATGTGGAGCACATGGACGTCCATCATGTTTGGACCTTTTTTCAAGTCTTTCCTGTAACGATTGTTGTCATTATCAGTTAGTCTGTCAATCATTTTCTTGATTAATTGTTGATTGATCATTCGTTAGTTTGGTCAAAGAAAATGATAAAAAATGTTGATCAGTTTTTTCCCAAAACCCAAGATGATGTCGACAAAACCGGCTAAATGTTAGACCAGCCAAACTCCATTCATAAAATCAGTGATTTTATCTCAGAGAACAAAGGAGTTGTTGGTCTGCTGCTGCCTCCATCTGTTAGTGTGTTTGTGTGATTGTGAGACTTCAGTGAATCTGAACAAACTTTTTAAAACACTGAAGTCTCACAATAACACAAACGCCCTAACAGATGGAGGCAGCAGCAGACCAACAACTCCTGAGTTCTGTGAGATAAAATCACTGATTTTATGAATGGAGTTTGGTTAGAGTGATGTTTGTCTGATATAATGGTGGTTTTCTGTCAGAAAAGTCTGTCTGACAGAAAGGTGAAGAAGTGAAAATGTTAAATATTATACAAATAATAATATAAATAAAGAATAATAAGTTTCTGTCAGGAGAAAATAAATCTAAATCTAAATGACAGTGATGATGATGATGATGATGATGATGTAGATTAAATTCATGTCTGTCCCATTTAAATCTTAATAGTTATTAAATATAATCACATGTACAGGTGTTGGACAGATGAAACCTCTCTGTATGTGTCTCTGTGTGTCTTTGTCCTCCAGCTGGTCCAGTCTCTCCACATCCTGTCTCACCACGTCCTCTTCTACAACCTGAGCTCTCCAGAGCAGATCCTTGACCTGTTCCCCGAGACGTTCCACTCTCAGTACTGAAGAACCTGATCACAAAGATCCTGCTGGAGAACAGGTCAGGATCATTCAATCTTTCTCACTCTGCTGGATTTGATCTAAAATGGAGCCAGAATTTTCTTTTAAAAAGAAAAAGAAATAATGTTTCTGTAAACTGGACAGGAGCTGCACGTTTCACATGATATATAACCTGATTATCAGTTATAGATCAGTTTATCAGCAGCATTTTGTTTTAAAGAGCCATAATTCCTGAGGATGGAATTTGGCACAAAAATTCAGTAATAAAAATAAATCATGTAAAGATTCTTTTATTATTGATTTTTAATTTGTTGAATTGCAGATTTGCCTCGAAACAAATTCCACATTTTTCAAAATTAAAAGATAAAACGTCATAATTCTGAGATAAAAAACATAAGATGAAAGTAAATAATCAAAACGATTAATCAAGATAGTTGGTGATTAGGGGTGTGTTATCTCACTGACTGAGACGATTGGATACGTATCTCGATACATGTTCAACGATACGATATATCTTAGAAATTTTTAAATGACCAACAATTCGGTTCGATATGATGCAATACAAGAAAATGCAAAGTGTGAATCTTTACATTTTGATTCTATTAATGCTACATTTGTAGAGAGATATTAGTTTCAAAAAGACATCCAGATATTTTTACTAAATAATAGTAACAGTAGAGACAGAGAGGAGACATTACAGTGGTGTTAACATCTTATAAATCTCATGTGTAAAAGAGATACTGTAGCCTGAATGAGAATCTGAACAAACTTGAAACTGTTTAAAATATGAGTATTTTTGCAGTAAGATGATGTGCAGCTCAGTTTCATATGAAGAGTTCTGTGGTTCTGATCAGTGTGTTTGAACTGTGATGCTCCGTGTGACCTGCTCTCTCAGTCACATGACGTCTCTGTGGGTCAGACTCGTGTCTCTGTTCTCTGCTGTCAGACATTTTTGCATAAATGATCTGCAGTGTCTCTCATCTTTCTTATAAAACAAACTTATTCTACACCTGCGCGTTCTGAAAGTTTGGTGGTGCGACGCGGTACCATGTTTCTGTCGCTGTTTTCAGCGCGGTCTGTTTTGAGCAGATGAAGAGGAGACACAGGAGAGGAGGAGGGAGCGCTTGTTTTGTGTGAGTGCAGCAGCAGGCGTTCAGTGAGAGCGGTGCAGGCAGAGGCAGGAGGAGAGAGAAAACGGAGGAAAGTTAAAACGGCACTTCATTGATGCCAAAAATTAAACATATGCACGTCCTTATGAGATGTATCGATACGCTAGAGCTGAATTGATTTTTGTCCGAATCATGTTCAACTTTTTAACCGATACAGGCCGTCCGAACCGATGCACTCATATCTAACACATTAAGGTCTGATGCATTGGATTTCGATTGAATCGTTACACCCCTATTGGTGATTAATGATCATTATTGATTTTTAATTTTTCATTGTAACATTTTCCTCTGATAATTAAAAACTAAGTTTCATTGAAGGAAATGATTCATAAATGATTCATCAGATGTTTAAAATAAATCACGAGTGATTCTTCTTCCTATTGGTCGGCTGAACATGATGTAATAACAGGCTGTAATGACATCATCACATCATCACGTCTTCCTCTGATGTTTTTCAGTCCAACATGGAGGACAGAAGCTGTCAGTCATCAGAGTGAGTCCAAAGTATACACAACTTTTATCTGCTGTTAGTGTGTGTGTGTGTGTGTGTCTGTGTGTGTGTCTGTGTGTGTGTGTGTCTGTGTCTGTGTGTGTGTGTGTGTGTCTGTGTGTGTCTGTGTGTGTGTCTGTGTGTGTGTGTGTGTGTGTGTGTCTGTGTGTGTCTGTGTGTGTGTCTGTGTGTGTCTGTGTGTGTGTGTGTGTGTGTGTGTGTCTGTGTGTCTGTGTGTGCGTCTGTGTGTGTCTGTGTCTTTGTCTGTGTGTGTGTGTGTCTGTGTGTGTGTGTGTGTGTCTGTGTGTGTGTGTGTGTGTGTGTGTGTGTGTGTGTGTGTGTGTGTGTGTGTGTCTGTGTGTGTGTGTGGCTCTAAACTCTGTGTGTGTGTGTGTTTATGTCTGTGTGTGTGTGGGGCTCTAAACTCTGTGTGTGTGTGTGTGTGTGTGTGTGTGTGGCTCTAAACTCTGTGTGTGTGTGTGTGTGTGTGTGTCTGTGTGTGTGTGTGTGTGTGTGTGTGTCTGTGTGTGTGTGTGTGTGTGTGTGTGTGTGTGTGTGTGTCTGTGTGTGCGTCTGTGTGTGTCTGTGTCTTTGTCTGTGTGTGTGTGTGTCTGTGTGTGTGTGTGTGTCTGTGTGTGTGTGTGTGTGTGTGTGTGTGTGTGTGTGTGTGTGTCTGTGTGTGTGTGTGGCTCTAAACTCTGTGTGTGTGTGTGTTTATGTCTGTGTGTGTGTGGGGCTCTAAACTCTGTGTGTGTGTGTGTGTGTGTGTGTGTGTGTGTGGCTCTAAACTCTGTGTGTGTGTGTGTGTGTGTGTGTGTGTGTGTGTAGTGTGTGTGTGTGTGGTGTGTGTGTGTGTAGTCTCCCTCCCCCAGCTGAAGGACTTGGACTGGAGGGTGGACATGGTGACCGGTTTCAGACTCCATCAGTCGGATGTCCGTCCCCGACCTGCCTGGTTCAGCTCAAGGTGGGAACCAGCAGTCGTGGTCATGTGACCTGCATGTCTTTGTCCTGCAGGTCAAAGGTCAAAGATACAACTGTACCTTTCAAAATAAATGTCTTTACATAGAAGGAGACATTACATCTGTCTCGTGACGTGTTTTCAGATGGACGATCCGTCAGCAGGAGGTGAGACGGTTTCCACGGTGATGGTGGAGCTGAGCAGGGAGTCTCTGGACACCATACTGGACGGACTGGGACGCATCAGAGACCAGCTGTCTGTGGTCGCTGGGAAATAAGGACTCAAAACGCTGCACAGAGACGGCTGATTGGCTCGTTTGTGTAGTGACATCACAGCTCATCTGATTTCTTCACCCTGAACTGATGAGTTCATGAATCAGTGAGCAGATTCAGACACAAATGTACAGATTGTTGAAATGTTTGGTCGTTAGAAGTCTTTATGTCACATTATTTACTTTTTAATATTTTGATCTGCAGATCATCAGACCAACCTGTGATGGACGTTTGTCTCTTTATTGACATTTTGTCAATAAATCATTGATGAAAAGGGTCCAAGCATGAAGCCTGAATCTGAAAATAACTTTAATAACCTCAAACTGCAGATGATTCATTTTTTACATCAACTAACATGAAAATAAATCACTTTCAGAGTGTTTAGTCTTCAACATCATGTTATATACTTTTTTATTCACAATTATTAAGTTTGTATGTGTGGAAGCAAAAATGTATTTTCCATTTTAAGTACAAGTCTAGCTTCAGCTACGCGTCCTCTGTACGTAGCATCGGTTACATTTTTTACTTAAATGTAACAACATTTACCATCAGACTGATCGATCAGCTGTCAGAGGAGTTGGATCAGTGGAGCTGCTTCTGTTCCTGATGTCAACTGTTTCATCTTCGATCTAAATTCTCTCTGCAGAGGAGACAGAGGACAGACAGAGAGAGACAACCAATCAGAGACAGAAGACCAACCAATCAGACACAAACACAAAGACCTGTATCTTCAAACTGACTTTCTTTGATTCACTGTTTCGCTCCGATGCTCCTCCTGCTGTAATGTACCCAGTACCTCCGTGTCGTGCTTGGGATTAGATCACTGACGTCTCCATTCTCAGCAGTCGTCTATCCTGTTCATCTCTGTAAATCGCCTCCTCAGCCTGTCAAGCCTTCTCATCACGTGGACCATCTTTGGTGTCAGCATCTCCAGTCACATAGTGTCCTCGGAGGTCCTACATTTTAAGCAGCTGGACAGACTCACCTCCCTCCACTACAGTGAGAGACACATACCCGCATCGTGACAGACAGTCACAGCAGTTTTGAATACTTTATTGATTGTTCCAAAATGTCAACTGAGGTCCAGTTCAGTTTCTCTTCATCTCTGTTCGACCTCTGAATACTGACTGTTCTTGCAGGCTGTCAGAACTGTTCTGATACACTGGACCTTCTTCTTCGTGTTCCGTCTCCACTCCACTGATAGTCCTCAGGCAGGTGACTAAGGTTTTGCAAGGGCAGCTGGACAGACTCCCCCCCTGATCCACCTCCACCTGAAGCTGAGAGGACAACAAACCACAGACATCAGCTGGACAGACAGCAGCAGCAATCTGATGGAAACTATAGACATTGTCCATTCTGTATGATAATGCCAGACCTCAGTGACCTTCTCTAAATAATACAGACCTCAACTGTCCTGTTCATATAATCTATGACTCATGTCTTCTCTCAATGAATCCAGACCTCACTGTCCATGTCTCTTATAATCCAGACTTCACTGTCCTTCTCTTATAATCCTACTCACTGTAGATTCTCTGTATGAATCCAGACCTCACGACTTCTCTTATAATCAGACCACTGTCCTTCTCTTATAATCCAACCTCACTGTCTCTTAAATAATCTCAGCTTCATGTCCTTCTCTATAATCCAGACCTCACTGTCCTCTCTTATAATCCAGACTTCACTGTCCTTCTCTATAATCAAGACCTCACTGTCCTTCTTTATAAATCCAGACTTCACTGTCCTCTAATAATCCAGACTTCACTGTCCTTCTCTATAATCCAGACCTCACTGTCCTTCCTATAATCCAGACTTCACTGCCTTCTCTTATACCAGACCTCACTGTCCTTCCTCTATAATCAGACTCTTCACTGTCCTTCTTTATACAATCAGACTTCACTGTCCTCTTATAATCGCTTTTTAATTATGGGCACTGTGATTCACCGTATTTCAATTCACTATGCTTTGTGCAGTGTGTACCTTCCACTTTAGGTAAAGGCACTGTTACTATTCAAACTGGCACTTTGTCAACTTTATCGTGATATTGTTACTTATTTTAATCTAGTCTGATGATGTTCATTAACGTACCTTGCAATGTGTATTTAACTTGCATGATGATTTATTTATGGACGTCTGTTTTATGTTAAGGACTACAGATGAATTAGCTTTCCCTGCTAAATCTGGTGCAACAATCCTTTTTAATTCCCTGGAAAATTAAGCCACTTATGAACAGCTGTCCTGTTTATAATTAATAAACTACTTAACTATAATCCAGACCTCACTGTGATTCTCTAATAATCCAGACCTCACTGTCATTCTCTTATAATCCAGACCTCACTGTGATTCTCTTATAATCCAGACCTCACTGTCCTTCTCTTATAATCCAGACCTCACTGTCCTCTCTATAATCCAGACCTCACTGTCCTTCTCTTATAATCCAGACTCACTGTCCTTCTCTTATAATCCAGACCTCACTGTGATTCTCTAATAATCCAGACCTCACTGTCCTTCTCTAATAATCCAGACCTCACTGTCCTTCTCTTATAATCCAGACCTCACTGTATTCTCTAATAATCCAGACCTCACTGTCCTTCACTTATAATCCAGACCTCACTGTCCTTCTCTAATAATCCAGACCTCACTGTCCTCTAATAATCAGACCTCACTGTCTTCTCTAATAATCCAGACCTCACTGTCCTCTAATAATCAGACCTCACTGTCCTTCTCTAATAATCCAGACCTCACCGTCCTTTCTTATAATCCAGACCTCACTGTCCTTCTCTTATAATCCAGACCTCACTGTCCTCTAATAATCCAGACCTCACTGTCCTTCTCTAATAATCCAGACCTCACTGTCCTTCTCTTATAATCCAGACCTCACTGTCCTTCTCTAATAATCCAGACCCACTGTCCTTCTCTTAATCCAGACCTCACTGTCCTCTAATAATCCAGACCTCACTGTCCTTCTCTAATAATCCAGACCTCACTGTCCTTCTCTTATAATCCAGACCTCACTGTCCTTCTCTAATAATCCAGACCCCACTGTCCTTCTCTTTAATCCCAGACCTCACTGTCCTACTTTTATAACCAGACCTCACTGTCCTTCTCTAATAATCCAGACCTCACTGACCTTCTCTTATAATCCCAGACCTCACTGTCCTTCTCTTATAATCCAGACCTCACTGTCCTTCACTTATAATCCAGACCTCACTGTCCTTTTATAATCCAGACCCACTGGATTCCTCTATATAATCCAGACCTCACTGTCCTTCTCTAATAACCAGACCTCACTGTCCTTCTCTATAATCCAGACCTCACTGTCCTTCTCTTATAATCCAGACCTCACTGTCCTTCTCTTATAATCCCAGACCTCACTGCCTTCTCTAATAATCCAGACCTCACTGTCCTTCTCTTATAATCCAGACCTCACTGTCCTTCTCTTATAATCCAGACCTCACTGTCCTCTCTTATAATCCAGACCTCACTGTCCTTCTCTTACAATCCAGACCTCACTGTGATTCTCTAATAATCCAGACCTCACTGTCCTTCTCTTATAATCCAGACCTCACTGTCCTTCTCTATAATCCAGACCTCACTGTCCTTCTCTATAATCCAGACCTCACTGTGACTTCTCTAATAATCCAGACCTCACTGTCCTTCTCTTATAATCCAGACCTCACTGTGATTCTCTAATAATCCAGACCTCACTGTCCTTCTCTAATAATCCAGACCTCACTGTGATTCTCTAATAATCCAGACCTCACTGTCCTTCTCTTATAATCCAGACCTCACTGTCCTTCTCTTATAATCCAGACCTCACTGTCATTCTCTTATAATCCAGACCTCATGTCCTTCTCTTATAATCCAGACCTCACTGTCCTCTTATAATCCCAGACCTCACTGTGATTTCTAATAATCCAGACCTCACTGTCCTTCTCTATAATCCAGACCTCACTGTCCTCTTATAATCCAGACCACACTGTGATTCTCTTATAATCCAGACCTCACTGTCCTTCTCTAATAATCCCAGACCTCACTGTCCTTCTTTATAATCCAGACCTCACTGTCCTTCTCTTATAATCCCAGACATCACTGTCCTTCTCTTATAATCCCAGACATCACTGTCCTTCTCTTATAATCCAGACCTCACTGTCCTTCTCTTAATAATCCAGACCTCACTGCCCTTCTCTTATAATCCAGACCTCACTGTCCTTCTCTTATAATCCCAGACCTCACTGTCCTTCTCTAATAATCCAGACCTCACTGTCCTTCACTTATAATCCAGACCTCACTGTCCTTCTCTTATAATCCAGACCTCACTGTCCTCTTATAATCCAGACCTCACTGTCCTTCTCTTACAATCCAGACCGCACTGTATTCTCTAATAATCCAGACCTCACTGTCCTTCTCTTATAATCCAGACCTCACTGTCCTTCTCTTATAATCCAGACCTCACTGTGATTCTCTAATAATCCAGACCTCACTGTCCTTCTCTTATAATCCAGACCTCACTGTGATTCTCTAATAATCCAGACCTCACTGTCCTCTAATAATCCAGACCTCACTGTGATTCTAATAATCCAGACCTCACTGTCCTTCTCTTATAATCCAGACCTCACTGTCCTTCCTTATAATCCAGACCTCACTGTGATTCTCTTATAATCCAGACCTCATTGTCCTTCTCTAATAATCCAGACTTCACTGTCCTTCTCTAATAATCCAGACCTCACTGTGATTCTCTAATAATCCAGACCTCACTGTCCTTCTCTTATAATCCAGACCTCACTGTCCTTCTCTATAATCCAGACCTCACTGTCCTTCTCTAATAACCAGACCTCACTGTCTTCTCTTATAATCCAGACCTCACTGTCCTTCTCTAATAATCCAGACCTCACTGCCTTCTCTTATAATCCAGACCTCACTGTCCTCTCTTATAATCCAGACCTCACTGCCCTTCTCTAATAATCCAGACCTCACTGTCCTTCACTTATAATCCAGACCTCACTGTCCTTCTCTTATAATCCAGACCTCACTGTCCTCTTATAATCCAGACCTCACTGTCCTCTAATAATCAAGACCTCACTGTCCTTCTCTAATAATCCAGACCTCACTGTCCTTCTCTTATAATCCCAGACCTCACTGTCCTCTTCTAAAATCCAGACCCACTGTCCTTCTCTTGTAATCCAGACCTCACTGTCCTACACTTTAACCAGACCTCACTGTCCTTCTCTAATAATCCAGACCTCACTGACCTTCTCTTATAATCCCAGACCTCACTGTCCTTCTCTTATAATCCAGACCTCACTGTCCTTCACTTATAATCCAGACCTCACTGTCTTCTTTAATCCCAGACCTCACTGTGATTGTCTAATAATCCAGACCTCACTGTCCTTCTCTATAATCCAGACCTCACTGTCCTCTTATAATCCAGACCACAGTGTGATTCTCTTATAATCCAGACCTCACTGTCCTTCTCTAATAACCCAGACCTCACTGTCCTTCTTTTATAATCCAGACCTCACTGTCCTTCTCTATAATCCCAGACATCACTGTCCTTCTCTTATAATCCCAGACCTCACTGTCCTTCTCTTATAATCCAGGACCTCACTGCCCTTCTCTTATAATCCAGACCTCACTGTCCTTCTCTAATAATCCAGACCTCACTGTCCTTCACTTATAATCCAGACCTCACTGTGATTCTCTTATAATCCAGACCTCACTGTCCTTCTCTATAACCAGACCTCACTGTCCTTCTCTTATAATCCAGACCTCACTGTCCTTCTGTAATAATCTAGACCTCACTGTCCTTCTCTAATAATCCAGACCTCACTGTCCTCTAATAATCCAGACCTCACTGTGTTGTCTAATAATCCAGACCTCATTGTCCTCTAATAATCCAGACCTCACTGTCCTTCACATATAATCCAGACCTCAGTCCTTCTCTAATAACCCAGACTCACTGTTCTTCTCTAATAAATCCAGACCTCACTGTCCTTCTCTAATAATCCCAGACCTCACTGTCCTCCTGTAATAATCCAGACCTCACTGTCCTTCTCTTATAATCCAGACCTCACTGTCCTTCTCTAATAATCCAGACCTCACTGTCCTTCTCTTATAATCCAGACCTCACTGTCCTTCTCTAATAATCCAGACCTCACTGTCCTTCTCTTATAAATCCAGACCTCACTGTCCTTCTCTAATAATCCAGACCTCACTGTCCTCTAATAATCCAGACCTCACTGTCCTACTCTTATAATCCAGACCTCACTGTCCTTCTCTAATAATCCAGACCTCACTGTCCTGATTAAAGATGATAACCATTGGCATGATGGGTAGTGTAGTAGTAGTGACATACCTGACATGGAATTCTGACAAAAATGAACCAAAAGACCCCAGAAACAACAAGAAACAACAACCAGGACAACCAGGAGAACTTTGGCCCAGGATGGAAATGGTTCTGTGGGAACTGAAAAATAAAGAACATTACCTCTGACCTCTGACCTGTATCTACAGTAGGTTTTAGTTTGTTTCTGACCTTTGACCTGCAGCTGGACGTCTCTCAATGTCTGTTGTCCCCATCCAAGGCTCTGACGATGCAGGTGTAGGTGCCGCTGTCAGAGAGGCGGAGTTTTGTCAGATTGAGGCTGAGGTCTCCAGTTTCCAGAGCGTCAGTCATCATGGATGTTCGGCCGCTGTAAAGCTGGTTTTGGTCTTTAAGTTCATCACCTTCCTGCTGACGCTGGTGGACGGTTGAAGGGTCGAGATCGTCTCGTCTCCACACCACTGTGGGGTTGTACAGTCAAAGGTGGGAAACTCACAGGGCAGCAGGACAAACTCCTCCCCCTCATACAGCTCCACAGCTGAGGCATGCTGGGAAACTGTGAGTCACACAGACAGTAGGTTCATCACAGCACCTTATTTCATGACATTTGATCAGAAATATATAAAAAAAAAAAAATCTCTTTTATTTACAGTGTTTTGTTCTTTAATTGCAACATGTTATTCAGAATATTTTTATTGTTTAAATTTTTTATAATATTTTTATTTATTTAGAAGTTTACAAACATCTCAGGTTTTCACAACAATATAATAAATATATAAATGTAATTTTTAGAGAAAAGTGACCAAAGTTAAAATTGATTTTGTAGTGAAGTCTGCATCTCATTTGTTTCCTAGCAGACTTTGAAGGCTCTAATATGGCGACTGCACAGACACATAGAGATCGTGGTGAAGAGAACAAAACAGGGATTTATTGATCTGCTCTGGTGTCCAACTTTAGTGGATCACAACATATCAGATATGGAATTAATCTGCAGATGCTCCGCTTTAAGATGAGGACAAACTTTTCTATGGACGTCAGTTTTTGAGCCACAACAAAGACCAAAATGTGTCCTGCAACAGACGAGCTACGTCTTGTTTTTAGCCTAGCAGTTGTTGAGGACTTGCGGCTCCGACCGGCCAGTTAAGAGGAGCGAGGAGTCGCTATAAAACAGAGCAGGAGATAAAACAGGTTTCAAGTTTCTTTTTAAATTGTGAATCAACCATGAGAGCTGCTCCAGCATACAGTCATAAATGTGCAGAAAAAATATTGTAGTCAGCTGCTGGCAGCTTCTGATTGGCTGGAACTTGTTGCTGTGGTTTGGGTTGGCTAGGTTGAGACATGAAGAGTGATTGGTTAGAGTCAGAGTAAGAATATCAGGGTGAGCCAATCAGAGACAGAGTAGGGCGGGTCATGTCTTTGGTATCTGTAGCTCTGTGTCAAACAGACGTAGTTCAGTGTCTCATAAATGTCTTTTTTCCACATCAAAGGTCCTTTTATTGTGATCAGTCCAAACACAGCTGATCAATAATCCTGCTGTTTAATCAGCGTCTCTATAGGCCACACCTGTCAGGTGGGCGGAGCATCTTGGTAAAGGAGAAGTGCTCACTAACACAGATCTGAACACATTTGACAGAAATAAGAATGAAGTCTGAGATCTTTGACTTGAACTCATGAAAAATGGGAGCAAAAACAAAAGAGTTGATATTTTTGTAGAGTGTAAATAACATAGGTGAGACATTTTGAACCATCTGAATGTGTAAATGTTCCATATTGTAGCTGTAAGACTTGAGATGATAAATGTGTGTAATACGGCCCCTGAAGAGCAGAACTGAGGACAGTCTGACTGGACAGTCTTCTACATTCATCATGATTTACAGAAACAGTGAAAATATGTTCTTCATGTTTGTATGTGAAGAAAACATGGTCATGGAGCTTCAACAGACTGGTGGAGTTAAGATGACAGAAATACAGATTAAAGACATGAGGATGGACTGAGGTGATGATCAGATCAGAGGGAGGAAGGTCATCTTACCGTGCACGAGGATCACAAACACCACCAACATCTTCATCTTCCTGTAAAAACTACAACAATCACAAAGTCACTAAACAAACACTCCACAAACACTGTGAGGACGTCAGTTCCAGCCTCCTGATCAGACTGACACTGGGACTAAACTGGAACCAGTTTCACTTTCAACTGGTTCCAGTGAAGCAGCTGTTGGACTGTAGAGAAACTCATAAGCTTCACAC
The DNA here is from genome assembly GCA_034769285.1 of Lutjanus argentimaculatus. Classification (NCBI taxonomy): domain Eukaryota; kingdom Metazoa; phylum Chordata; class Actinopteri; order Lutjaniformes; family Lutjanidae; genus Lutjanus; species Lutjanus argentimaculatus. The sequence continues at coordinate 4,301,183 of JAWZSL010000039.1, forward strand.
AAACACGTTGTGGCTGCTGAACTGTTAACATGCTGCTGTTACACAAACTAAACCTGACACCAGCAGAGTTGTCTTGTCTCTATTTGTGTGTTTTTGGTCCAATATTTAAGACGGCGCTGTGAGAGCAGCAGCTGGTTACAGGAGCTCTGACCTCTTTCTGTTCTTTAAGTGTGTTTTTTATATTTTTTGTGCTCTTTTTCTTCACCAAACTCACTTGTTCGCGATCAACTAAGGATGTCCAACTGGTGAGATTAGTTAAATGCCTTTTACTCACTTTTGGACTGTTTAAAACAACATTTGTTGATCCATTCAGCCACGGCTCCATTGTTTACACCTGTGATCAACTGTTGGCATCAGGGCTGGATCTAGGAGTTGAGGAGATCTGGGGCAAAGCCCAGAAGCTGCGCTCCAAAATGTTTTTACTTCTTGGTGTAGGGAAATAACATTTTTCTTGCTTCAGCACGCAACAAAATATTTTTCTGCCACGACTGAAATGTCTTAAGAACTTAAAGTGGACAAAAGCAAACACTCATCAATCATCAGTCAGTGTCAACACATTAATTTTCATGTTGCATGAGTCCAGAGTTGTAATCACTGATAGATAGTAACTAATTACATTTACATCAAGTACTGTACTTATTTTGTATTTTACTTGAGTTCCATTTTATCCAACTTTATGTTTCTACACCACATCCCAGAGGCAGATACTGAACTTTTTAATCCACAAAGCAGATACGTGGTTCTCACAGGACAGTGATGCTACAGACATTAGATGGTCTTATAGACCATGATGCATTGCTGTAGATTAAATCAGCCAACAGCCTCTAAAGTGGTTAAAATGAGCTCATCATTAAACATTAATGCAATAATAATAATCCATAAACATCAGACATAATCACACTGACTGGGAACATTTTACTGCAACATGAATACTTTAAGTACGTTTATCATAATATTTGCATACTTTTACCTCAGTAAGGTTTTGTGAATGCAGGACTTTTACTTGTTATAAAGTATTTTTACAGTCTGATATTAGTACTTTTGTTTCAGTAAAGATCTGAATACTTTTTACTCTCCTGGTGACCTCAGAGGAAAAACATCGTGTCCATATAGTGTCTGGACAGACAGACAGACAGACGGACAGACAGACAGACTGGTCTCCACAGAGGCTGCTCTGGGAAAATGTGCACGTACATATGAGGGTGTGTTCATGTGGTTATCTTCACTGAGCAGATTAAAAACACCTGCTGCACGTTAGTGCTCATCAAACGTGATAAAACAGTTTTATTTCATTCTGACTTCTGTCAGACACAAAGTCCCAGAGCAGACAGACAGACAGACAGACTGCAGCACAGCTAACATCAGACAGACAGACAGACAGAGAGACAGACAGACAGACAGACAGACAGACAGAGAGACAGACAGACAGACAGACAGACTGCATCACAGCTAACATCAGACAGACAGACAGACAGACAGACAGACAGACTGCAGCACAGCTAACATCAGACAGACAGACAGACAGACTGCAGCACAGCTAACATCAGACAGACAGACAGACAGACAGACAGACTGCAGCACAGCTAACATCAGACAGACAGACAGACAGACTGCAGCACAGCTAACATCAGACAGACAGACAGACAGACTGCAGCACAGCTAACATCAGACAGACAGACAGACAGAGAGACAGACAGACAGACAGACAGACTGCGGCACAGCTAACATCAGACAGACAGACAGAGAGACAGACAGACAGACAGACAGACAGACTGCAGCACAGCTAACATCAGACAGACAGACAGACAGAGAGACAGACAGACAGACAGACAGAGAGACAGACAGACAGACAGACTGCATCACAGGTAACATCAGACAGACAGACAGACAGACAGACAGGGGGAGGAGCATCAACTTAACGTTCCTGTGAATGAATGATATTAAACTTGTAGAGGAGGAAACACGAGTTAACCTGATTATTATTCACTCTGTTCACTCTCTGGATGTTATTTTGTCTTTAGGTCTACTTCATCCTCCCATTTAAGGTGTAAACACTGACACCTGCTTTGACACGAGGGGGAGGTGGAGCCCTTGTGTAGCTCACAGTAAGGGGCGGAGCCAGACAGTTTTCATAGGGGTGTCCAATAGACTGTATATAGAAGTGGACGGAGCCTTCGTGACGTCACCCATTGGTTTCTGAACACCCGTTTTGAAGCCTCGAGTTTCAGATTTGGCCAGCGCCATTTTGACAGTTTTGAAACCGGATGTGAATATGATTGGTTGAGACGGTGGAGCAGGGTGGGACCATAGACGGTATAGTCTAAGGGAGCGAGTGAGTGGCACTACCATAGGGCACTACGCCTGTCAATCACGAAACCACGCCCCTAATTATACAGAACTTTAAGCCTTAATATAAAATCAACGAATGACTTATATGAAAATTCAAGTCTGGTTCAGTGAACATGGTGGGGGATATTAGCGATAGAGACCAAAATCGTTTTTTGATACGGGCTATAAATATGTTTATTTCAGCTGTAAAGTTCAGCATTTTAGAACGGGTGTCAATGGAACCGGGCTTCTTTTTGCAACCAGCTCGCGCGCCCCCTGCTGGATTTCAGTGAGAATACAGCGTTACTGTACTTCCGCATTGGCTTCATTTTTCAGAGCCGGAAGCTCCGTCCACTTCTATATACAGTCTATGGGTGTCCACAGAAACAGTGAATAAACTTCATTCTGCTTCTTCTCTGGCAGCGGGACAAAGACCGTCCTCCTGCTGCACATGCAGAGTCTGTTGGCACCTTCACACATGAACCACAACTACTACTTCTTCTTCTGTAATTGTGTTGGTGGTTGACATTCAAGTTGAGTGTGTTACTGCCACCATCTGTTTTGGTGGAGAACTACTTGTTTGAGGTGCGCTGTTGAATTGTGTCCCTGTGGGAACACCTGCATACAGAAATGGTTCCGCCAAAATGCAGTTGTGGTGGGGGTTGGGTGGGGGGTGGCCGAAGATTAATTTATGGTGGCCTTGGCCACCATTGGCCCCCTGGCTCCGCCCCTGCTCACAGGTGTGACTTGTGTAGTGTGCATATGGGGCCGACTGGCTCTGATTATGTGTTCAAGTGTTCCACCTGCAGTTTCACCTGAAATATCTTCTGTCTGAGGTTCACTGGCGGCTCCTGCTGCTGATGTACAGATTTCTGTGGACGGTGGTGCCGGTGGCTTTTTTAAAAATTGTGGATGTTCATGACAATAGGTGCGTTTGAGATGAGCCAGGCCTGAGCAGAATCAATCAGTGGCGATCGCCGTACAATGCATGCCGGTTAGATTTGTGTCCAACTTGATCCCGACTTGTTCTGACATCATGCAGTTTTCAGAACCAGGCGCTGCAGCTGCTCTCTGACTCTGACTGCAAGCACCTGACTGTCACCTGATCGATGAGCTGACAGGCTCTGACTGGCTCTTAATTTTGACAACAAACACTGTGTGTTGTATAAAATACTAATTATCTGTGTAATTGTAATATTTAACACTGGATATATTAGTCTGATGTTCTGCAATGAAGTTTAAATCAACAAGTCAGTCAACAAGCAGATATTTTGTGACTAATTATAAATGTTATATATGTGACTTATCAAACGAACTGTTACAAAGTGTTTTACAAGGCAGACAAAAGAACAGATGTTCCATGTAACAGAAGGAGGTTCTCTTCTATTTCAACTTCAATCAGCAATCAAGAACACACTTTATCTCTTCTGCTATGAACGTGGTCTGCAGACTTCAGGTAACCTACAGGTGATCTAACAGGATGTCAGTGTCTCTTCCTGTTTATTCTTTCAGGTCTGCTGGAAACTGTCTGACTGGACTGCAGCTTTTTGTCTCCACCTCCTGCTGCAGCCACCTGATCTCATCTACTCTCCAGGCGACGCACAGTTCATCTAATAAAATGCCTCTTCTTCAGGGAGGCTACAGAGGCTACGTGCTTGTTAGTGGCGTATTACTGCCTCTGTGTTAGACTCCAGTACTGCACACTGACACACACAGTGCAGTCAGAGAGACTGAGAGAAATTATTTATATAATGTCATTTTCAAAACATAAAAGATGTGGGGCTTTTGAAAAAACATATGGGGCTTGAGCCTCAGCAGCCACCCCCTAAATCCACCTCTGGGCTGCAGAGCTGGAGCAAAGGACCAGGAGCAGAGAAGACGGTACAAACCATCTATACTGTCTGTTATTACAGGGAACGTACGATCTCTCCCTCATAAGATGGAAGAGCTCACAGCACTGACCAGGCTGCAGAGGGAGTACCGGGAGTGTAGCATGATGTGCTTCATGGAGACTTGGCTGAATGAACTCACTCCAGACTCACACGTAACTCTGGATGGATTTCAGACATCACACCCCCAGTCCCTCCTCCTCATCTCTGGGACTTTAATCATGCTTCTCTGTCCTCCACTCTCCCCACATCCACCCAGTATGTTGACTGCTATACCAGAGACAATAAAACACTGGACTTACTGTGTCCAAACATCAAGGATGCATACAGCTCATCACCCCTCCCCCCACTGGGCCACTCAGACCACAACCTGGTTCATCTGTCCCCTGCATAGATACTGATGGTGAACAAACAACCTCCCAGCATTAGGTATGTGAGGAAATGGTCTGAGGAGACCAGCATGGCACTGAGGGACTGTTTTGAAACAACTGATGGGAAGTGCTGTGCAGTCCACACGGGGAGGACATGGACAGTCTGACTCACTGCATCACAGACTATATAAACTTCTGTGTGGAGAACATCGTGCCGACCAGGAAGGTACGGTGCTTCTCCAACAACGAGCCGTGGGTGACCCCTGAACTGAAAACCCTGCTGAACGAGAAGAAGAGGGTTTTTAGGTCAGGGGACAAAGAGGAGTTGAGGAGGGTCCAAAAGGAAGTGAGAAGAGAAATAAGGAGGGGTAAAGACAGCTACAGGAGGAAGCTGGAGGAGCGCCTTCAACAAAACAACATATGTGAGGTGTGGAGAGGTCTGAATACAATCTCTGGTCGGAACAAAGACGGCAGGATGGCAACATTATATTTCCTGCTGACAGCCCCAAAGCATGATGGGAACTGAAGTTCCAAAGAAGAGCAGGATGATCCCAAATAGAAGAAGAGAAGTGATGAATATGATGTGTTTTACAGCATCAATACATATTTTTGACATGAAGACTCAGAATGTCTCATCAACATGGTTCTTATATTCCTGCAGCTCTGACACTCTCCTCTGTCCAATCACAGACACTGATTTACTGTGTGGTGAAAACCTGCTGACACACAGGTCAGAACATCACAACGTTGTGAGACTTCAGTGTTTTAAAAGGTTCATTCAGACTCACTGAAGTCTCACAACAACACAAACTAACTAACAGATGGAGGCAGCAGCAGACCAACAGCTCCTGAGTTCTGTGAGCTAAAATCACTGATTTTATGACTGGAGTTTGGTTGGTTTGTAGAGATTTATGATATTTGTCTGATATAACAGTGGTTTCCTGTCAGAAAAGTCTGTCTGACAGAAAGGTAAAGAGGTTTACTGAAGGTAAAACACTGACTATGGAGAAGAACCTCAAAAAACAGCCACACTTCAAATAATCTGAACTGTCCCTTTAAAAAGAGATCTCCATCAGATCATCAGGGTTAAATCTTTTTTTGAGGCTGTGGAGGGTTGAAGACACTTTTATTGTCACAACACGTCCTGTTATCTTCAGAAACACTCAGAAACAAACAGTTTTGTCCTCTGCTCAGATTTTATTCAGTTTATTAAATCGAATCAGTTCAACATTCAGCTTCATTCTCAAAAACAGTTCATGTCACTGATGGTCCTCACAGGCATAGAAACAAGAGTGTGTGAGTGTGTGAGTGTGTGTGTGTGTGTGTGTGGTGTGTGTGTGTGTTGTGTGTGTGTGTGTTGAGTGTGTGTGTGTCCTCAGGATGGCGGCAGGACTGTGATCCCGTCCATGTCCAGCTCCACTGAGTGAACACTGAAGTCTCCCAGACCCTGAAACAAACAAATGATCACCATGGTAACTAACTAATTCATTAATTAATTAACCGTCACCACGGTAACAAAACAGATAATTAACGAGTTTTACTGAGTCGACAGTGAAGTCCTTCTCTGACAGCTTTAGAGGCAAATACTCAAACATTTCTGAAGATTTGTGTGTTTTTTTGTTTCTTTTGTATAAAGTCGTTAAAATCAGCTGCAACATGAAACTGATGAACACATTAATAACTTCAGTCCAATTATATTTAATTATATTTCATCTCCATGAAAGTTCAACATTTTATCTGTATCTATACTTATTGACAATAATTTATCTCCAAAGAAATATGAGATAAATACTGACTGATCTCAAAATAATGATTTTAATGTCTTAAAATAATGATTTAGTTTCTCAGTATAATGAATTATTACTTCCTGTAAGTCAATAATGTGAATAATAACTCACCATATCAAAACGTATATTAATAATTCATTATTTTGAAAAAATATTTTCATAATTTTGAGACACTAACTCATAGTTCTGAGATAATAAGTTGTTATTTGGAGAAAAATTCACACTGCAGTGACTCACAGGATCTTTTTTGTTTTTGTTTTTCCATCATGTTGTCAGAAATGTTCGTCTGTGGATTCAGACTTTATCGGGTCTCTGATCCACCACAGGATCACAGAGACATCAGACTTTATCAGGTCTCTGATCCACCACAGGATCACAGAGACATCAGACTTTATCAGGTCTCTGATCCACCACAGGATTACAGAGACAAATCAGACTTTATCGGGTCTCTGATCCGCCACAGGATCACAGAGAGACATCAGACTTTATCGGGTCTCTGATCCACCACAGGATCACAGAGACATCAGACTTTATCAGGTCTCTGATCCACCACAGGATTACAGAGACAAATCAGACTTTATCGGGTCTCTGATCCGCCACAGGATCACAGAGACATCAGACTTTATCGGGTCTCTGATCCACCACAGGATCACAGAGACATCAGACTTTATCGGGTCTCTGATCCACCACAGGATCACAGAGACATCAGACTTCATCAGGTCTCTGATCCACCACAGGATCACAGAGAGACATCAGACTTTATCGGGTCTCTGATCCGCCACAGGATCACAGAGACATCAGACTTTATCGGGTCTCTGATCCGCCACAGGATCACAGAGACATCAGACTTTATCGGGTCTCTGATCCGCCACAGGATCACAGAGAGACATCAGACTTTATCGGGTCTCTGATCCGCCACAGGATCACAGAGAGACATCAGACTTTATCGGGTCTCTGATCCGCCACAGGATCACAGAGAGACATCAGACTTTATCGGGTCTCTGATCCGCCACAGGATCACAGAGAGACATCAGACTTTATCGGGTCTCTGATCCGCCACAGGATCACAGAGAGACATCAGACTTTATCGGGTCTCTGATCCGCCACAGGATCACAGAGAGACATCAGACTTTATCGGGTCTCTGATCCGCCACAGGATCACAGAGAGACTTTATCAGGTCTCTGATCCGCCACAGGATCACAGAGACATCAGACTTTATCGGGTCTCTGATCCACCACAGGATCACAGAGAGACATCAGACTTTATCGGGTCTCTGATCCACCACAGGATCACAGAGAGACATCAGACTTTATCGGGTCTCTGATCCACCACAGGATCACAGAGAGACATAAGACTTTATCGGGTCTCTGATCCGCCACAGGATCACAGAGAGACTTTATCAGGTCTCTGATCCGCCACAGGATCACAGAGACATCAGACTTTTAAACTTGTGTAAATAAAAACATGTTTCTGACGAGTCAGTAGAACCTCAGAGACACGTTCAGCTCAGTGCGACGTTATTGATCCATCTCGTTTTACTCACCGCTGTGTTGTTGAGAACCCGCAGCACCACCTCCTTCTGTCGGGGCTCCCGGGTCAGAACGTACAGGAAGCCGCCCCCTCCGGCCCCGGCCAGGGTCTGACCCAGGACCAGGGGCCTCAGGGCCTCCATCATGGCCCTGACCGAGGCCGGCTCGCAGCCCGGAGCCATCAGCTTCTTCTGCTGCCACGCCCGGTCCAGACACACACCCAGTGTGGACAGACAGCCTGCAGGAGGACATAGTGGACGTTTAACGGAACCACATGTCTGTGGTCACTGTCTGAGGTTTGACAAAGAGCATTCTGGGAAATGTAGGACATAACGAACTGGATACGACATAAACAGAGATGTTCTGAGGTGTGTCATCTGAATCAAAGTATTTTCATGTTTTCATTATTTTTACCACATTTGATAAGATGTTTTCTTGTGTATGAATCAGGTTCTGTGTGTCCGGTTCTTCTCTATGTTTGTGGGGAACATTCTCACCTTCAGAACACGCTCTGGCACAATCCTCAGAGTTCTGCACCAGCTGCTGAGCGTTCTGCACCATCGCAGGCAGACGGCTGTACCAGCTCCGGACCACATCCTGCAGACGGAACCAAAATATAAAACTGTTCAGTCCAGTGGACCATAAACACCTCCAGGAACTAAACTCAGACTAAACTCAACTTCAACTAAACCAGACTTTATCTAAACTCTAACCTGAAATAAACTCAACATAAACTCAGACTAAACTCAACTTCAACTAAACCAGACTTCAGCTAAACTCTAATCTGAAATAAACTCAACATAAACTCAGACTAAACTCAACTTCAACTAAACCAGACTTTATCTAAACTCTAACTTGAAATAAACTCAACATAAACTCAGACTAAACTCAACTTCAACTAAACCAGACTTCAGCTAAACTCTAACCTGAAATAAACTCAACATAAACTCAGACTAAACTCAACTTTAACTAAACCAGACTTCAGCTAAACTCTAACCTGAAATAAACTCAACATAAACTCAGACTAAACTCAACTTTAACTAAACCAGACTTCAGCTAAACTCTAACTTGAATTAAATTTAACTCAAACTAAACTCAACTAAAATTAAGATAAACTAAACTCAACTTAAACTAAATTCTGACATGAACTGTACTAAACTAAACTAAACTTAAACTCAAACTTAAACTAAACTAGATTTGATTTGATTTATTTATTTAGAACATTTAAAAAATAAATAAATCACAAAGATCCATCAGACAGCAGAAACACAAACTGGACCTTTAGTTCCTGGAACTATCGGGTCTAAAAGCAGCTGTTTGTCTCTGACCTGATGTTTAATAAAGTTTACAACTCTGGTGCTAACGTCTCGGTGGCCATCTTTATTTATAGATTATGAACACAGCTACAGACAGACAGACAGAGAGACAGACAGACAGACAGAGAGACAGACAGACAGAGAGACAGACAGACAGACAGACAGACGGACCTGCAGCAGGTTTCGAGCCAGCCGTGTTTTTCCGGTGTACACCAGCAGGAGGTGCTGCTCCAGAGAAACCAGGAAGTCCTCCAGAGGACTGAGACGTTCCACCTCTACCTGCAGGGGCAGAGACGCTCTGGAACGACCCACTTTGACTCCGCCCACCAGACCGCCCACCTGATCCTGCCAGCCTCCACCTGGAGAAGAAGAAGAAGTTCAGTCCAATCAGAGAGAGGAGGCGGAGTTTTCTGATACTCGACTCCAGACAGGATCAGAACCCGCCCTGAGAGAACATGAGAACATGTACCTGTGGTCAGAATCTGCTCCAGGTAGAGGACGGCGTGGATCAGAGAGTCTGTGTTGTAGGTTCTACCAGTGCACCTGTAGACTGCAGCCAACAGCGCCCCCGCCAGGATACTGCTGGTACCTGCAGGAGAAGAACTGATCAGCCTCACGTCTGACTCACCTGCTGCACGCTGCAGGTATCAGTCTGTGATTGGTCGCTTATTTCAGCCAGCGCGGCAGCGTCCACGGAAACAAAGCTAACAGCTGTTAGCTTTTCTGTTGCAGTGATGTGATCGTTTTAAAACCTGAACTCGACTCCTGACGTACAAACGTTCCACCGAGACAAGATGAAGAACCAAAATCTAACTTAAACTAAACTTGACATAAACTCAACTTAAACTCAAACTAATCTTAACTTTAACTGCACTCAACATAAACTAAACTCTCACTTGAGCTAAACTCAAACTGGACTCAACTCAAACTAAACTTATTATTTATTTTATCTTTTATATTTTCTCGTCTCACAGCTGCGTCTCATCTTTATTTTTGATATTTTCTCGTCTCACAGCTGCGTCTCATCTTTATTTTTGATATTTTCTCATCTCACAGCTGCGTCTCATCTTTATTTTTGATATTTTCTCGTCTCACAGCTGCGTCTCATCTTTATTTTTGATATTTTCTCGTCTCACAGCTGCGTCTCATCTCATCCTTCGTGCCATTAGTTTCTCACCCAGTCCAGATCCAGTGGGCAGCGCCGACCAGCTGTGAAGCTCCACCCCTCCTCCCCACCGCTGCATCAGCTGATCTCCCAGAGGCTGCTGGGAGGAGAGAGACACCAGGCCGCTGCACACACACACGGCCTTCAGCAGGGCTCCTGTAACACACACACACACACACACACACACGTAAACACGTTGTTGATCCTGTCGATCCTGTTCGACCAATGAACAGAGTCGATGTCTCACCAGGAGCGTGAGGCTGACAGTAGTCCCTCAGGTCGTCCAGGTTGTCACACACCGTCTCCGTGGCGACCCCACTGTCCCGCCCTTTAGTGTAGGTGACCAGCCGGAGGCGGGGCTCTCTGATGCGACGGGCCCGGGCACCAATAGGACGCTTCCCATCAACCTTCACCGACACGTTGGTCACAGAGCCGCCGTGCTCGAAGGCGATGGGAGGAGTGTCGCTCCAACCGCCTGAAACACAAACAGGAAACGTGTTTAACGAGTTCATGAGGTTCAGCTGTCAATCAACTGGGAGGGTTCTGAAAGGTCACATGTTTGAGATTCTGAATGTGAGAACAAACAACGAGAGGGACGTTTTAGTCAGAGGTTCTAAAACTTAAAGAGAAAAACTGATCAAAAATTAAATTCTCTTTCAACCCTGCATCCAAAAAACCTCACTGTGGTTTTTAACGTTTTTAAAACTCGTGAGGTTTGTCACAAATCTGCATTTTTGTCATTTTAACAGAGAAAATGATGTCTGTGTTTATATCCAGCAGGCTGGACGACGGTGATTCAAACACTTCAATCAATCTATTGATTATTAATTTGTACATTCAGTCTGTTGTTAGTTGGTGTTTCTTATTTATTGATCTTTTTTAGTGTTTTTTTTGCTCGTGTGTTTTCTGGGTTCTCGCACCATGTTTCTGACATAGAACCTGAGCTCACTCTGAGTGCAGTACTTAAGTAAATGTACTCAGTTACTTTTTCCTCTCTGTTGACTCACCTGCCAGGTCGAGTCTGGCCGGACACTCCACTTCCTGCCACTCCTCGAGGGGCGGGGCCTCACCCTGGCCGATGGAGATGAACCTCTGCGATGACATCACAGCCTGTCGTAGGAGCACCTGGCCGGCGCCTTCGTAGTGTCGCGCCGCACGAACCAGCAGGTCCGGCCTGCAGGGGGCGATCACACAGACAAACAGGTCATCGTCCACCAACCAACAAGAAAATCCGCAGACACAAACAAACGTCTTTGAATCGTACGTCAACGCCGCCGCCGCCATATTAAATAAACAAATACACGTAAACAGAGGAGCTGCATTAATTCTGGAGATAAACACTAAAACGTTTACAGTTCAGGTTCTTATGTTTCTAATGTGGCGTCTCCGTTCATCTCTGGTGAAGCTCACCTGCTGAGCCATCGCTCTCCTCTGTGTGGCCAGGGCGTCGACGCCGCCCCTCAGGTCACCCTCCTCCAACAGGAGGTAGGCGGAGCTCCAGGCCTCGTTGGCGGCTGGTCCGCTCCTCAGCCCGCCCCTCTCCCTCGCCATGCACACCAACACGTCGGCAATGCAGGAGAGGCAGCGAGCGGCCACGCCCAGCTCTGCACCTGACTCCGCCCCCTGATCTCTACTTCCTGCTGCGACTGAAAAAGACGAGAAACAACGAGTAAAGATCAATCAATCAATCAATCAATCAATCAGTCTGCAGTCAGCTAATTTAGCTGCCAATATATCAAAACGATAAATGTTCCACAAAAAAATAAATTAAAAATTTAAATTAAAATAAATATTTTCGTTCTTCTTATCCTGAAGGACTTCAGCTCCTCCGTCTCTACTGATGTGGTAAAATCCAACATGGCGGCGTTGACGTATCGCAGTAACATCTACGTGTGTGCTTCACTTTTGTTCTTCTGAAAAGTATAAATAAAGTTTTGATGTTGTTGTTGTGACTCACTGCTGTCGAGCGTCTCCAGCAGCGCCCCCTGCTGGCCTCCCAGCACCGCTGCCCTGAAGCTCGGCAGCAGGCAGACGTCTGAGCGACTCCTCAGGGCGTCCATCACTCTCCTCCTCCCCGCCAGGAACAGCAGCTCCTCCCTCCACTGCAGCTCCGCCTCCTGGTGGGTGAGTGACATCACCTCCTTCAGAGAGAGCCTCCACGCCTCCCTCCACCTCCTCAGACAGCCGCTACCGCCCAGCAGCCAGCCGACGCCTCCCTCCAGACCAACAGCACCTCCTCTGGGGTGGAGCACCGGGAAGAGACGAGCCTCCAGGAGGGAGTGAGGTTCTCCTCGAGCCCAAAGATCCTCCGGTCTGTGAGGAGGAGAGGAGAGGAGAGGAGAGGAGGAGGAGGAGGAGAAGGAGAGAGGAGAGGAGAGGAGAGGAGAGGAGAGGAGAGGAGGAAATTAAAGAAAAGAGTTTTTGTGAATGTTATTCATGAATAACATAATAATATTTTTTTTTTTTTTTTTCAATAATATTTTATTAATTTCATATTAACAAACACAAATACACAAACAAACCAGACAGCACAGATTTTGCCAAATTACAAAAGAGACGTTATATACAAGGGTCACATCAATATACACCTGGTCCATATCATTATACATCACTGTTTGCATTAGCCATGACAGAGGAAAAGATTTAACAGCTTATACCCCATCTGTAAAGACAAGGTGCGGGCGCCCCCTCTGCAATAAATCAACAAGATCAGTGGGGAGATAATCGAGAAAAGGCTGCCATATATCATAAAAAAAGTTGCTGTTACCTTTTAAAGCAGCACTGAGATGTTCCATAGGAAAAACCTTAAATGCTTCTCTAAACCATTGTGTAATCGAGGGAGGCTTCTCCTGAATCCACTGGAACAGAATACAACGTCTTGCTAGAAGCAAAAGTTTACACATTAAAGTCAGCTGTCCAGTGGGTAGAGAGAGCTGTCCCGTAGATATACTAAGAAGAAACAACATTGGGTCTAATCTAACTGTTTTATGGAAAATTGAACTAAGCTCCTTAGCAATATTTTTCCAATATCTGGATATTTTTGGACATTGCCAAATACAATGGTAGTAGGTTCCTATGTCTTTTTTACACTTCACACAAAGGGGTGAAAGCTGAGGATTGATTTTATGCAGAAATTCAGGAGTGCGCTGCACCCTGTGTAAAATTCTAAATTGACTCTCCCACAGTCGATTGCATACAAATACTTTCTTAGCAGATACAAAGGCATCCGACCACTCCTCTGCAGAAATTTCAACCCCTAAGTCCTTTTCCCATAGTTCCCTGGCTCTATCGGTATTAACAGAGTTAAGGGAGACTAACTTTCCATAAAAAAGAGAGATAAATTTCTTGTCGCTCAAAGCAGTTACGTTGAAATCTAGAAGGAAACTTTCCATTGAGCTTAACATTGGTTGATCATTTGGTAATGTAAGACATGATTTTACATAATGCCTCACTTGAAGAAAGCCGAAAAAAATGGTTATTTGGTATTTTGTACTTAATCTGAAGTTGTTTAAACGACATGAAATTACCATTTTCAAATAAATCATGAATAAATCTTAGGCCACTTGAATACCAGTCATCAAAGATACTTCTTCCTATGCCTGGAGGGAAAGCTTTATTTTTAATTAAGGGTTGTAATGCTGAAGAAAAATCTCTCCGGCCAGCATGTTTAATTATATCCCGCCAGATTCTAAGTGTATTAAGCATGATAGAGTTGCATTGAACTTCTGCTGGGAGTTCACCAAGGTCAGATGAAATAAGGCTGAAAAGAGAGAGAGGGGCACAACACCATGCATCCACGGGTGGCTCCCCTTGATGCAGAAAGTATTTAAGCCAACTTGATATTATTCGAGCATGACAAGCCCAATTGTAGTAAAGGAAGTTGGGGAGTGCCTGCCCCCCCCTGTCTATCGGCAATTGTAATGTCTTCATCTTTAACCTAGATTTCTTTCCATGCCATATGAATTTTGATAGAAATCCTTCAATTTCCAGAATGACTCTCCTATTGATCTTAAGTGGCAGCATTTGCATAGGATATAATATCCTGGGAAGTACATTCATCTTAATCAGACCTATTCTACCCATCCAAGACAGTGGAAGATCAAACCACCTATTAAGGTCATTTTTAACTGATGTCAGGGTTGTTTTAAAATTTAGTTTATATAGCTCTTTAATATCAGCTGAAACTCTGATGCCCAGATAAGTAAAACCTGAGGTTGACAATTTGAAAGGAAAGCCGACAGGAGCTACCCAATCCCCGAAATCACCCAATGGCAAGGCCTCTGATTTGTCGTAGTTAATTTTATACCCTGAGATAAGACCAAATTGATTGATGATCGATATTAAAGTAGGGATGGAACACTCAGGGTTTGTAATAAACAATAATACATCATCAGCATAGAGCGAGATTCTGTATTCAGTGTCTCCTAACTTAACTCCAGAGAGCCCTTGGTGAGTCCTAATTGCCTCCGCCAGCGGCTCAAGTGCGAGTGCAAATAATAAAGGCGAGAGGGGACAGCCCTGACGCGTACCTCTATTCAATTGGAAAACATCTGACAGTGAACCATTTACTAATACCCTTGCAGCTGGAGACTTATACAGCACTTTGACCCATTCAATAAAACCAGGACCCAGACCAAAACCCATTCATAACATCAAACAAATACCCCCACTCCACCCGGTCAAAGGCCTTTTCAGCATCCAATGATACTGCCAGAACCTTATTTTTTTTATTTTGTGAAAACTGAATCACATTTAAAAGCCGTCGAACATTAGAGTGCGAATATCTACCCTTGACAAATCCCGTCTGATCTGGTTTCACCAAAATTGGCAACACACCTTCCAATCTCCTAGCCAGAAGCTTTGATAAAATTTTACAATCAACCCCAAGCAAACTTATTGGTCTATAAGATGTACAAAGCTCTGGGGGTTTATCTTTCTTTAAAATTAGAGAGATATGGGCGAGATTTAAAGTTGGTGGGAGTCTGCCTTCCCTGAGTGATTCCATAAACATGTTAGTTAAAGGGCCCACCACTAACTTGACCATCTTCTTATAAAATTCGGGCCCAAACCCGTCAGGGCCCGGAGCCTTCCCACTCTGGAGGGATTTTATGGTCTCTTGAACTTCTTGGGTTGTGATAGGCCTAGACAGATCATTTCTACACTCCTCAGACAGGGTAGGTAAATTAATACTTTCAAAAAATTGTTTTTTCAAAATCGATGTATTTTGACACTCAGATGAGTATAATTCTTGGTAGAACTCCTTCATTATTCTACTGATAATTTTGGTCTCAAAATGCTGTTCACCTTTTTTATCTCTAAGTGAGGGTATTGCATAGGACCCTACCCTACCCTGAGCCAGTCGGGCAAGCAGACGGCCAGGTTTGTTACCGAATTCAAACAATCTGTGCCTGGCATAAAATATTGCTGATTCTGCTTTTTGAGTTAGCAGATTATTCAAAGCAGATCTGGCTGCTTCTAATTTCTTTAACATAAAGGTGGAGGAGGATGCTTTAAAGTCTCTTTCCAAGGTAACAATGTCTCGCTCAAGCTCTAACTGTTTTGCTAATGTACTCTTCCTTTTTGCGGCTGTGTAAGAGATTATGGATCCTCTGATAAAGGCCTTGCCTGTTTCCCATATGGTAGAGGCAGAAACTTCGGGTGAATCATTTGTAGAAATAAAAAGTTCCCACTGATTTTCTAAGTATGTCAAAAATTCAGAATTGCTGAGAAGAGATGGATTTAAACGCCAATGTCTAGATAAAGGGTCGTAATAAGGTGGCCGAAGTTCTATAGAGACAGATGAGTGGTCTGAAATAACACATGTGTTAATGGAACAAGCTCTGGTCCTATCAAGGACTAATCTAGAAATGAAGATGTAATCAATTCTAGAAAGGGAATGATGGGGACGTGAGAAAAATGTAAAATCTCTGTCTCGAGGATTAATGATTCTCCAAGCATCATATAGGCCAAGTTCTGAGCAGAGCTCTATTGTCGCTTTTGCCATCTTTGAGAGAGGCTGGGTTTTGGGTGGACTATAATCCATCTCAGAGGCCAGACCACAATTAAAGTCTCCTCCAAGTATCACATAAGGTGGACAAATTGAAGAAGTATCAGCCAACAACTTTGAGTAAAATGAGCCGTCAAAGGTATTGGATGCATAAACACTTCCTATAAGAATGTGTTCACCATACAGAAACCCAGTAACTATAATAAACCTTCCCTCTGTGTCTCTGATGACTTTATCAAGTGTGAAAGCAAGATGTTTGTGGATAAGTATTGCAACGCCTCTACTTTTTGAGTTGAAAGATGAATAGTAAATTTGGCCCACCCAGTCACGCTTTAACTTTAAATGTTCCGGGTCCGTAAGGTGGGTCTCTTGTAATAGAGCCACTTGTACCTTATCCTTTTTGAGCATGGAAAGTATTTTGCGTCTCTTAACAACATGGTTAATGCCTTTAACATTTAGTGTTATGATTTTTGTGTCACTCATTAAGTAGCTGAATGATCATATAACAGACACAGGTGATCCAGAATAAATGGAAGTGACCCATTATAACATACACAGTAAGGTACAGCATTATTTGGCACATAGACTAGGTGAACTATGCTGATATGAACATTTCATCTTCTAAGTATGGAAAAACAGCTACAACCTTTCCCACACTCAGAAAACCGTGAACACACAAAGAAACCATCACAGAACAGGAATTATGAACAATCAAGACGAAACCAAATTAGAAGCTACCCTCTAGGTAGTGCTAAGGGGGCACGTGCTGCCAGAAGGAGTTCCACTTCTGGAGCAAGAGAAGAAAAAAACCAAAAAAAAAAAAAAAAAAAAGCAGCTCCATATTCCACCCCCGCCCCCACATCATGATGATGTTACCTATCCTTCATCATTCTGACCATCTATCATCAAGCTTCTCCAGCTAGTATTTTCAAACACATACAAAAAGAAAAAGAAAAGAGAAAAAAAAAACAAAAAAAAAAAAAAAAAAAAAAAAAAAAACAAACACAAACAAACAAACAAACAAAAAAAACAAAAAAAACAAAAAAAAACATCTTACTAATTGTAAGCTGACATAGTAAGCCATACGAAAAAGTGACAGTATCCCTCTACTAGTATTGAAAAGAAAAAAAAAAAAAAAAAGGGAAGAAAAATGTGAATAACTAAACATAGTAGAGTCAAGTCACCGTATATCCCTTTAAAGTCTTATGTTAAGGTGCTCTCTCCAGGCATTAAAGATGTTACAGTAATTACAACTTACGTAGTCCACAATGTGTTCCCTCCGTTTAATCCCTCTGATCACACAGGACGAAAGTCAGAGTTTGAAAGCATCTACTGTTCAACTTCATTTCAGTGTGTTGAGAAATGCTTCCGCATCTCGCCGTGTTTCAAACCTGTGCTCAGTGCCCCTGTGGTTCACAGTCAGCGTGGCCGGGAAGCGCATATTGAAGCGGATGCCCTTGTCTATCAGAGCCTGGCACACATTGTTGAAGGCCCGCCGCTTCTCCCGAACCGATGAAGATAAATCCTGATGAATGAAGATCCGCTGTCCTTCATGTTCCAGATTAGGCGTCGCCCTGAGTGCCGCTATTATCCTCGGTTTATCCCTGGAGTTGTGAAGCTTGATAATCACCGGGCGGGGACGCTCGCCCCGCGGCCCCAAGCTCCGATGTGCCCGGTCAATTTTAATACGGTTTTTAGCACCGGGGCTCGCCTCTAAGCCAAGTACAGTGGGCAGCCAAGTTTCAAAAAATTGGACGGGACGTTTTCCCTCCGTGCCCTCTTTTAAATTGAGAACACGAATGTTATCCCGCCTGCTCCGGTTCTCCATGTCCTCCATGTTAGCTGCCAGTACCTTAATTTTATTCTCTGCTTCGGCGAGTCTCCCCTCCAGATTGGACACCACATCCTCCACCTCCGAAACTCTCTGCTCTGCTTCAGCAATGCGTTTTGACTGGTTTTCCAGCGTCGTAGAAATCTTTTCCAAAATCTCCGTGAACTTAGAGAGTTTCACCTCCATTGTGTCGCTGAAGTTTTGAGTCACTTCGCGAATCAGAGCCGTGGTGTTAGCCGCTGGTAGGGGCTCCTCCTCTGCTACTGCTGCTGGGGAGTCTGTAGTTTGGCTAGCAGTTGTAGCAGTCGTCATCCTTCGTGGGTTGATTTTCGTCTGTTTCGACATCGCTTTTTGCGAAAGGAGCACCTTTCCGTCCTACAACTGATTCTTATGCAACTTAATCAGTTTGATACGCCAGAACGAGGACAGTAAATATGATTTAAGACAAGTGGGAGCGGGAGCTCAGCGCAAACACGTCTTCTAGCCAGCCATCGTCACGTGACCCCCCAACATAATAATAATTAATGAATTAAAAATTAAATCAGTAATTCAGTATGATTAAAACTTTTCTTGCACTTTAAATGTAAAAACTAATATTTTCAAACATTCCAAAGATATATTTGAATAATCTTTAAACATTTATTTGACTCTTTCTTTCTGATTTTTATCTCAAAAATACATCAATGACTCTCTTTGGCTTTTTGAAATCAAATCAGACAGTCAGGATGCACAGGTGATGATGATGATGATGATGATGATGATGATGATGAAAACAAGTTTAGAGACACAATCTAAATTTTTCTTACTGGATTCCTGTTCTGCTGTAGAAGAGACTCCATGCCTGGTTGAGGAAGGAGGCGCTTTGTTCATCAGAGGAGACCTGAGGAGGAGGAGGAGGAGGAGGAAGAGGAAGATAAAGAGGAGGGGGAGGAGGAAGAGGAGGAGGAGGAGGAGGAAGAGGAGGAGGAGGTCAGAGACTTGTGTGACTTCAGTGAATCTGAATTAATCCTCTAAAACACTGAAGTCTCACAGTAACACAAACTAACAGATGGAGGCAGCAGCAGAACAACAATATCCTGAGTTCTGTGAAATAAAATCACTGATTTTATCAAAAATGGAGTCTGGTCGGTTTGTTTGAGTGATGTTTGTCTGAAGTTTGTCTGATGTTTGTCTGAAGTTGTCTGAAGTTTGTCTGATGTTGTCTGAAGTTTGTCTGATTTTGTCTGATGTTTGTTGAGTTTGTCTGAAGTTTGTCTGATGTTTGTCTGAAGTTTGTCTGAAGTTTGTCTGAAGTTTGTCTGATGTTTGATGTTTGTCTGAAGTTTGTCTGATGTTTGTCTGAAGTTTGTCTGATGTTTGTCTGAAGTTTGTCGATGTTTGTATGTTTGTTGAGTTTGTCTGAAGTTTGTCTGAAGTTTGTCTGAAGTTTGTCTGAAGTTTGTCTGAAGTTTGTCTGGTGTTTGTCTGAAGTTTGTCTGGTGTTTGTCTGGTGTTTGTCTGATGTTTGTCTGATGTTTGTCTGAAGTTTGTCTGAAGTTTGTCTGAAGTTTGTCTGGTGTTTTGTCTGGTGTTTGTCTGATGGTTTGTCTGATGTTTGTCTGAATTTTTTGTCTGGTGTTTGTCTGAAGTTTGTCTGAAGTTTGTCTGAAGTTTGTCTGAAGTTTGTCTGGTTTGTCTGGTGTTTGTCTGGTGTTTGTCTGAAGTTTGTCTGAAGTTTGTCTGAAGTTTGTCTGATGTTTGTCTGGTGTTTGTCTGAAGTTTGTCTGAAGTTTGTCTGAAGTTTGTCTGATGTTTGTCTGGTGTTTGTCTGATGTTTGTCTGAAGTTTGTCTGAAGTTTGTCTGAAGTCTGTCTGATGTTTGTCTGATGTTTGTCTGATGTTTGTCTGAAGTTTGTCTGATGTTTGTCTGAAGTTTGTCTGATGTTTGTCTGAAGTCTGTCTGATGTTTGTCTGAAGTTTGTCTGAAGTTTGTCTGAAGTTTGTCTGATGTTTGTCTGATGTTTGTCTGAAGTTTGTCTGAAGTTTGTCTGATGTTTGTCTGAAGTTTGATGTTTGTCTGATGTTTGTCTGAAGTTTGTCTGAAGTTTGTCTGAAGTTTGTCTGATGTTTGTCTGATGTTTGATGTTTGTCTGAAGTTTGTCTGAAGTTTGTCTGATGTTTGTCTGAAGTTTGTCTGATGTTTGTCTGATGTTTGATGTTTGTCTGAAGTTTGTCTGAAGTTTGTCTGATGTTTGTCTGAAGTTTGTCTGATGTTTGTCTGATGTTTGATGTTTGTCTGAAGTTTGTCTGAAGTTTGTCTGGTGTTTGTCTGGTGTTTGTCTGATGTTTGTCTGAAGTTTGTCTGAAGTTTGTCTGAAGTTTGTCTGATGTTTGTCTGAAGTTTGTCTGATGTTTGTCTGATGTTTGATGTTTGTCTGAAGTTTGTCTGATGTTTGTCTGAAGTTTGTCTGAAGTTTGTTTGATGTTTGTCTGATGTTTGTCTGATGTTTGTCTGAAGTTTGTCTGATGTTTGTCTGAAGTTTGTCTGATGTTTGTCTGAAGTTTGATGTTTGTCTGAAGTTTGTCTGATGTTTGTCTGAAGTTTGTCTGAAGTTTGTCTGATGTTTGTCTGAAGTTTGTCTGAAGTTTGTCTGATGTTTGTCTGATGTTTGATGTTTGTCTGATGTTTGTCTGAAGTTTGTCTGATGTTTGTCTGAAGTTTGTCTGAAGTTTGTCTGATGTTTGTCTGATGTTTGTCTCATGTTTGTCTGATGTTTGTCTGATGTTTGTCTGAAGTTTGTCTGAAGTTTGTCTGAAGTATGTCTGATGTTTGTCTGAAGTTTGTCTGATGTTTGTCTGAAGTTTGTCTGAAGTTTGTCTGAAGTTTGTCTGATGTTTGATGTTTGATGTTTGTCTGAAGTTTGTCTGAAGTTTGTCTGAAGTTTGTCTGATGTTTGTCTGAAGTTTGTCTGAAGTTTGTCTGAAGTTTGTCTGATGTTTGTCTGAAGTTTGTCTGAAGTTTGTCTGATGTTTGTCTGATGTTTGTCTGATGTTTGTCTGAAGTTTGTCTGATGTTTGATGTTTGTCTGATGTTTGTCTGAAGTTTGTCTGATGTTTGTCTGATGTTTGTCTGATGTTTGTCTGAAGTTTGTCTGAAGTTTGTCTCATGTTTGTCTCATGTTTGTCTCATGTTTGTCTGAAGTTTGTCTGAAGTTTGTCTGAAGTTTGTCTGATGTTTGTCTGAAGTTTGTCTGATGTTTGTCTGATGTTTGTCTGATGTTTGTCTGAAGTTTGTCTGAAGTTTGTCTGATGTTTGTCTGATGTTTGTCTGATGTTTGTCTGAAGTTTGTCTGAAGTTTGTCTGATGTTTGTCTGATGTTTGATGTTTGTCTGATGTTTGTCTGAAGTTTGTCTGAAGTTTGTCTGAAGTTTGTCTGATGTTTGTCTGATGTTTGTCTGAAGTTTGTCTGAAGTTTGTCTGATGTTTGTCTGATGTTTGTCTGATGTTTGTCTGAAGTTTGTCTGATGTTTGTCTGAAGTTTGTCTGATGTTTGTCTGATGTTTGTCTGAAGTTTGTCTGATGTTTGTCTGAAGTTTGTCTGATGTTTGTCTGAAGTTTGTCTGATGTTTGTCTGAAGTTTGTCTGATGTTTGTCTGAAGTTTGTCTGAAGTTTGTCTGAAGTTTGTCTAAAGTTTGTCTGAAGTTTGTCTGATGTTTGTCTGATGTTTGTCTGAAGTTTGTCTGATGTTTGTCTGAAGTTTGTCTGAAGTTTGTCTGAAGTTTGTCTGATGTTTGTCTGAAGTTTGTCTGATGTTTGACTGATGTTTGTCTGAAGTTTGTCTGATGTTTGTCTGAAGTTTGTCTGATGTAACAGTGGTTTCCTGTCAGAAAAGTCTGTCTGACAGGAAGGTAAAGTAAATATTCTGAATGAACCTTAAACAGATTTTTGTAGGTGTCTCTGCTGACTGTGTCCACAGCAGGACACTGATCAGCATCAGGACGATTAAGAGCTTCATGAAAAACAAGTTTAAAAGTTTGGAATCTTTTCTTATTTTTACCTCCAGGTCGTCCTGAGCTCCCATCACGGTGTAAACGTTCAGCTTCAGTTCCCCCAGCTCAATGCGATGTCCCTGGATGATGATGTCATTGGACAGCTGCAGCTGCCTGATACACTGTGATGTCATCATTTGGAGACCCGACAGTAAACAACCTGACGGGACCTCCAGGGGACCCTGGAGAAGGGGTCAAAGGTCACAACAGGAGCCAACCCCCACGTCCCCAAAACAAACCCATGTAAAAGCTGCGTTCACTGACTGAACAACGGCAGTAAAACTTCTGACCTGTAGGTGGCAGTGCTGCACCACCGCTGCGGCCGCCACGGCGACGTCTCCTCCAGGACGCTGTTGATCACTCGGCCTCGTTCGTCAACCTGGCTCTCTCTCTGAGGGGAAACAGGAAGACGTTAGTGAAAAGGTGGCGAGATGTTTACTGATCCTTCTGTACACCATCTTATCCTGAGACATTTAAATGAGGACACTGAGGAACAGGAAGTGTCACCTGGATGTGAGACAGAGTGTTTCTGTCTGTCCAATCACAGCTCAGTCGGTCCACGTGCTGCTTTCCAGACAGAGTCAGGTAGTCGTAGCGACCGCTGGGGACGTACACTGTGAGAGCAGAGAGAGAAAAGAACACATGAAGATCTCGTAGAGACAGATTCTGTGTTCTGTTGGCGTTCAGAGACAGCTGCGCCTCCTGCAGAAGGCTGCACCAGCGCAGCGCCCTGTTACAAACAGTCTGATACATTTAATGATCACCTAAAATTAAAAAGTGAAACTCTGAAGTTCTCACTCAGTGTGAGATTTCAGACAGATTCTACAGGGACTTTTGGCCGTGTTTCTGCAGTGAGGGCGCACTGTGCCGCAGCCAACTGTCGGAGGTAAATCCATCTCGTGCTGCATCTCTGCCAGTATTTCACCCAGAAGTGTTTTGGATAAAGTCTGAATCCAGTGTTCTTGAAGCTTTGGGCTTCATTTGGAGTTTTGTCTTTCAAATGTCTCAGCAAACCTCAGCCCAGCGTATTTTATCCCTCATTAGCGCACAGAGCACACTTTACATCCTCACTGTTTAATATTTTAAAGTCTTTTCACACAAAGCTGGTGTCAGACATCATGTTGTGTTTGTCTACTTCAGCTGGTGGAGCCACAGCTTACTTTACTAACTGCGTTATTGATCAGACGTGTTTGAATTGATGATGCTTTGTGCATGTTTATCAATTAATTAACGCGCCCAGTGCACTCAGCTGGTGTTTAGTCATGTAAATTAAATATTAAGGATAATATAGCATCATGCTGTGACATTATCGGTGGTCCTTTCAAACACTGATGAAATGTTTACATCTATGTCAGTCTTAAAATGCTTTTTCCTGTTTTGCGTCAGGATTAGGGGATCGTCACACCCCCAGCTTGAGTTCTGGGGGCGCATGTGGACAGATGACCCTCGGCAGATGATACCTATGTATGTTGGTCATATAGAGGCGAAGTAATAAATTGAGATTGTTTCATAATCAGTTAAAAACTCCTTTTAAAATCATCAATCAATCCTTTTTAAATCTATGTGCACTTTAAGTAAACACATTCAAACTGACAGCAGATATTTTCTACTCAGAAATTTGTCCGTCTGCACGTGTGAATGAGTAAAACTAAAATAATTTTGAAAATAAGAATCAAACTAAATCAAAATTTGCTGGTAAATTAAAAGGATAGTAACAGACATTCAACTGACAAACAGCCCTGGAGTTTATCGGCCAACATGAGCTTCATATTTTACGTGCGCTGTCGGTGCGCATGCTGACAGCGCTGCGTGGGACTTTATAACTGAACTATGAACAGGCCAACACACACTTTGACTTTTTCTGACTGTGTGTAAATCTGATGTTTTCACATCACAGACGGTGAAGAAAGACATTAACGAGTCAGAGAAAGTAAAAGTGCGCATCGCAGCGCGCACTGATGCACTAAAACACGCTCAAACAGACTCAGCATCTCGTTGGTCAAATCATCTGATAGCAGATGGTAACCACGTGGTGACAGACACCCACCCACACTGAGCGGAGTCCCCCTCAGAATCCTCCACAGCTCTGTCCTGCCGCTCCTCACGATCGCCCCCTGTGGTCCGACAGGAGAACTGCAGCCGGCTCGCTCCTCACTCACAAACTGATCCTGAGTCAGATCTGAACAGAGACACTTCAAAATGTCCAGGAACAAAGAGATCTGACCAAAGACGGAGAGGACGGGAGGGAAGAAGAAGAAGAGGACAGTGTTGCTCTAAGATCAGACGTTCAAACAGCTGGTGTAAAAACTAAAAGTAAAAAAGTAACTAGTAACTAAATTTGTACTGAAGAGCAGTACTTTAGTAAATGTACTCAGTTACTTTCCACCACTGAAGTTGCTGTTTTGGGAACATTTGAATTCATCTCCCCTCTCAGACAGAAGGAGGAAGTGGTACCTGGAGGGGCGGAGCTCCAGAGTCCAGGCCCAGGTAGGTGCAGCCGTCCAGAGGAGGAGTGACGTGAGTCTGTAGTAACTTTTCTGATACAGACCTGCTGAAGAACACTGGACCCGACACCTGAACACACACACACACACACACACAGACAGGAAGTCACAGGTTCCTTTTGCAGACTGGTACTCTTGAATCTCTGCTTGTGACAAATCCTTAATTATCTGGGCCTTCTTTTAAATTCAGTAAATGTTCTACAGGTTCTTCACTGTGTCTGTTTGTTCTAGTGTGTTGGCTTCTACTGTCGGAACAACTCCCTCCACAACTAAAACTCACGGACGATTCTGACTGGAGAGAACCGGTCAGCTCAGAAAACACCGTAAAAAAAGAAACAGCTCAAACAGGAAATCAGAGTGTTTGATTTTACTCCACAGACAGAACGGAGAACGCACCAGAGGAACTTTCCCATCAGGCATCAGTGCTCGTTGAATCTGCTCCTTCGTCCCCTTGTAGATGATGTCTCTGACCTGACCCTGAGAGACAAAACAAACGCGCCTTCAGTCACAAACACATCATTCAGAATCTGAAACTGAGATTAAACAGAATAAAACCGTCTGAGGGAACGTTTGTACCTGCTGGTCCGACAGGTAGACGCCGTGATTGGTCGCATAGGAGACGTCACCTGGTAACGCCAGAACCCGAACACCAGAGAAACCCTCCCAGGACAGAGCTAACACACAGAACACACACAAGAACATCAACAGAACACACACAGAACACACAGAACACACACAGAACATCAACAGAACACACACAGAACACACACAAAACATCACAGAACACACACAGAACACACAGAACACACACAAAACATCAACAGAACACACAGAACATCAACAGAACACACACAGAAACACACACGGAACACACAGAACATCAACAGAACACACACAGAACACACACAGAACACACAGAACATCAACAGAACACACACAGAAACACAGAACATCAACAGAACACACACAGAACACACGGAACACACAGAACATCAACAGAACACACAGAACACACCACAGAACATCAACAGAAACACAACACAGAACATCAACAGAACACACAGAACATCAACAGAACACCACAGAACACACAGAACAATCAACAGAACACAGAACATCAACAGAACACACACAGAACACACAGAACATCAACAGAACACACACAGAACACACACGGAACACACAGAACATCAACAGAACACACACGGCACATCAACAGAACACACACAGAACACACAAAGGTTTCAGCAGAACGTTACGATGAGATAAACTGTTTAAAATGACACCATGACGACAGTAAATACTTTATTCTGATTGGTTTGAAGGTTTAAAGGTTTGAGGGTTTGAAAGTTTGAGGGTTTGAAGGTTTGAGGGTTTGAAAGTTTGAGGGTTTGAGGGTTTGAGGGTTTGAGGGTTTGAAGGTCTGAGGGTCTGAGGGTCTGAGGGTCTGAGGGTCTGAAGGTTTGAGGGTTTGAAAGTTTGAGGGTCTGAGGGTCTGAGGGTCTGAGGGCTTGAGGGTTAGAAGGTTTGAGGGTTTGAGGGTTTGAGGGTTTGAGGGTTTGAAAGTTTGAAAGTTTGAAAGTTTGAAAGTTTGAAAGTTTGAGGGTTTGAGGGTTTGAGGGTTTGAAAGTTTGAGGGTTTGAGGGTTTGAGGGTTTGAGGGTTTGAAGGTTTGAAGGTTTGAGGGTTTGAAGGTTGAAGGTTGAAGGTTTGAAGGTTTGAAGGTTTGAGGGTTTGAGGGTTTGAAGGTTGAAGGTTTGAAGGTTTGAAGGTTTGAGGGTTTGAGGGTTTGAGGGTTTGAGGGTTTGAAGGTTTGAGGGTTTGAGGGTTTGAGGGTTTGAGGGTTTGAAGGTTTGAGGGTTTGAGGGTTTGAGGGTTTGAGGGTTTGAAGGTTTGAGGGTTTGAGGGTTTGAGGGTTTGAAGGTTTGAGGGTTTGAGGGTTTGAAGGTTTGAGGGTTTGTAAATGGGTCACGGGTCAGTAAACGACACTAACCGAAGTCTGGAGGAACGGTGAGGATCATGTCGGTGCTGCAGATCCAAACTCCAGGCGGAGAACCGGGACAGATCTGAGACAGAACAAACAACAGAAAGGTACAAATGTTGAACTTTATCGTACGGAGGTTCTGCAGGTTTCAGCAGGTTAAATTTCAGACCTTTAAAGAACTTTCTAAGGCCACTGTTACGGTTCCTTGGTCAGAACCCTGCAGGTGATGTGGACGTTTGTTTCTCTAAATGTTGAGAAACTGTCCACCAACGTTCCTTCATGTTCTTCTTAGATTGTTTGATTTTTTTGTTTCAATTGAAAATATCTTTTTAATACTCTCAATATGTTTGCAAATATTTTTAAATAATTTTTAATGTTCAGTTTCACCGGAATGATTTTTTAAAATACAATTTTTGAAAAATTAGAAGTTTATCTAAAGAAGCAAAGTGAATCATCTCAACTAAAGATCAGACCGATAACGATGATTAATGAAAATTAAAATGTTGTTCATTTCCTCCATATAAAGTAAGTTTTCTTGAAACTTTAGTTTTCTCCGATTTTTTCCTGACATTTGATTTAGTGATTTTAAGACGAGGATTATACCTAAAAATAAATGACTCAATAAATAAATTTAAAAAGGAGATAAGAACTGTGAATAATAAAAACACTGAGGCTCCGCCCACAGAAGAAAGGCAAACAAAAACAAAAAACTCTTAATTTTTACAGTGTTGTGTTTTTTTCCTCTCATCAGTAAAACTACACACACGTTTTAAATGTTTTATAAAAAACTGTAAAGCTGCAGAAATGAATCTTAAATTTGCAGAATTTGTTGTTTAATCTTTAATTTATTTGGTGATTCAAATAAAACGAACGACCGATCTGTATAATATATTTATTATTATATTTATTATATTTTCTGACCTGTGTGGTTTGGTTTTATTGTCATCAGTCATCATATAAGAAGCGATAAACATATAAACATTTTATTATTTTTTATTTTTCAGACCCGGTTGGAGAGGCCGTCCAGCAGCAGGTCCAGGCAGCAGACCGGAGCCTCGACTCTCTGCTCCGGTTCCTCTGCAGGGAGCCAACAGAACGCTTTACTGCAGGAGCTCCAGGGGAAATCACGACCCTGCAGGAGGACAAATAAAAACATCTGGACACACTGAAGAAGACAGAACAACATCTGCAGAGGAGAACGTTCTGCTGCTGCTGCTGCTGCTGGACTCACGGTGTGGAGGATGAGGATGTGAGCATCGTCCAGGACGTCAGCTGTCACCACCTGAGGACGAAGAAGAAGACGACACTTCAACAACCTGAGAGAAGAAGAAGAAGACGTGGACGGGGACTGAGGCTGAGACACACCAGGATTCAGTCCTGGTTTAACTTTAATTTATGTTGGAATAACATTTAAAACATCTCAGTTTAGATTAAATTTAATTCTGTTGCACTGAAACTTTAAACTGTGATCCGGTTCTAACTGAGGAACGTTGGAAACTTGAGAAAGTTTAACTTTCAGTTGATAATTCAGCCAAAAACTTTTACTTAAAGAAGAAATTAAGAATTTTTAACTTGCTAGCAAACTATGTAACATTGTGTTGATGTTTAAACTCGACAGCAGACAGTGTGTTCAGTCTTTCTTTTCATTCTTTTCAACATTGTAACGTTCTGTTGATGTTTTTGTGAACAAACAGTTTAATGTTCTGTTAAAGAACACAGCCAGTCATCACAAGTACGTTCACTTACTTTACAGCTAACTCACAAACAATGTTAACTTTTTCTTTTCAGCTAGCTAGCAAACCTTTTAACTTTTTTTAAACCTCTTACCCAGCTAGCAAAAACTGTGATGTTTTTTATTTTTCAGCTAGTTAGCAAACAATTTAATGTTTGTTACCTTTTTACTTCGCTAGTAAAGTCTAACATTTTGCTAACAGTTTTGCTAGCTAGCAAACAGTTTGTTTTGTAAAGGAATACAGAGCAGCCAGACGTAACGGTCAGCATGAGTAGGCTAATTTATGCTAACAAACATTTTTAGCTTTTAAGCTAGGTAGCAAACCTGCAGGTAAAATGAGTGGTGGGTGGAGTCTGGTGGACCGAAGTTTTGTTTGTTTATCTCCGAGATGCTCGTGCTCTAGTGCGACATCTGGTGGCCGGGAACGTCGAGTACAGAACCTTTAAGTGCATTTTAACTTGACGTGACTGTTTCCATTTTATGGAACGATTATTCCATAACTGGTCATTTTTCAGCCTCTGAAAAGTGAAGATTTGATGTTTTTCTTTGTCATCGTGAAGATACAAAAAAACAGCACGCACATCCAAAAACGATGAGTGCTGGACTAAAAAACAGATACAAAGGTGATTATTTAATGGTATCACCACGTGTAACGTTTCGGGCAACAGATGTCTGATGAAGGGCTGATGCCCGAAACGTTACACGTGGTGATACCATTAAATAATCATCAAAGGAGCAGTTTCTGGTGTGCGGACTTTCGTTTTGGTCCTTTCTTTGTCATCGTGACAGTAAACTGAATATTTTTGGCTGTTTTGGACTTTTGGTAAAATAAAACGACGTAAAGACGTCACTCAGGCTGTTTTTTGTTTTATTTTTGGACACTTGGACAAATCGATTGATCAAATAATCTGCAGATTGATCAATCATTAAAATATCAGTTAGCTGCAGCCCTACTCACCGTGTGTCCGGCTTTTCTGCTCAGGTGTTCGGCTGCGACTAGAAGAGCGTTCAGCGTCGCCCCTCCACTGCCCGCAGACTTATTCGTAAAAATAGGATCAAATATGGACGTGAATGTGCAGAATTAAAGAAAAATATAATCACACTCAATCGAGTGTATTTTAAAAAAAACCTTCCTGGAAAACCCACCGGAGGACAACAACCCACCTGGAAATGATTTACTATTCCCTCTAATATCACAAATCACATCCCAGCATCAGACAAACTAATCGTTCAGCCCAAGAAGAGAGTGACAAGAAACCAGAGAGGAGGGTTAGATTAGTTTCATAGAAGTTAGTTTAGTTAGTGACTGAAAGACGGTTTAGTTTCCTTCATCCCAACTAGAGGTTCACCTGTAACTTTAGTAGAATTATTGTTCTCACTGTTCTCATTGTTCTCTCTGTTCCTCATGTTCCCACTGTTCTCACTGTTCCCACTGTTCCCACTGTTCCCACTGTTCTCACTGTTCTCTCTGTTCCTATTGTTCTCATTGTTCCCTCTGTTCCCTCCCTGTTCCCACTGTTCCCACTGTTCCTCACTGTTCTTTCCCACTGTTCCCACTGTTCCACTGTTCTCACTGTTCCCCTGTTCCTCTGTTCCATTGTTCCATGTTCCCCTGTTCCCCTGTTCCCACTGTTCTCTCTGTTCCCACTGTTCCCACTGTTCCCACTGTTCTCACTGTTCCCACTGTTCCCACTGTTCCCACTGTTCCCACTGTTCTCTCTGTTCTCTTGTTCTCTCGTTCTCTCTGTTCCCACTGTTCTCACTGTTCTCACTGTTCCCACTGTTCTCACTTCTTGTTCTCACTGTTCCCACTGTTCTCATGTTCTCACTGTTCCCTCTGTTCCCACTGTTCCCACTGTTCTTCTCACTATTGTTCCTTTCCACTTTCCCACTGTTCATTCTCACTGTTCCTATTGTTCTCACTGTTCTCACTGTTCCCACTGTTCTCACTGTTCTCACTGTTCCCCACTTAAAGCTTCTGCTTTGACAGAAAGTTTCTTTGTAACTCGAGTGTCGTCTCGTGTGATGCAGCTTTCGTTTAGTCCAGCTGGTTATTTTATTTTCTCAGATGATAAATGACTGACCTGTATACCTGATATATAACTGTTAACATGATGGAAGATTAAAAGAGATTAAAATCAAATAAACATCATGTACAAAGCAGTTGTTTTTAAATCTAAACGTGCTCAAGAATTCATGCAAATAAATAAACTTAAATCAAATTAAATGCATCATTTCAATGACCAGTTATGATCGACACACCTGCCCTACAGAGGAAAAAGTAACTAGTAACTAAAGTACTTGTAATCATTTTTGTCATGTGGACAAATTTTCTCAAATGTCTTTTATTTTGGAGAAAATACAGTAACTGCAAAATTATTATTATTATTATTTTTTTTTTTATATTTTCTGACATTTTCTGACATTTTAAGTATTATTGTTTGCTAGTTAGCAACAATAATACTTCTTTTTTTCTACTTTTTAGCGAGCTAGCATTTTTTTTAAATAAAAAAAACTAAATTGATTAGTCGATTAATTAATCCTAACACAATCTTGTCATTTGAAAAATCGGTCCAAAATACGTCTGTGCACTCCGCCTGTTTTCAGGTTTTTCTGTTGCAGCCTTTTATATTTAAATTTTCTGTTTTATTTTATTAGAATATAAATATTAGTATCTTCAAATGCTCAGAAACATCCTGAAACAACTGAAATAATTAGATTTTAAAAGTTTCTTAGAACATCACAGGCGTACCGTAATATAATAATAAATGTTATAAATAAATAATAATAATAACAATAATTAAATAATAACAGTAAAATCATTATCAGACTGAGAATTTGATCATATGTCGTTTTTCTGCTTTTTAAAGCTAAAGTCATCAGATCAATGGAAGTTTCTGCCTTTTGCTTTGGTATGACCCAAATCAATTTTTTGGTATGACCCAATATTTTTGTTGACCCAAATTTTTGGTATGAACCAACATTTTTTGGTATGACCCAATATTTTTTGGTATGACCCAATATTTTTTGGTATGAACCAACATTTTTTGGTATGACCCAATATTTTTTGGCACGCTCTGCAAAGGCAGAATACAGGAACTTCCAAATAAGGTCAAAGGTCAAATTAGAGGTCAGGATTAATATGTAGAAACAATAACCTGATATAAAGATATAAAAACTGACACATATACGATTATCTGCCTCGACAACAAGAAAACATTAACATTCTCGGTTCTGTCTGTTTCCTTTGTCGGGCAGAGTTCCCTAAAAATGAAGCCAGAACATCTGTGTCGCCCAGTATAGGTCACAAGCTCCGACCCCTCCATGTTAGCAGATGGGACCTCAGTGACATCATCAGTCAGCGACTCACCGTGTGTCCGGCTCGGTTGCTCAGGTGTTCAGATGCGACCAGCAGAGCGTTCAGCGTCGCCCCGCCGCTGCCCAGCGGCGCCTGGCGGTCCCCGACCGTCAGAACCAACGCGTCCGGAGAAAGAGAACCACGCTGCTGCCGCAACTCCAGCTCTGACACACACACACCACACACACGGATTATAACATTTCTGTAACGTTCCTCTAACGTTGTCTCTTTAAGTGGTTCAGTTTGTTTGGGATAGTAATCAATAATCAATAATCAATATTAAAACTGTGCTGCACCAACACGGATTAAGTTAATCTGAGATGAATAATAATCAGTTTAAAATGAGTTAATCCAGATCTTTAACAACAATGAGGAGGTAACTGATCAGTAAAAACAACATGGAGACGTTTGTTTACCCAAATGAAAATGAATTAATTTAAATAATCTGAGTGCTGTTGGGACTTTTTAAGCATAAAAGAAGGAAACGTTCACTTTTGAAAGCTCGCTACTTCTTAACAAAACATGACGTTGTTTGTTTGCTAGCTAAGAAGTAGAAGTAACACTCTTTGCTAGCTAGCTAGCTAAATAAAGAAACCTAGCCACATTTTCTTTAGCTAACTAGTTAAAAACAGAAAAAGGTTATATTGATAGCTAGATAAAAAGTTTTTTTTCTTTAATTCTGTAGAATCTGATGTGTAGGACAGGACGTCTCTGTCTCACCACGTTCATTCATTTAAACATCTGAAGACACATTTTGTCTCCTGACATCTGAAAACTGCAGAAAACCAAATTATGATTCTGATAAAACTTTGATTAATCGTGCAGCTTTAATCTACGATCGTTTTACGAGTCAAGAAAGTTGCACTTTGTTGTTTTACATGTTGAGGATAAAGTTTGTGGATCGCTGATCTGTAGGTGGTCAGATTTATTAAGAATGATTATTTTCAATCAAAATAAGAATAATGATGTAAAAATTAAAGATGCAACAAGATGTTTTTTCACAGTCGTTGGCTTCCTTACAGAGGTTCCTCACAGATGGGACAGCTTTGTTTGGGACGGTTCTCAGTGTTCCTCCTCAGGCGGTCGGGGGTTTTTAGATACTGTGGCCTGAGTTTCACTGGATCTCAGGACGCCTGCAGGTTCATGACGAAGTTATTTGATCTCACAGAAACTCAACAGTGGTGGCAACCATCATTTCTGCAGCACAATGTTTATTTTTACTGAAAAACAATTAAAATCCTGATGATGTGATTATTTATTGAGGTCTGAACCAAACAAACACGTTTCCTTTCATCTGCAGAACAAAGATTTTTAGTCCAGAAGGTCTCTGCAGCTCCACAGAATGTCTCTGCAGCTCCACAGAACGTCTCTGCAGCTCCACAGAACGTCCCTGCAGCTCCACAGAACGTCCCTGCAGCTCCACAGAACCTCAGTTCCAAGAGTTCTTCGCTCACATTGGGTTCCACGTTTCTTTCTTTTTTAAAACTTATAAATTTGGTTTGTTCCTTTTTGTAAAGGTTTATTGGTTTGTTTGTGTATTGATTGTGCACTTGTATCTTATATAAATTGAGCAAACATCTAATCATATTTAATTCACGACAGAATTCAAACGTGATCAGATCAAATTATTTGCCTCTGGACGTTGACGACTGCAGAGTTTTTGAGGGACACTGAAGAAGATGAAGTTCACATTTTAACCATTTTCCAAACATCATGTGTCTGTTTCCAACTGAAATGTACGTATGCATGTAAAAATACATCTTCTGCTGTGACACACTGAGGAAAACCCTGAATGTTTGACGTCAAACTCTGCAGAAACTCCCCCTGAAAAGGAACAATGCAGACAGAAATAATCCCTCTAAATTACCACCGTCGACGCAGCAGAAGAATTTGACTCATGGCTCATTTTCTCATCCTGCTGCTGCTGCTCAGGATGCTTCACTGACACTAAACGTCTGTATCTGACGTCACGGAAACAAGACTCAACAATCAGCTGTTAGTGTGGAACGTTTACCAAAAGAAACCGACAAATCCTACAGATTCTACCTTCAACTGTTTTTAACCTTAATAATAATATAATATGTTTTTGTTTTTATTTTTGGGTGAACTGTCCCTTTAAACGTGCACTTTTATTAAAAATGTAAATGAAACAATGTTTTTCTTGGTCTCATCATTCCTCTCCTCGTCCTTTAACTAAATATTCAGGTTGTAACTGAGAAAAAAGTAAAACATTTAATGTTGTTTAGAGCTCTAACGATTAATCAATTAATCAATTATCAAAGAAATGAGTAATACTGTTAGCTAGCTGACTAGCTAAAAAAAAACCTAGCTACCTGTTTTAGCTAGCTAAAAGTTATACTGTTTGCTAGCTAGCTACAAAGTTAAGAAAATGTTTAACTGTTTGCTAACTAGTTAAACAGTGTTGTGTTAGCCGACTCATGATGGCTCAGCAGAAACACATTTTCTGTCTCTAAATGCAGTCATTTTAAAAGTTAAACCTCCTCAAGTCAAAGTTTAAATTTAACACTGAATCACAGTTTAAACTGGAGTTTAAAAGTTGCTGCAATTGGCAACAATCACACAGATATTCTGACGATGTGCGTGAGATACACAATTATATATCTAAAACATAAAAGTCCCAGCTGAGGACATGAGTTATTATTATATGAGTTATTAAAAGGAGAGAACACAGAACAGACTGGCTGTGTGTGATTTAACTCCAGACATATTTTACAGGAGTTTTGGGTCATTTTACTGTTTTTTCTCAGAGTCTGAAACTAATAAAAGTTGCTGGACTGATTTTATTTGTGTTTGTGGTGAAGTGTGAAGTTCTCAGGTTGTCCTGGTTCCACCTGGTTCCACTGTCTGAGTTTCTGTGAGATCAAATAACTTCGTCATGAACCTGCAGGCGTCCAGAGATCCAGTGAAACTCAGGCCACAGTATCTAAAAACCCCCGACCGCCTGAGGAGGAACACTGAGAACCGTCCCAAACAAAGCTGTCCCATCTGTGAGGAACCTCATGTTTCTGTTGTGAACAAATCTGGATTCTGTAAAATCTGACTGCAACTGAAACAGCCAACAACTATTCATCTTCATCATCAGTTAAAATAGATCACAAGCGACTAAAGCAGTCATTTTATGGACCAATCAGCTAATCAATTATTGGAAAAATTATTGGCAGATTGATCACTAGTTGAAAAATAGGTCCAGCTAGAAGAACCTAGCTAACTAAAATTTGAAAAAAGAAGTAATACTATATGTTCATTATTAAAGTAAAGTTTTTGATTATAAGTAAATTAGTATTTTTTTTAATTATGAAAAGTCCAAATTCTCTGATTGAGCTTCTTATAAAACACTATGGATCAGTACATCATACAGCCACACTTCAAATAACACAAACTAACCCTTTAACTACAAAAGAACGGAGTGGAAAAGTAATTTAAGTAAATAACAAAGATTACTATTTGAACTGGTTTTGTGAGCACCAGCGGCGCCTTCAGGCCGCTCCGTGTAAGTGCAGCGGACAAAGATCGTAAAATGAACAGATGATCCTCACCTCTCTGAAAGGAGTAGACGCTGTCCTTGTGTTGGCAGGTCAGAACCACCACCGTCCACCTGAACCCGGACATCTTCTCACGGCTCTCAGCTGATAATAAAGTCCTTAAAACCACTGACAGTCGGTCCACAGTGAGCCTGTTAAACCATCACCGACGAGACGGATGACTTCTGACAGCAGGCAAACGACACACACAACACAAAACACACACACACACACACAGCAGCAGCAGGAGGAGGAGGGCGGGGTTAAAACTAACTAACTGAGGAGGATCCGGACCAGAAAAACCAGTACCTGCTGCCATCGCCACCGATACTTTAATTATATCTGAAGAGTTCAGAGAACTTCCGATTTATGACTGTTTGTTAACGCCTCCTGATTAGATTTGACCCCGCGGGCTTCCGTAGCTATAAACAAACTGCGTTTGATTTCAACCTTTGGACCTCTCGACGGGGCGGTTAGCTGATGTATAAACGCAGTAAAACACAAGTCAGGACGCGAGTTAGCTGCTTTAAGAAGAGTGTTGTGAACGTTAACGCTTTAAGAGAAACGTGTTGATTCACAAAGTGTGTTACTGTAATAAATAAATCTACTCTACATGTCTTCACGGCCAATTAATTCATGCACCGGGACATTCCGGCGAGGCGGGAACCTGGATCCGGAAGAAGGGTCCGAAAAGGGGTCGTGAATGATCTCGCGAGAGTTATCATTTTAACCCAAACTATAATTCTTTCTTACCCTTAAACACATCTCTTCTGTCTCCAAATATGCACATATATTAACCTTAATGTCGATTTAAAATAAAACACAATTAATTTGCACGACATGCACTAATTAGAAACAACGAGTCCAGATCTCGCGAGAGTATCGCAAATATAGAGGTCCCTTTAAAAAAAAAAAAAAAAAAAAATCAGGCTGACAGGCTCCGATTGGCTCTTAATTTTGACAACAAACACCGTGTGTTGTATAAAATACTAATTATCTGTGTAATCATAATATTTAAGGCTTGACACATTAGTCTTATGTTGTGCGATGAAGTTTTAATGTGTCAACAAGCAGATATTTTGTGTCTGATATAATAATAATAATAATAATAATAATAATAAAGGTTATATATGTAACTTATCAAACAAACGGCTACAAAGTGTTTCACACGACAGATAAAAGAACAGATGTTCCATGTAACAGAAGGGAGATCACTTCTAGAGAGCCGAGAACGCACTTTATCTCAAACTACAGGTAACATACAGGTGATCTAACAGGATGTTCCTGTCTGTTCCTGTTTGTTCTCTTAAGTCTGCTGGAAACTGTCTGACTGGACTGCAGCTTTTTGTCTCCACCTCCTGCTGCAGCCGCCTGATCTCATCTACTCTCCAGGCGCAGTTCATCTCAAACGCACCTAATCTCAGGAACATTTTGTCTGCACCTGTTTTTGAATGTGATATTATTTATGGTGAACTTCTATGTAAGAATGTTTGGATTCGAGGTAAATTTTATATACTTTTTTTAAAGTAGCTCCATTAAAAATCGGCTTAAAATGTCTTTCTCATCCTTAAAAAGCTTAAGAACAGAAATGCCTTAAAACTGAGTTATATATTGATTAAAACCCTCCTTCAGGTAATTTAAGTAATTTATTTAAATAAAATAAAATAAATTCAATTATTTCAGTACCTGCCTTGAAGTCATCTTTACTATGTTTTTTTTAGTGTACCTCAGACTCAGGTGAATTTTGAAGTTGTCAGCTGTAGTTCAGACAGAAACTCGACGGTCTTCAGACCCTCTGAGGAGTCGTTCTTCCTCTTTTGTTCTCTGATCGAGACTCAGACTGAGAGAACTGGAACCTGTTCTGTGTGAATATTAACGAGCTGCTTTAAACCTCATCAGGAGTTTAGTTTGATATCATGAAAACTTAAATTGGTAAAATTAACAATCAATTAATCATACTTACAAAATCTTAAAAATGTTGCATTTACTGGCAGTAATTTTTCCTATAATTGATTAGTCATTTGGTCCATAAAATGTCAGAAAATGTTCTCAAAGTCCAACATGACGTCCTCAAATGTCTCGTTTTGTCCACAACTCAAAGATCTTCAGTTTACTGTCAGAGAGGAGTAAAGAAACCAGAAAATATTCACATTTAAGAAGCTGAAATCAGAGAATTTGGACTTTTTTCCCTTAAAAAATACTCAAACCGATTGATCGATTATCAGAATAGTTGGCAATTAATTTAATAATCGATTAATAATAAATTAAGCAATTAATTGTTCCAGCCGTACAATCTTTAATGAGTGTATTTATTTTTTGTGGTGGAATAATGCAGACTGCATCATGAAATCCAACAGAATAATAACTGAGGGATTCACAGATAAATGATCTGATTTACCTGCTGAATCAGATTTGATTCACACATTTTCAAAAATGACTTTACTTTAAAATGAGCGACACAATCTGAAGTAATTATGGGTTGATTCACTTCACTAAATATTCATACTGAAATATTAGAAGCAGTATAAATGTGATTCTCTTATTTTTACTGTAACTTTTTCTAAAGTAACGACAATCTGCAGGCGTCTACATCATCAATATAATCAGTATTGTCCTCAAACACCTGCGGTCGAGTCTTACGCTGATCTGAAGCGCGAGTTGAAAACACGAGGTGCGAATGATTTAATTTATTCAAGGTGTGTCCAAATCCACCTTTACTGTCTCGCCTCAGGGGAGGAAGTGATATTTTGCTCTGCCCGCCCCCTGCGCCACCAACACAAAGCGGGATACTAGTGATGGGAAGTCCAGCTCTTTTCAGTGATTCGCTCTTACGGCTCCCAAATGGTTCTTCATTTAGTATCATTCAGAACCTTCTATTTTAGCCTAATTTAGCCACTATGAATGGTTTGTGTGTTGGTAAGCATTTTTTTATTCAGTGTTTTCACAAAAACCTTATTTTTATGCTTTTTTTGTTACAAAAAAAAAACACAGTTACTGTTGTTTAACATTTTAATCAGGTCTGTTGTTGACTCTGCTCTTGACCACCCAAATAACTGGTCTCAACCATGTACCTAGACCCCATACACAAGGAGTGAGTGAGCAGTCCAACAGGCCCCAAAGGAAAGTGTAACCATTGCAACAAATATGGCAGCACAGAACGCTGGGCAGCAGGCTGCTGTAAGAAAACAACTGCAGCCAATTTAAATAAAACTGAAATCCCTCTCCACGCTGAAGAAAATGCAGATGGAGTGGGTCAGTTCCACTTTGAGGTACCCCTCACTGGCAAACAACAACAAACGGCTAAACTGTGGTGTGAGCACCACAGTTCTATGGGACACAGGTTCACAAGTGTCAATGAACAGACTGGAAAAGAAAATACCTACCAGATGTGGAAGTGAGACCTGTGGAAGAGCTGCTTGAGAATGAAAATCTAGACCTCTCAGCTGCCAGTGGAACAGATATTCCTTAAGACAATGAGAAAATAACAGTGGCAGTTGAAAACTTAACACAACACCAGGCTGGTTATACAGTGTTGATGCAATTCGCCCGCTGGAGATGAAATCGATGGAGGGTCAGGAACCTCAACCATTGAACAGCAGTGCCGAACCTCAAGTGGAACAGTCCTACCAGGTGCCAGATGGTGAACTGTGGGACCCACCAGTGGACCTGAGTCACCTCTCAGAGGACCAGCAGCAGCAGGTAAGGCAGATGCTCAGGGAGGAGTGTGATGTCTTCGCAAAGGATGACTGGGACACAGGGCGTATCCAAGAATTAAAGATGGACATACAACTGAGAGGCAATGTCCCTGTACAAAAAACATACAACGCAATCCCTCGACACTGCTATCAAGAAGTAAAGACCCACATACAGGATTTACTAAATAGAGGTTGGATCCAGAAGTCTCACTCCCCCAGCTCCTTGCCTGTAGTGTGTCAGAAAGAAAGGTGGGAGCCTTCGCTTGTGCATAGACTACAGGCAACTGAATGAGAAAACACTGCCTGATCATCACCCAATTCCCAGAATACAAAAATCCTGGAAAACTTGGGAGGCAATTCCTGGTTCACGGTGCTGGACCAGGGAAAGGCCCATCACCAGGGCTTCATGAGCGAGGGAAGCAGGCCTGGTACTGCATTCATCACACCATGGGGACTCTATGAATGGGTCAGAATCCTATTCAGCCACACCAATGCACCCGCTGCCTTTCAGCGCCACATGGAAGGATGTCTGGGTGACCTACGGGATGAAGTTAGTGTCCGTTATTCGGATGACGTGCTGGTGTTCAGTCATGACTTTCAGCAGCACATCCAAAATGTACAGCAGGTGTTGCAGCGACAAAAGCAGTGTGCCATCAAGTTAAGGCCAAAGAAATGTAACTTTTTCAAACAAGAGGTCTATTATGTAGGCTGTGTGATTTCTGCAGAGGGTTAGAAAATGAACCCAAAGGAGGTGGAGGCAGTCCAACCCTTGAGACATGACACACCAACCACAGTTTGACTGGTGAGAAAGTTGATGGGTTTCCTCAGTTATCACTGATTCTATATACCAGACTTCTCCAGGACAGCCAAACCCCTGTATGAGTTGCTGACAAAGCCAAAGTCTGAGCAAAAGAGGGACCAAAAAACAAACAAACTGAGCAGAAAGTCTGCCTAGCTACCACCATCCCATTCCAGTCAAGTGGACAGAAACACATCAGGAAATAGTGGACAAGATATGACACAGACCTCTGCACCGTTTGAGATGATCTCATTTGAAGAAGAGTAGGGGAGGGGAGGAATACGTACTGATTGTGGACCACTTTCCCAAATATGCCCAGGCATGCACAACCAAGGACAAATCTGGGAAGACAGCAGCCAGAAAACTCTTTGATGACTTCATCATGCGCTTTGGTGTCCTATCGAAGATACATTGTGATCAAGGAAAAGAATTTGAAAATAATCTCTTTCACAAGCTCCAGAGCTACGTGGGATCCACCATTCACGCACCTCCCCCTACCATCCCCAAGAAAATCCAGCAGAACGCTTTAACAGGACTCTGCTTGGTATGTTGCGCACACTTGAAGAGACTCAGAAGTCAAAGTGGAAAGAGCACCTTCAAACAGTGGTCGATGCCTATAACTCAACTGTGCACAAGTCGACAGGTTTTTCTCCCTTCTTCCTTTTCTTTGTCCATGAGCCAACTCTGCCAATCGACTTATTGTTTCCAAAAAGGGAGGAAAGGGGAAGCCAGTCGCATACCAGCTACGCAGAGAGGGGGAGTGACCTACTCTATCGCCATGAGGAATATGAGGAAGAGTGCAAAGAGAGGGCAGAGGAACTTTAGTCAGCGCGCATGGAGCTCCACACTTGAGCCTGGTGACAATGTCCTGGTAAGGAACCTCACACCCATAGGAGGCCCTGAGAAGCTACGCAGGTACTGGGAAGACATGATCTATGTCCAGTATATGTGATGGAACCAGCCCAGGTTGAGGGGAGAAAACAAGTGTTACACCCTCAAGAAAGGATTAAATCGAAGGCAACTGGACTTGTTTATATGTCATAGAAGACGTTTCGCCTCTCATCCAAGAAGCTTCATCAGTTCATGCCTGTCAGACTAGTCTGAGCTGCGCACGCCTGAAGCTTGACACCCGTGTTTACATGCTACCTGGACAGGTGTTGTGCACGTGGCTCAGGTCTGAGAGGCTAAAGTTGATATTTAGACTAAAAACATGGTGTAAATGGCATCTTTGGGGCTTAAATTTTAATGTTGTGGCTTACCGACACTTGGATTACACCACACGAGCAGGATGGAGACATTTTGTGTTTTTTTGTGTGTGTGTGTTTTTTTTTTTTAACATTTTAAAACATCAGCACAGGGATGAGTAGATATTGAGTGAATTTTAATTTTTGGGTGAACTATCACTTTAATGAGTAGTGTGATTTATGAAAAATATTAAGCTGAAAAGAGTCAAGTTCAAAGTTAGCGAGTTGATATAGTTTATGTTCAACACAATTTACAGTTCATGATGACATTGTAGGGTTAAAAAGAAAAAAAAAACCCAACAGATAATCTGAGCACTTATTCTGAAAAAGAATCAGCACATAAGTAGGTTACTGAGTACATTAATGGAGCATTGGCACAACAGAGTGCACTTAGCAATAAATAAAATTGTGTGCATGTATTTAGACAAAAAAGTTGAATGCATGGCATAGAAAATGTGTAGATGGTAATTTCCTTGTGCTTTTGTGAAAGTTGGGGGGGGGGGGACCAATGCTTCTGTGGACTGCTCACCCTTCAATACTAGTGGACTGTGGATTCCTAGCCTTGTATTATTGCCATTGGCTTTATGAGTGTGAAATACAGAGAAGCTTTAGAGAAACTGTGTAACTGTAAGATTCACCAGTACAACAAAGAGGCAATAGAGTTGCAGGGAAAGTCCACTTTACTAGATCAATTCAGGCAGAGTCAAAACCAGGAAATCAGTCAAACCAGCAAACAAATCTGACGAGGGGCAAACAGGGAATCCAGAGTCCAAAAACAGGCAGGCAGGGTCAAACACAGGTGATCAGGCAAAAACGGGGGAAAAAAGGCTGGATAGTTTGGCAAAAAACACAAGACAATCTGACACAGGGCAGGGGAAAATGGACTTATATATACTGAAGGACTGATGGGAGAATGAGCCACAGGTGTGGAGATGGGTGGGGAAAACCAGGTGCAGGTAATGAGTAGATTGCACGGGCTGAGAGGGAGGCGTGATCTGAAATGATAGGAGAGTTAGTGATGAGACATGAAAACAAAACCAGCTGAAAACAAACTAAGAGCTGGGATTCCTGACAGTAACCTAAGACTGTGAAATACTGTGCACCGTTTATTTTTAGTGTGTGGAGGGTGGGAAATACTTACATTTTAAAAATCCCTACTGGAAAACATAATTGCTTATACTGTACAGAAAGATGCAATTTAATTTTGTTTTCCTACAGCACTGAATTTATTTTAATACTCTAACAATTTTAGTTGATCCTGGTATTATTCTTGTTTCTGTTGTTGCGTGTATGGAAAAGACAAGTGTAGTATTTTACACAGCACGACACTAGTCTGTTTTATGGCGTAATGTCGTAATTGTTGTTGTTGTTCTGTGTGCGGGTGCAGCCGGCTGAGTGGACAAAAAGAAAAACACTGAAAAAATATTCAGCAAAAATAAAGTTGCCAAATGGAAGAAGGAGTCATCCTGTTTTTTTAAGAGTGCAACAGCTGCCTTCATGTGGAGGACTCACACGGTTTTATCAGGAAAATCTTTGTTATTTTAGAAAAAGTTACTGTAAAAATAACAGAATCACATTTTTATTGTTTCTAATATTTCAGTATGAATATTTAGTGAAGTGAATCAACCCATAATTACTTCAGATTGTGTCGCTCATTTTATACTGAAGCCATTTTGAAAATGTGTGAATCAAATCTGATTCAGCAGGTAAATCAGATCATTTATCAGTGAATCCCTCAGTTATTATTCTGTTGAATTTCATGATGCAGTCTGCATCATTCCACCACAAAAACACTGTTAAATACACTCATTAAAGATTGTACAGCTGGAAGGATTAATTGCTTAATTTATTATTAATTGATTATGAAATTAATTGCCAACTATTTTGATAACTGATCAATCAGTTTGAGTCATTTTTTAAGAAAAAAAAAGTCTAAAATGCTCTGATTTCAGCTTCTTAAACGTGAATATTTTCTGGTTTCTTTACTCCTCTCTGACAGTAAACTGAAGATCTTTGAGTTGTGGACAAAACGAGACATTTGAGGACATCATGTTGGACTCTGATCAACATTTTCTGACTCTTTATGGATCATAAACCGGTGGACAGACTGATGGATGATGTAAATAAACTGAATAATGAGCTGTTGTGTGGTGCAGGTGAAAGTTGGCAGTCAAACACCAGATGACACAATATTCAGATTGTCAGTAGATGTTTATTGTTTGCAGGTAAGAGCAGCAGTATCACACAGATATGTCAGAGGAGAGACAGTCTCCCCTCAGTTCTTACAGCACTTTGAGAGAACACACAATAACTGCAGACAACAACAGGACGGACATGATTTCACCCAAAGTCTTCTTCAACTTTTCTTGACTGAAGACACTTTGTTCTTCTCTCGTCTTCACACGTGACAACATGTCCAACATCCCCCTCCTTCACCTCCTCCACACATAGATCCTGTTGTCGTTCACAGATGTTATTGACCCTCTCAGAACACAGGAGGAGGTCTCCACCTCCTCCAGGCTCAACTCCTTTATAATGAGTTCACTTGGATTTAGTTTCCCAACAGCTGAAGCATTGTAATATCATGGTGGATTCATAAGGCACAAAGCAGAAGCAGAATCATGGTGGAGAAACATGAACAAAAGGACTTTCCCTCACAGCTGAGATCAATGATCAGATATTTAATAGGCCTGTTTGGATTTGATCTGGTAAATCTGATCAGATCTGATTCAACTTTAATGTCACTGAGCAGGTATACAGGTACACAGCCAATGAAATGACAGGAAACATTTGGAAATATTCAACCTGTCTAAGGTTGTTGTATTTCCCTCAGAACAAATCATAAAATGACCATTTCATGCTGATTGTTCAGCCAGTTTGAGCCAAAGTGTCTAATAGTAAATGTGATGTGTATAAAAGTGACATGTGGACCTGAGGGTGGTGTCAGAGGAGAACTCAGTGTCCAAAATGAAGAGCTGATCGTCTGTGGATCTTCACTTTTCAATATTTGGTGTCACTTTCATGACATCAAACAGTCCAGTCTCATTCCACTGAGGTTTTAATGGTACTGGTTTTGTTTTGGCATTTAAATTTGAATTTGCATCATTGATCTCAGCTTTTTGGAATCATCCTTCTGGAGTCACTGAATTCTCAGTTTTCACAGATCAGAAATCCACTGAAGGTGGTAGCGCTGCTCCCTGCCCAAATAGCAGAGTTTGCAGATAGGCGAACAGACACAGTTTCACGTTTTTGCAGTTCCAGGACTGCTGCATTTCCTGCAGTATCAGTTGTCCCAGGGGCTGACTTGTCTGATGATAGGACAATAATGTCACCGTTCTTGATCAGTATTAGTATCTGATTTCTCTGGGTTTCCGGCATGAAAGAAGAAGGTGAAATAATAAAAACCTGCAACAGGAGCGGTGAAGACACCTGCAGAAACAAAAGAGTCTTTGTCAGATTTAAAGAAGTAAAACTCCAAACACACAGAGGGCAGCGTATCAGCAGAGGAACTGCTGGCAGCTGCTCACTACTCTGCTCTAACTATCTGTGGCTGCAGCTACTAGCTGCTGTTAGCTCAGTTAGCTCAGTTATAGTCTCAGTTAGGCGTGCAGCTATAGGCGGCACTGAGTCGAGTCTGTTGGGACCTGCAGCCTCAGAGGCTGACAGAGGACGGTGGGACGACAGGGAATACAGCACTGAGGTGACTTACAGCGGCTCTGACCAGGATTCAGCAGGGACCAAACTATCACCTCTTCAGGTACAAAGTGGAGTTACAAGACAGGTTAATATGATAACTTCAGATATCCAGAGGAAAGAAAGTCCAAAATAAGATCTCATCTTAGCCTAGTCTGTGTCTCCTGGACATAAATGAGCTCAAATTGAGAC
The DNA here is from genome assembly GCA_034769285.1 of Lutjanus argentimaculatus. Lineage (NCBI taxonomy): Eukaryota > Metazoa > Chordata > Actinopteri > Lutjaniformes > Lutjanidae > Lutjanus > Lutjanus argentimaculatus. The sequence continues at coordinate 4,346,179 of JAWZSL010000039.1, forward strand.
CAATATGAGATTTTGACCATTTCCTCATACTTCTTAAATTCACTTCTTGAAAAATAGCCTTTGTCTGGTCTCAGCCTGAGACTAATTTGAGCCCATATGAAGATTTTAAAATGTTATTTTTTTGTTTCACTGCACTGATCTTAAATTTGTCTTAAATAATCAGCTGTGGAGAAAACAGTGATGTTGAGACTTCCACAGATGAATTTGTTCATTTTGTGTTAAAACTGAACTTTTATTATGGGCCTCAGTCCAGGCCATCCAAAATGGTGGATGAAACTGCATGGTTTTTTGTTCTCTGTGAACTAAGGGAGCCATTGAACTCAGTCTCCCACAATCCTCCAGGTGTTCACACCTCTGGACCCAGCAACCAGCTCTCATGGCTGAGTCAGGGGGTGACCCACAATCCTCAGCCAGGTCAAAGACCAGCTACCCCCATCCCTTCTCTCTCTTCTCCTTTGCCTGCCAACAGGACAGACACAGACTCCTCACTCTCCTCTGTCTGTGTTTTTTACTGTCAGGTGTCTGTTTTATTACACACAGCTGATATCTGTCGGTCTGTGCTCGCTCACGATTGCCTCAGTAAACTGTTGCTTGCGCTCATGAAACGTGTGCTGCTCATCTGGTGGGTGGGGTTGAGGACACAGAAAATGAAACCTAACTCAGATGAGACTCAAAAATCAACCATTTTAGGCTTTCAACTATGTAGATAGATTTGTGTCTTTATTATTCAATAAAAAAAAAGAGTTGCTTTAACCCCAAAAAATATTTTCAATTAAAAAAAACTTCACTTCAATCAAAAAAAAAACAAAAAAACATTTTCAATCAAAGAAAAATTTGCATTGCATTTGAACACTTTTTTCTTTGATTGGAAATGTTTTTTTTTTTGGATTGAAGAAGTGAGTTATTATTTGATTGAAAATATTTTTTTTGATTGAAGTCATCTTTTTTGTATTTGGGCAATATTATGGGTAGGTCATTTGTGTCTTTATTATTCAATCCCAAAAAATATCACTTCAATCAAAAAAAAAAATTTCAATCAAAGGAAAAAAGGTTTTGAATGCAAAAAATATTTGAGACCCAAAAAATTGCAAAGAAAAAAAGTGTTCAACACTTTTTTTCTTTGATTGAAGTGCAAAAAGTTTTGAATCAAACGTCATTGGTGTAGACACTTGTCACTCAAACATGTCTGACCAATGGGGAAGCATCCGCCCACTGCGTGATATTTGTGTCAAAATGATTCAATCAAAAAAAAAAAAAAAAAAAAAACAACTTCAAAACTTTTTGCACTTCAATCAAAGAAAAAAAGTGTTCAAATGCAATTTTTTGGGTCTCAAATATTTTTTGCATTCAAAACCTTTTTTCCTTTGATTGAAGTGAAGTTTTTTTTTTAATTGAAAATATTTTTTTTGATTGAAGTGATATTTTTTGGGATTGAATAATAAAGACACAAATGACCTACCCATAATATGGCCCAAATACAAAAAAGATGACTTCAATCAAAAAAATTATTTTCAATCAAAGAAAAAAGTGTTCAAATGCAATTTTTTGGGTCTTTTTGCATTCAAACACTTTTTTCTTTGATTGAAAAGGTTTTTTTTTTAAATTGAAGTGAAGTTTTTTTTTTTATTGAAAATATTTTTTTGGGGTTAAAGCAACTTTTTTTTGATTGAATAATAAAGACACAAATCGATCTCCATATTCGACCTACCTACTGCAGCTTTAAGTTGATTGATGATAATAAATAACATACTTATGTATAATATATTCCATTTCTGTCAATAAATCCCAGTAATTGTTACACACTGGATCTTTAAATACTGTTAAAATACGCAGCAGGTGAAGTTTTTACCTGAGCATGAATCGTAGCCACCACCAACGTTTGTAATCAGGTTGTTGAAAACCAGAGTTCTGTCTACAGAAAAGGGTCCATAGGCTCCACCATGTTCTGCCACTGCAGTGAACGCCACCTTTTTGTCTATAAAACACAAAATATTGTCATCATGTTAGTTTGTCAGAGTGTTTGTGGTGTGAAGCAGGTGTAAACCTGGATGTGATCAACACACCTGCTTCTTGTCCACAGCTGATCTCTCACACTGCTGCAACAATCACACCATGTAATGAAGTTACTACTCATCATGATCTCAGCTACACTCCAGTAAAGATTTGTGACTTTCTCATCTTCATTAACTGAGGACACAAACCCAAAAGTTGCTCTTTAATAAATTCTTCATCAGAGTCTTTAAAGAGAAAGTTTGACTCTACCTCCCATCTCTGTCGGTCGATCGCTCCTGTTTGATGGCAGGTTAGTCGCTCGTCTTGTCTTCGTCTCCAAAGCTGTGACTCTTCAGATCCCTGCTGCTGCTTTTATGTTGTTCCATCCATGACCACGTGATGTCACGTAGCTCCTTTACGCAGCTCTACAGAACCTGTGATTACGTGTTTATTGTAAATTTCTCAATAAATGTGAGAATGACACCAACTTCCTTCATGTTCGCAGAAGTTTCACCAGGCACTGATCCAAATCTAATAAGCTAATATTTCTTAAGAAACTCTGAATGATGACAAGACCAGAGACTTTACTGGAAAACCACTGAGTGTTCACTGTAAAACCAAATGATCACATCAGTCAACTGTAATAAGTAACTTAAAACCTAAACTTTTAGGCTTAAGTTTTACCGAACATGAAATAATTGTTCCCTGTAGAACAGGCAGTTATGGAGGAACGTGTCTCATCCTTGAGGTTTGTTCAGAACTGAAGAACCTAAAGTCCAGCTGCCTACGATAGCTCCTAGCCAACCCTTAAACAAACATTTATAAACACATGTTCGCCTCTTGAAATGGCTTCATGATGTACGTCTTCATGAACATTTTTATCAAACATATATTAATATTAGTATAAGGTTTATAAGTTATGTTCATTCATTTGTATTAGTAATTTGCTAAAAATACATTTACAGTGTTTGTACAGTTAAGTATTTACACATTTATGTTCACAATTATTATTTACATATTTACATGTTAAAATATTCGCAGCAGCATTGTTAAAAACAGTTAAATAATTTGCTGGATCTGCTTCTGTATTTCTCACACGTTTACCTCAGTCTAAGTCCTACTAGCTTCTCATTGGTTAGTTAAGAGACATGTGACTCATAGCAAGGAAGTGTAACCAGGGAAATGTTGTTGCTGTGAAGCTGCTGAAGTGTGGAGAACAGTAAAGTGCTGCTTCAGAAAATATCCATCTCCATCCTGCTGTGTATCTCAACGAAAGTGATCCAACCACCACACATCAAACCCTCACGTTACATTAGTTTTCATTAGGGATGCACCGATAACACTTTTTTTCAGATCAAGTACAAGTACAAGTACTTAGATTTGGGTAGTATAATAATTTCACAACATTATTATGGACTTGTAGAATTAAGTTACTGTTACAGATGGTGTTACATATGATAATTATTTCATTATCATTTACAGAACTTTAACTAGTATTTTAATGACACATTTACACGTGTAGTATTTAAGTTTCTTCTTCGTGTCCCTCTTGTCTAAGAGCTAATTAGTTCCTACCTGCCATTGTTTAGGGGGGTGCAGGTATGAGTGTGGTGCTATGTGTGCAACAGTTTTGTCCTGCTGTGAGCCCCAGAGAGTGATGTTGGGTGTACTGAGCTGTCAGGACGTTTTGGTGAAGATTAAGTACACAAAGAGAAGTTGTAGCTGCTTATTACAAAGAAAAGACGGTTACAGAGTGGTGGCAGCAGTGTTTTTTCTTCATCTTCAGATTAATTAGCCAAGACATTCAACTAGTTTATGCCCGCCGGGACTTATTGGACAGCAGCTGGCTGCGGTCTTCAGGTGCACTCTGGGAGTTTATTTCAGTTTAACATGGACTTACATGGAATTTTACAGACAGTTTCCAAAGTCGCTGCGGTCATTAGTGGATGATGTTGAGGACAGCAAGTCTCTGGCTGATGACGACAACCAAAAAAGAGGGTAAGCATCAGCAAACACCTTGAACTCTAAGTCGAGGTGGTTCTTTAGATCTTTGCTTGTGTCGAGCGGCTACTCTTCGTGACGTGGAATTTGGTGTGGGGTATCGGAGTAGCTTTATGAGTACGAGTACGAGTACGGTACGTGAGGACAGTATCAGACCGATACCCAATGCTAGTATTGGTATCGGTGCATCCCTAGTTAGCACCCTAATGAACATCAGGACACATTTGTTAACATTAGTTAATGATTATTACGGTATTAACTGATGTTAATTAATGGACCCTTATTGTAAAGTGTTACCACACAAAAACAGTTAATAATACAAATCACGTGTGTGGAACATTTTTCCACTAAACATGTGCAGCACTTTAATATCAGACACATCACATTAATGAAGAACCATATTTCTAGTGAGGAACACTGATAAACAAGAGCTGATTATTAATTAGATCTGTTGGTAAGAACTGATCAATCATAATTCAGTGTTGTTATTTCTGCTCTCATGAACATTCATTTAAATCTATAATATGAAACATTTCCCCATTAAAATATCTAGAAATGACTCAAACTATTTGATATATTTTGTTGAGTTTTGGACCAAATATTTCCAACAATGTTCAAACTCAGAAAAATCTGTAATTCAAGGTCATGATGTGTTTCTTTGTTGAAACAGACGTTTACAAGAGAAATCTGAATGTGTAGTGAACATGAACATGTATCTAATGTTAGAAAATAAAAATATTCATGAGGTCAAAGAAACCCAGACTTTCCCCTGACCTCTGCAGTAGAAGTTGATTTGATGCTGCAGGACCATCTGATCTTCATCTTGTTTTGAGAATTTACTGTTAAAACTCAATCAAAGTAAAGATTTGTGACTGTGTTGGGGCGGAGTCGCATGACCAGAGAAGATGAAAACACAATCTTTGTCTGATTCCAGGCTGGGTGAGAAATGCACTGAAAGACACTCCTGTGTGTGAGCCTTTTTTTTTTTTTTTTTTTAAAGAAAAAGAATAAAGAAATATCCATGACAACAGGAATCTTCATGTTAATTATTCAACTGTTTTATGATTGTACAAAGTTTCTACCTTTGAGAAGACACACAGGTGAGTGTAGTGTGAGCCTCACTGCAAGCCCATAAACATTAAAACATATCGGACTATTTTTCTCCAGTGCACAGGGCTTTATTCACTGAACATTTACAGATATCAGAGGGATGTTCCCAGGTTTCCTTATGTACAGTATAAGTATACATACTACATATTAAAAGAAACATTTAGCTCTTGAATTCCTGAAATGAGAAGGAGGAACCCTGCCCCAGCAACTGTCCCCCCTGACCATCTGTTCGTCCCACCTGCCCTGAGGTTGGATGTCCTGCAGTGGACTCCCTCCTCTCACCTGGCCTGTCACCCTGGCATTCAACACACCAAGAGTGTCTTGCAGCAAAGGTGTTGGTGGGCTACACAAGAGTTCGTCAATGCCTGCCCTGTCTGCAGCCAATACAAGCCACAAGCTGGCTGGTCTCCTGCACCCACTCCCGGTCCCTCACCGCCCCTAGTCCCACATCTCCCTGGACTTTGTGAACGGTCACACTGTCATCCTGACCGTGGTGGACTGGTTTTCCTCTGCCCAAGCTGCCCTCAGCCAAAGAAACTGCTGAACAGTAGCAGCAGTAGCTCAGTCTGTAAGGACTTGGCTTGGGAACCAAAGCCAGTTCAAGTCCCACACAGACCAAAGTACAGAGTGTAGACTGGTAGCTGGGGACTGGGCACTGTCGAGGTGTCTTTGAGCAAGGCACCAAACCCCTAACTGCTCGGGGTGTCTGGCGTATGTGTGCAGCTCCCTCACTCTGACACCTCTCTTAGATGTATGTGTGTATTTCGGGCCTGTGTTCATATGTACAAAAAATGACAACAGAGTGAAATGAATGTCGATTCCTCTCGGGGGTAGTGTTAATTTTATCAGCCATTTTTAAATTTAGTCTCAGTTTTAGTCCAGTTTCAATCGCGCTTGTTAGTTTTTATCACATTTAGTCAGCCTCATCCCGTTTTTATTTAGTCAAGATTTAGTCGACTATAAGTCGAGCATTTTAGTCTTTATTTTAGTCCAAGAAAACATAATTTTATTCGTCTAGTTTTAGTCAAAAAAACTGTCAACATTTTAGTCTAGTTTTAGTCAGGACAATCATTTTACCCTTTTACTTTTTTTGTCAGCAGAAATAAACACAATTCTATCAACAAGTGGCTATGGTCGCTACATGCTAAGAAGCTAACGTAAGTTAGCCAGCCACACACAATTATATCAACAAGTGGCTACTATCGCTACATGCTACAAAGCTAGTAAGTTAGCCAGCATTAGTTTGCGGTCGGTTTAACGTTATTGTTGGAACATTACAGCCGTTGTTTAATGTTACGTTATAAACAACCACCACCAAACTTTCTGTTAACTTAGCACGATGTCTTTGTGGTGAACTGCGACGTGTCTCTTCAGGTTTGTTGTGTTTTTTCCAGCTACCTTGTGCCCACATTCCTTCCCTTCGACTAAAATCAAGCATAAGGTTTTTTTTTTCCACTTCAATGTAGCGAAAATGTGTCCATATATCACGTCTTCTCTTTCTGAGCATATGAACCAGGAGATGGAGATGGCACTGCGGTGCATGGCCTCCCAAAACCCCTTGTCCTGGTCCCGGCTTTTTATGTGGGTGAAATATGTCCACAATACCCTGCCCAGCTCTGCCACAGGTCTCTCACCCTTCCAGTGTGTCCATGGGTTTCAGCCTCTGCTTTTCCCGACCCAGGAGAAAGAAGCCTTGTGTCCCTCGGTCCAGGCTTTCACCCGTCGCTGTCACCGGACCTGGGCTCAGACCCAGGCTGCCCTCCTTCACTCTGCTGACCGCTACTCAGCCTCTGCCAACCGATGCCGCTTCCGAGCACCCACCCACTAGGTCGGCCAGAGGGTCTGGCTATCCACCAGAGACCTGCCCCTCCAGATGGAGTCGAAGAAGTTGGCTCCCCGCTTCATCGTCCCCTTTGACATTGAGAGGATCATCAATCCCACAGCGGTGAGGCTGAAGCTCCCTCGGTCTATGCGCATCCATCCTACGCTCCATATCTTCAGGGTCAAGCCGGTCCGGGAAAACCCCCTGGTGCCTGCTGCAGCTCCGTCCCCTCCTTGTCTCATCGATGGGGGTCCCACCTAACACTGTCCGCCATCTGCTCCAGTCCTGTCGCCGTGGGAGAGGCCTCCAGTACCTGGTGGACTGGGAAGGGTATGGTCCGGAGGAGAGGTCCTGGGTCCCAGCTCATCACATCTTGGACCCCCAGCTCATTCAAGGAATTCCACTGGCAGCACCCTGACCAGCCATCCCGGTCCACCTCTAGGTCTGGGGGCTCCAGTCGGAAGTCTCTTCCAGCTCCTCCTCTCGAGTCCTCCGATGAGGAGGTCTCATTCTCAGATGAGGATTCCCTCACCCAGACCCCCACCACCCACCTGGCTGATGAACTCTCTGAGGGGGCTTCAGAGGAGTTCTAGCGGCACACACTGACACAAAATAAAACTAAAAAATAATTCCCCTCACAGTCATTAAAACTAAAGTAAAATGTGTTTTGAAAATGTGAGGAGGAGAAAGTTCAGATATCTGTGTTCAGATGTCAGAAAAATAAAAAAATAAATACTCAAGTAAAGTACAGATACCTGAAAACTACTGAAGTTCAGTAACTAAGTGTTTGTACTTAGTTATACTCATGTGGATCCTTCAGTTATGATCAATAAAACTGCTCGTTCACTGTAAAGCTGTTTATATATAAAATATACAGTATATAATTTATTCTTATATATTAAATGATCAGCCTTCTGTTCTTTGATCAGCGAGTGACAGATAAATACAAACAGCTGCTGTTAGAAACTGAGTTCAGTTAGCTGATAATTAACCTGATCAGATACTGTCTGTAATCAATACACATGTTATTAATCCATAATCAAACCAATAACTAACAGCAGTCAATATCTGATCGTGCTGCAACCTGCGCACCTTGCTGCACACAGTGATGATGTTGAAACTATCTGACTGACTGCTGCTTCATCATTTCCTCCACTGTTCACTTCCTCTTCATCCTCATGTCTGAATGTTCCCACGGTGCAGGAGAAACTATCTTTATTTTAGTCACTGTTTGTTGCTCAAAGACAGTGAAACAGGAAGATTTCTACACTTTATTTTGAAAGAGAAACCTCAAAGAGAGCTGCTATTGTTCTGCTGCGTTGCGTTCACATCTGAGGGAATGTGGAAACACAACAAGTTCACAAGTTCACATTTTACAGTTCAGACATACAAACCTCTCTCCCACAGTCCAAAAACATGCAGCAGGTTAATTGGTGACTCTAAATTGCCCGTAGGTGTGAATGTGAGAGTGAGTGGTTGTTCGTCTCTATGTGTCAGCCCTGCGATGAACTGGCGACTTGTCCAGGGTGTACCCCGCCTCACGCCCCATGTCAGCTGGGATAGGCTCCAGCCCCCCGCGACCCTCACGGATAAGCAGTTACAGAAAATGGATGGATGGACATACAAACCAGATTCTAAAACAGTTGGGACACTTTATAAAACATCAATAAAAACAGAATGCAGCCCCTATAGCTCAGTTGATAGAGCGTCCTCCCCATGTATTAAGGCTGTCAGTCCTCTACAGTGGTTGCCGGTTCGACTCCCGCCTGTGGCCCATTTGCTGCGTGTCAACCCCTCTCTCTCTGCCCCCCTTCCTGTCATCTCCTCAGCTGTCCCTATCCTATCGCAATAAAGGCAAAAGCCCAAAAAAGTCATCTTAAAAAAACAAAACAAAACAAAAAACAGAATGCAATGATTTGCAAAAAAAATTTTCCACCTATATTCAGTTCAATACAGAAGAAAGACAAGATATTCATCATTCAAACTGATAAACTTTATTGTTTTTTGTAAATGTACAGTTATTCTGTTTCAATAAAGTTGTGACATGAATAAAGACTGTGACAGTTGTGGATTGCTCCAAAAACAGCTGTTTGAAACATTCCACAGGTAAACAGGTCAAAACTCGGATTTTAGGAGTTGTGGACAAAACAAGACATTTGAGGACGTCATCTTGGACTTAAAACTAAACAACGAATTGATTAATGGAGAAAATGATCGATAGATTATCAATGATGAAAATAATTATTACAGTAAAGACTTAAAAAATACGTCCACGTTTGAACCTATTTTTCAACTGATAAAATTGTGACAGGATTAATTAATTAATCAGCAATGAAAATAATGGTTAGTTGCAGCACTAATGTAAAATGTCTAATTATATATGCACTAATTTGCTTACATTTCCTGAACATAATTTGAAGCTTTGATAAAACAGGTTCAAAATCATTTTGTTGTCATGATTCCTTTTTATCAGTCTATAAATCAGAAAATACAGTCAGCAGACATAAAAACAAAATCAATAGTCACCATGATTTTAGAAATAAAATGTTCTATAAATCAGACTATGAATGATACATGAACAAACGTCTCAGTACAAAACTTCAGATATCTTTATATCTGAAGTTATATATCTGGTGTGTGTGAGAGCTGCTGAAGTGGAGATTTGACTCATTCTGAGAAAACTGACTTGTAAAAGTACAGATGTACAGATGCTGATGGATCCAACAGGAGAAAGGTACAAAATCATAGATGTCACCATGAAAATTCCTCAGCTGATTACTCAGGATAAGACTAATACTTTTAGTGTTAAAGGTTTTTCTGTATTCTGTGTTCAAATGTGCAAATGAGTCATTATTTAACATTATCTTTGTTGAACTGAACAAAATCTACAGACACAAAGTTCAGTAACACAAAAAGCTAAATGTGTATTCTGCATGTTTTCTTTCCACTCGTCTAAATAAAAGATGTTACAGAAACTAATATTATCAAATTGATCAGAGCATGAGATAACAATGGTTTTGCCTTAATTGAGATAGAATTTTAATCTTCTATCAAGTAAAATCTTTTATTTTTTCCTGGAAAGTCTGTTTCCTCAGTAAAAACTGAACTTTTTTGTTTTATAACATTTTCCAGACCAAATGAAAACTCTGTGACCAACAGATCAACATTCAGACTCTGGACTGTTTTAATCTTCAGAAAACATCTGATTGGTCATTTAAACTTTACAGTTTTTCCTCCAACATCTCACATGTTGTAATGAATATTAAGTATTGCAGTTGATCATTGAATCTCATCTGAGTTAGGTTTCATTTTCTCTGTCCTGAGCCCCTCCTACCAGACAAGCAGCAGGAGCTTCATGCACACACACGACAGTTTAATGAGCCAATCATGAGCAAGCATGGACCGACAGACATCAGCTGTGTGTTTAATAAAGCAGAACATGAACAGCGACAGAGGAGAGAAACTACATTTCAAAACTCAGAGATTCAGTTAGAAGCTACAGAAGTACTGAGAGCTGAACATAAGAAGACTTTTAAAAACGTCTTTCTCTCTGCTCTCCTGCACACACGAGCTCAGTATCACAACACTCGCTTGTTCGAGGGGAAGAAAAGGAGGCTCGAAGAGGTTTGGCCACGGTTGGTGCAATGTCACTGCAGCCCGCTTGGAGGTGAGTCAGGCTCGCTTTGGTCCTGATCCAGAGTTGGTCCATCTTGGCACAGTGCGATAAAAGCAGTAATGGAAATGCAAATCAGCATGACATAGTTTGGCTCAGCACGGCCAAAAATGCTAGTGTCAAAGCCCCACGTGTGTGTTTGTGTCAGTACTGACAGTACTCCAGTACTCACCAGAGAAGTTGATTTTTTCCTTTACATCCCTCCTCTCTTTGCTCTCACGATATGACTTTCAAATACATTTTTCCTGCGCAGAGTTGAGAAGCAGGAGTGAAAATAAATCCACTTTTTATTCCTAAAAGCTTGAAACATACACTCTGAGCTCCCCTCCTGCCAATAAAGGAGTCGACATCAGAGCGACTCCGGTGTTTCTTCCTCCAGAAGCTCCAGTCTGCCACCGACCCTCTCCTGCAGAGCTCCCCGGCTCTGAGCAGCTGTCTGTTGACTCTGTGTCTCAGCTCCACCGGTCCTCTCAGCCCTCAGCATAAATATACACAACTGAAGGTAAAGTCAAAAGTAACAGAGTGAGACTGACAAACTCCTGGTCTGACCATGTTGCTCATTAGCTGGACTCTTTTTAAGATTCTCTGTCTGATAATTCTGTTTTATAGCGACTTTTCCTGCAGGAGTTTCTGACATTGACTCAGGGTCTCACTGAAGGAACGTGCAGACACAGCTGCACTAGTAGAACAGCCAATAGGAACGCTGGGCCTCTAGATGACCTGTGATTGGTTTAAATCCACCATTACGAGCCAGATTCTCTAAATGCTGAAAACAGAGCCAAGAGGAGGTGCAGAAGTGTAGCTCTGTCTCAGACCACTTGATTTACAATATGCTGCAAGGTTAATATGGAATTATTGATCATTGATTCCAAAACAATGTTTCCCACCACAGCTTTAAAGAAAAAAGCATCAACAGTTTTAAGGGGAGACACAACAGGTGAATACAGTAAAATTTTAGATATCACCATGAAACATCCTGTTCTTTGGGATTGTCTCTGTACTGGGACAGTTGATCGCGCCCAGATACTGGCTGTGTCCAGTCTCTGCAGTCCTGATCTGTCCACACTGGACCAGCAGCAGCAGCAGCAGCAGCAGCAGCAGCAGCAGCTCTGACTGTGTGCTCCTGAGGTGTCTGAAAAAATAACAAACAAACCTACAATATTAAAATAATTATTAGTTGCAGCCTTAGTCTTTTGTCTGTTTCGTCTGTGATTTAAGTATCTCAGTTAATTTAACCTCCTTGTTGTGAAATCCACACAGGCAGACGGTACTCCACCAAACAGAGACGTCTGACCCCGATGCTGGAGTGGACACTTTTCTATCTGTAATGAACCAAAATTAAAATAAGAAGTTTTAACTTTAAAAAAGTACTCAACCCGAGTACTCGAGTCAAAGTACAGATACTCCTGGTCAAATTTTACTCAACTACAAGTGAAAGTTGCTCAGCCAAAATTTTACTCAAGTTAAAGTACTACAGTACTTGCTTTTAAAAATACTAAAGTATTCAAAAGTACAAAGTACATTTTCTAATATCAATATATTGTCGGACTGTTTTCACGATGCATTCACTGAACCTTGTAACTCTCTGAAACCACCTGATGAAGCACTGACCTGCTTGTAGAACCACGATGTTACACAGAGCCTATAGAAACACCTTTAAAAACTTCAGTATAGAAACGCAATCAAAAACAAAAAGGACAGCTGCTGTCATGTTCTGACGTAACTGTATTAAAATCACAGCATGAAATCAGATTGAAGCCGACTGTCAGGAGTTCTCACAGTCTGTTCAATAACTGACATTTCTTTCTGTCCTCAGGGACAATATATACATTAATTATGTGGTATTTTTCACCCCGATAAAAACAATCCAACATTGAAAGCCTACCTGGAATTATTTCTCTTTTTCTAGTTATAATAACATCTTGAGATTTAATTTTGTCTTTCTCCTGCCGTCACCATTACTGAGTTTTGTTTGACTTAAAGAGGGAGAGCTTGTTTGTGTTTGTTACAGAGCGCGTCTGGATGACGTATTTCTGCTTTTACATCCGTCCAAGTTGAGAGCAGGTACTGTGATTGGTTTCCTTCTGTGAGGAACACAGCGTGCGGCCAATCACATTTTAGAAAACAACAGCTGACTTCAAAGTTACGCTTCGCCTAAAAGTAACGAGTAACAACAACCGTCCTAGAAATGTAGTGGAGTCAAAAGTACAATATTTGTCTTTGAAATGTAGTGGAGTGAAAATCATAAGTTTACAAAAAAACAAATACTAAAGTAAAGTACAGATACTCAAAAAATGTACTTTGTTACTGTTCACCACTGGGTTTGGGATGCTGTCTGAGGCAACAGGAGGTGCTCCTCTCCAAAGACACAAAACTACTGCGCAACATTAAAAAATAAAATAAAATAAATAAAATGACCACAACAGTAGTCATTTCTATAATCTGAATCTAATCTACACTTTGCTTATCAGGAAGCATCTTATTATGAATGCATTATAATGAAGTACAGTAGTGCTGCAGAGATGCCCTGACCTCGCACAGCCCCCTAAACATGTCACATCATCATGACTGAAACCTTTTTCCATGAAAATGAAAACTGCCATGCAAAAATGATTACCACTCAGTGTTTCCCCTAGGATTTTTTGTTGGCGGGGTGGTATCTGCACTTGGGAGGGGGGGGGGGGGGGGGGGGGCTGTCCAGCTTATGAAAAACATTCAGGGACTCCTCAAACCACAAGGCAATAAATACAATAATTTAGTTTAATTAAAACTCAACAGAACAACATTAACAAAACAGGAACACTCAAACTTCATTGAACTTCTGGGCTGTGTGGAGCTGAGTCTGAGTCCGGATCCTACAGAACATTCCTGAATTAAAAAATAAAATAAAATCTTTATATATATGTATATAAATTATATTATATAATGAAAAAAATTGCCATCAATACAAGGCCAGCTGACTTGCTATCTTGCAAGGATCATACAAGCTCCTACATAACAGCTGTTTAAAGTTTTGCTTTTTAAATCGGCGCTACCCAAGCCAGCCGTAGTGAGTAACGCACTTCTGGTCATTTTCACAAAAATAAAACACCCGTTGTCTTTTACTATAAAGAAAACCATAAGGATAGAATTTGTGCTTTTATTTTATAAACAGGAAGTGAACCTCCCCTCACTATAGTTAACTTAAAACCACCGTAACTGTGTTTTAAATTCCGCTATAGCGCCGGAAAATCAGGTTTTAAAGCTTTTTCGTGTGAGAAAGTAGCCGTTTAGTTCCCCATTGTGCCGCGAGTTTATCCAAATAACGCTTGTTTGCACATTTGCTCTGACATGGTGGGAGAAGTCCAGACCAGCCGCACCTGTAGCGGAGCGGCGGAGCAGCCGAGCGCGAGTCTGCTGAGGTGACCTGCGGTCAAAACTTCACCATCATACCGGGAGAAGAACCTGCAGCTTTTTGTAGATTAAACACGGGCTGGATGTCTCATAGATGAAAATAAACATCTGTGGCAGCTGGTTTATTTGAATCCGACAGTGTGCAGAGAAACAGACAACAAGCGCGCACATCAGAGTCAAAAGCACACACATGACATTTTTCATCTAGCTGCAAACTAAAGTAACTGTAACGTTATTATTAGAAACTCACCTGAATGTTCACCTTTCTTCAGGGGGGGCGGGGGGCCGCGTTGGAATGGTGGGGGAAACTCTGCCACTGATAATGTATAATAGCACAGCATCTGTCAAGATAATTGCAATATGATTTTATTTGATGTATCCTTCCGCCCTTCCTATTATAATCAATATCATTTTTCTCAACATAATGCTGCATTGTTGAATTAATAACTATTCCTTACTTATAAAAAATTCAAATCAGCTTTATTGGCCTGACAGATCAGAAATTGCCAAAGCAGTCTAGAAAATTATTAACATCAACAGATGATTGACTATAAATACTGTATATAATAATATGAAAATATCTAATTCAATTTAATACAGACTTTATACACCACGTTACATTTCTCTCTGGCTGCTTCTCTCAGCTCAGTAAAGTGACACACGCCATGATCTCATGATCATGAGACGTTCAGGTAATAAGTTACTTCAGAAATGAGAATAACTTTTAATTTATTTACTGTGGAAAAATGCCGGGAAGAGGGCCTGTCTTTATAAAATCATATTACAGCGTTACTGTAACGGTATAGTTACTGTACAGTTACTGGACAGTAACTCAAGTTACATCGTTATGTTCTTAGTTAGCAAAGCAAGTTAAATCAACATTTTACAGGTTAAACACATGAGAAATGTGAAAAACTTTGAATTAACTTAACGTGACAGATGCCGACGAGGAGAATTTTTTCTGCCAGCTCCGACTTAGCAACAGCTGGACAGGGACTGTGATTGGTCGAAGCAGCGGGGGGAGAGCGAAGCGTTTGGATTGGTAAGAACATGCTGTAGGTGGCGCCATAGAGGTGCCCCACAAACTGTGTAAAGTTCAAACATAGTTGTTGTTTTTAACCCTGTAAAGTCTGACACATGAAATAATTAGCAGAATATTCTAAATGATTTTTTAAATTGAAGTGTTTATTGGACTCTTTGACAAACTCAGAAAAATCTACATCATTTACAAAAATATTTTTTATATCTGATTCGTTTTGGGGCTTTTATGAAATTTCATTGATCACAATAGTTTTTTCTTTTAGAAACAAAGTCAAATGTTGTTTATTTCTTTTGTAAAATTTGCTTCATTTCAGCTGGTTTGGTTGTTTTTTATTTCACCTTGTGGTCAAACAGCTCGGGTCCATTTAACCTGCGTTACTCAGTGTAAAATAAAGTTATGATGACCAAGAAAAAGTTTTACTGAAAATCACTTAGAAAGATCATTATTAAGTGATTGTAAAGAGAACAGAGTTTATATATAAAAACACAAAGTTCCACTGAATTCATCTTCAGACGAGTTTCTTTCATCTTTAAACAGTTTAACAGTTTATTAGTGACTGTGGTGGAATTATACAGAATAATCAGATAAATGATCTGATACACCTGCTGAATCATATTTGGAATATTTTCTAACCTTTAAAAACCAAACATCTGTAGAACAGAGCTGCAACAATCAGTCGATTAATTGATCATTTCAGTCAAACACCGTCAGAACAGAAGACAATCTTGGACATTTTACAGACTGAAGGTTAGAGTTTGATTCAAAACTCAAAAATCTAGTGAAGACAACTCCTTCAAATTATGAGTTTTCTTTTTTTTTTGAACAGGACGGAGCTGATTAATTTTAAGAACAAAAAACAATGATTTCATGTTTGGTAAACCCTAAAGTGAAAAGTTTTTGCTACATATTACAGTTAACTGATGTGATCATTTGGTTTTACAGTAAACACTCTGTGGTTTTCCAGATAAGTTGGTGGTCTTCCCATCATTCACAGCTTCTTCAGAAATATCACCTTATCAGATTTGGGTCAGTGCCTGATCAAACTTCTGCACACATTAACAAAGGTGGTGTCACTCCCACATTTCCCGACAACTTTGTCATAAACACGTTATCACATTTACCACAGGTTCTGTAGAGCTGCGTAAAGGAGCTACGTGACATCACGTGGTCATGGATGGAACAACATAAAAGCAGCAGCAGGGATCTGAAGAGTCACAGCTTTGGAGACGAAGACAAGACGAGCGACTAACCTGCCATCAAACAGGAGCGATCGACCGACAGAGATGGGAGGTAGAGTCAAACTTTCTCTTTAAAGACTGATGAAGAATTTATTAAAGTGCAACTTTTGGGTTTGTGTCCTCAGTTAATGAAGATGAGAAAGTCACAAATCTTTACTGGAGTGTAGCTGAGATCATGATGAGTAGTAACTCTACTTTAATTACATATGCTGTAACAGATTACAGTTACATTCGTTCATTCATTCAATTACATTAATGTTGTCATTTAAATACATGTAACTAGTTACTTCCCAGCTCTGCTAGTAGGTAAGCCTTGTTTTTAGCCTGAACACTATACTGACCTGTAACTTTGTAGGAATATAATAAACAGTATTAACATAACATAAACAGTCCCTCCAGGATTTCACGGCCTGTTTGAGATTGTTGCAGCACAAAAAAAAAAACTGTGATGCATGTTGCAAAGTTTTTAGACATTTTTTGCAGTGAAATTTCAGGACCAAGAGAAAATGGCAAAAGAAAATTATGGGTTTTTTATTTGTATAAGTGATTAAAAATCAAAGGCAACTTGTTCCACAGAGAACAAAATCACTCTGTTCTGAGTGTTCTAACTAACTAACTGACCTGAGGGGTTTTCCACTAAGAAGACAAATCTTTTTGGAGCTCAAAGTCAAAATCAGCACAAAGTGATCAAATGAAAGTGCACAGAGCGTGTTGATAAATGTCAGTTACAGCAACAAATGTGTTCCTTTCAGAACCAACGACAAAGTAAAAATATATATAAATGCAAAAAGTAGTGAATAATAAAACAAGACATTGAGTCGGTTCACTGAGACGTTCATGTGTGATGTTTGCACGGGGGACTGCTGTGATTGGTGGAACTCGAGGGAAGCTACAATGATTGGTCAGATTTGTGGAAAAGTAGCAGAGTTTGCAAGGTCACACAGAATTCACAGGGATTGGTTGAAGTTGTGTGAATTGTTACGATCGCAGCATGACAACTTCCTTCAGTGACTGTTTCGTGTATTTTAATCACTTTATTGACGTGTGATTCCAGTGAATCATTTCAGGGAGACACAAGCCATCTTCACTTAGAGACTATTTTTACAGAGGACAGAGGACTGATAGACAGCTGAACAGTATGATGTCACAGTGAAGTTGACCTTTGACCTCTGGGATATAAAGTTTCATCACCTCATAAATTTTTTAAGTTCATCTTTAAGTCCAAGTGTCAATTTCTGCCAAGTTTGAAGGAATTTCCCTCAATGTGTTCTTGAATAATCACGTTCACAAGAACACGATGACCTGAAAACATAAAGCCTGAGGTCACAGCTGACGCCGATGCAGAGCTGTGAAACAAAAAAGAAAAGATTTTTCAGATCCTCAGAATCTCAGAGGTCCTTCAGCAAACAGTCATCAATGTGCACAAAGAAACAGTGTGATTGTTGCAGCAGAGTGAGAGATCAGCTGTGGACAAGAAGCAGGTGTGTTGATCACATCCAGGTTTATACCTGCTTCACACCACAAACACTCTGACAAACTAACATGATGACAATATTTTGTGTTTTATAGACAGAAAGGTGGCGTTCACTGCAGTGGCAGACCTTGGTGGAAGGCATGGACCCTTTACTGCAGACAGAACTATGGTTTTCAACAGAAACATTACAAGTGTCGGTGGTGGCTACGATCAAACTTCAGGTAAAAACTTCACCTGCTGCGTATTTTAACAGTATTTCAGTCTTCATACTGGTCTGTTAGTTCCCTGTAGGTTTAAGTTTTTCTTTAGTTTTAAAGGTTTTAAAATCAGGATATCTTTCTGAATTATAACTTGTTGAAATAGATAAATGGAACCAGAAGTTATTAGACATTGTTGAGTCTGATTCTGCAGTAGATTATTTCTACGGTGGCCTGGTAGCTCAGTTGGTGGAGCGTTTGGCCCTTTTACTGAGGCTGTGAGTCCTGTGCAGCGGCCGTGGGTTCGATTCCTTTGCTGCATGTTGTTTCCCTGCTCTCTCTGCAGAGGAAAACTGAGTTTCTCACACTCATCTTTTCTTTGTCTTATGAGAAATAAATGAGGTTCTTATTTGGAGCTCACTGAATTCTCATCAGTTTATCTAAAAAACCTCCCCGAGGAGAAAAAAGGAGCAAAACAAAAGAGAAGCTGGGCTCACAGGTGTCTCAGAGGTTTGTCCATGACAACCGTATGGAGCAACAAGACCTTAATTTGACCACTGAGACAAATTTAAGAGTTTTCTTTGAGATCTCAGTTTTCTTCAGAACTGGTTATTTAAGACAAATTTAAGATCAGTGCAGTCTGACAAAAACAGAGCAGTTCCTCTGCTGATACGCTGCCCTCTGTGTGTTTGGAGTTTTACTTCTTTCAATCTGACAAAGACTCTTTTGTTCCTGCAGGTGAATTCACCGCTCCTGTTGGAGGTGTTTATTATTTCACCTTCTTCTATCACGCTGACGGACAAAATGAATCCGGTCTGTCACTGATGAGGAACGGCAGCCTCGTGGTCAAAGCATTTGACAAGTCAGTCGCTCAGTCGACCGATAATGCAGGAAACGCAGCAGTCCTGAACCTGCAACAAGGTGACAAAGTGTCTGTTCAGCTGCCTGCAAACTCTCAGGTCTGGGCAGCTGACAGCGCTACCAGCTTCAGTGGATTTCTGATCTGATAAAACTGAGAATTCAGTGACTCCAGAGGGATGATTCCAAAAAGCTGAGATCAATGATGCAAATTCAAATTTAAATGCCAAAACAAAACCAGTATCATTAAAACCTCAGTGGAATGAGACTGGAATGTTTGATGTCATGAAAGTGACACCAAATATTGAAAAGTGAAGATCCACAGACGATCAGCTCTTCATTTTGGACACTGAGTTCTCCTCTGACACCACCCTCAGGTCCACATGTCACTTTTATACTCATCACATTTACTATTAGACACTTTGGCTCAAACTGCGCTGAACAATCAGCACGAAATGGTCATTTTATGATTTGTTCTGAGGGAAATACAACAACCTTAGACAGGTTGAATATTTCCAAATGTTTCCTGTCATTTCATTGGCTGTGTACCTGTATACCTGCTCAGTGACATTAAAGTTGAATCAGATCTGATCAGATTTACCAGATCAAATCCAAACAGGCCTATTAAATATCTGATCATTGATCTCAGCTGTGAGGGAAAGTCCTTTTGTTCATGTTTTTCCACCATGATTCTGCTTCTGCTTTGTGCCTTATGAATCCACCATGATATTACAATGCTTCAGCTGTTGGGAAACTAAATCCAAGTGAACTCATTATAAAGGAGTTGAGCCTGGAGGAGGTGGAGACCTCCTCCTGTGTTCTGAGAGGGTCAATAACATCTGTGAACGACAACAGGATCTATGTGTGGAGGAGGTGAAGGAGGGGGATGTTGGACATGTTGTCACGTGTGAAGACGAGAGAAGAACAAAGTGTCTTCGGTCAAGAAAAGTTGAAGAAGACTTTGGGTGAAATCATGTCCGTCCTGTTGTTGTCTGCAGTTATTGTGTGTTCTCTCAAAGTGCTGTAAGAACTGAGGGGAGACTGTCTCTCCTCTGACATATCTGTGTGATACTGCTGCTCTTACCTGCAAACAATAAACATCTACTGACAATCTGAATATTGTGTCATCTGGTGTTTGACTGCCAACTTTCACCTGCACCACACAACAGCTCATTATTCAGTTTATTTACATCATCCATCAGTCTGTCCACCGGTTTATGAGCCATAAAGAGTCAGAAAATGTTGATCAGTCCTTTTTCTTTTTAGCTAGCTAGCAAAAAGGTAGCTAGCTAAAAATTTTACTCATTTTTTGCTGCTTTTTAGCTAGCCAGAAAAGAATATTGTGTATTTTTTCAACTTTTTAGCTAACTAGCGAGCATTATAACCTTTAAAAAGATGAAAGTAAAAAGTAACTAAAAATGATTGATTAATTAATCCTGTCACAATCTTGTCAGTTGAAAAATAGGTCCAAACATATTCATCCGTCCATGAGCTCCACCTGTTTTCACGTTTGGACCGATTTTTCAACAGGTTGGGGTTAATCTGGCAATAATTTTCCACTAATCAATCAGTTGTTTGATCCATACGTTGGCAGAAAATATTGATCAGTGTCGTCAAACCTTAAATCCCATCAAACCTTTTCTGATAAAATATGACCCTGATTCATTTGACTACATGTCCACAGCTGGGATCAGATGAGCTCTGACTCTGTCTTTATGTTTCTCGTGTGAGTAGACGGACAGACGAGACGAAACACCATCAAACTAATGAACAACAGTTTATTATTTGCTCTTAATAAAAACCCCCCAGTCCACTGAGGCCCACAGAGGAGGACGCCATGCTGGGTTCAAAGACAAAACAAGTGGCTGTGACTCCAGAGAGTGTTAATAAAGGAAGCCGGAGGAGGCGGGGAGCGAGGAGACCACGCCCACTCCCCGCCGCCTGATGCTCAAACTGCCAACACTCGCTTCAGTTATTGCATCAACAACCTTTATCAAAAAAACAAACAAACAAAAAAACACATCTGTTCCCACCCGCCTGGCGGAGACGGGCAGCGTGTAGTGTCCTCCCAAAACACATCTGTCCAATCAGACGGTCCAAACAGACTCCTGACAGCTCATTGGTTCTCAACTTTACAAATTTAATCAATCAGCTTGTTTATTGTGTGCGTCAGTCTGTGGATTCATTCAACAGTCTGTGGTCACATGATGAAGAAGTTTTATTAAGTAAAATGCAGCATGAAGTCTGCGGGCCAGATCCGGCCCTCCAGGTGACTTTGCAGAGACGTCATTAATTCCAGTTTTCCAATTAAAATGCAGCGATGTTTCCTGGATTCTGAAAAAAATCTTTTAATTATTTTGTATTTCGTATTAATTATTTTGACAGATATTGATATAATGATCATTTTTACATCATCAGTCTTATTTTGACTGAAAATCTGCAGCATGAAAATGTTTAAGTTTGTAGAATCTGGTGTGTAGGACAGGACGTCTCTTTTTAAATGTTTAATAAATCTAATATTTCACCTCTTGAGGTTTGAAAAGTGTCACGTTAAAGCTGTTCTCATGTCAGAGTCAAAGGTCAGAGGGGTTTAAGTAAAATTAACTGATATTTTTATTTATACTGTTGAAACTTATTTTCTCTTTTTTTTATTTGATCAGTTTTGTAAATCCTGTGAATGTTTTCAGATTTTCCTTCTTTACACTAAAAAAGGAGAAACTTTGGAGTTATTGTTATTTTTCACTGGTTTTATTGATCCGACTGACTTTAGATCAAACTGGACTGAAACTGTAAAAACAAATATTCACATTAATGCATCGTAATAAGGAGAAAAAAACTTAAAAACTTTTAATTTTAAAGTTTTGTCGACCTGTAATCTTTAGCTGAGATTATTTTCTTTTCTTCTTTCGATAAATTTTCATTTTTTTAAGAAGAAAATGAATCTTAAAGTTTATAAATCTTAAAAGATCAGATGTCGGCAAAACTCTTTTAATTTATTTCAAAATTCAAAAATTGTGAAGACAGTCGATTTGTTATTATGAGTCTTTTTTAAGTTAATAACTTTTAATAAAGTTTTGCCGACCTTTGATCTTTTGTTGAGATAATTTATTTTTCTTCTTTAGATAAAACTGAATCTTGTGAGTTTAAAAAAAGTATTTTAAAAACTGCTCAGAGTGAAATTTTAACTTTTGTTTTATTGGGTGCTTGAAAATGTTATTAAAAATGATCTCAACAAAACATTAGTTGATAAAACTTTTTTTTTTTTAAACTTCAGTTGGGCTCAAATTTATTGGATTAAGTTTCCTTTTTGTTTTGTTTTTTTTACAGTTTAAGTTGTTGACGTGTGAATGAAAATTCTGAGTTGAATCAAAGATTTGAATTGAACTGTGATCATGTAACAGACGATATTTAAACTCTGATGAACTCCAACTTTTAACTTTATCACCTCAGAAAATTGTTTCAACTCATTACCTCAGTTTTCTTAAAGTATTTCTACCTTGTTTGGTTTTACAGTGTAACGTCCCTGTTTTAAAGGAACAGTTCAAAATTTTGATACATTTTCATCCTCTTACATCTTTTATCATAAAGATCTGTTTCCAAACTTTATGCTAAGCTAAGCTAACCAGCTTCACAGAGAGACAGAAGAAAACCTAAATGTTGCACTGTTCCTTTAAACCTGTCGGTGCTTTATTGGTGCATTAATCATCAATAATCAATTAAATGACCACAAACTGTCCGACGTTTGATTTGTTTAAAGACTTTTCTTTTTCTCTCTGCAGCTCTGATGAGTCGTTGAGAACCGCTGCCATCTGACGACCGCCTGACGACCGTCTGACGACCGCCTGACGACCATCTGACGACCATCTGACCGACCACCTGACAACTGTCTGACCGACCACCTGACAACTGTCTGACCGACGTCTGACGACCGTCTGACCGTCCGTCTGACCAACCGCTGACGACCGTCTGACCGCGTGCCTGACGACCGTCTGACCGACCGTTGACGACCGCCTGACGACCGTCTGACCGACCGTCTGACGACCGTTGACCAACCGCTGACGACCGTTGACCGTCCGTCTGACCGACCGCCTGACGACCGTCTGACCGACCGCCTGACGACCGTCTGACCGACCGCCTGACGACCGCCTGACAACTGTCTGACCGACCGTCTGACGACCGTCTGACCGTCCGTCTAACGACCGTCTGACCGTCCATCTGACGACCGCCTGACGACCGTCTGACCGACCGCCTGACGACCGTCTGACGACCGCCTGACGACAGTCTGACTGTCCATCTGACGACCGTCTGACCGACCGCCTGACAACCGCCTGACGACCGCCTGACGACGTCTGACTGTCGTCTGACGACTGTCTGACGACGTCTGACGACCGCCTGACGACGTCTGACGACTGTCTGACCGACCGTTGATGACCGTCTGACGACCGTCTGACGACCGTCTGACGACTGTCTGACCGACCGTCTGATGACCGTCTGACGACCGTCTGACCAACCATCTGACTGACCGACCGACCGACCGTTTCTTTAATAAAAAACTAAAAATCAGATTTCTGTCCAGGACGAAGAACCACATCAGTTTGGACACATCAAGAAAAAGTCAGAAGTTTCGTTCATCTGATGATAAAATCTGATTTTTTGGGCCGAAGATGGAAACAAAATGGAGTTAAATATTGATTATAATCAATTATGATACTTTTTTACTTCTGGTCTCAAAATGCAATAAAAACATAATTATATTTACCAAGTACTACTTTTATTTCCTTATTCTGTCTTTAAATGATCAATTATTGATTTTCGTTTCTCTCTGTCAGCTTCACTTTCAACCTTCTCGTGAATCTGTTTCCTGTTTTCCATTTTCGTGGATTAGAGCTGCAACGTTTCATCGACTGATCAGATCACAAGAAAATAAAACCTTAAGCGTCGTCAGGCTGCAGCTTCTTAAACGTGAGGATTTTCTGACAGTAAATGAAGAGTTTTGGACAGATGGAGACATCTGAAGACGTCACTTTGGACTCTTATTTATTTATTCACATTTTAAAGACCAAATCATCAATTAACAGTGAAAATAATGGGCAGATTAATCAATAACAAAAATGATCAGTTGCAGCTCTAATAGGAAACTTTCATTTCTCTGAGTCACTTTCTAAAAGACAAAATAAGGAAATATGAAGTTTAACAAGATGAATTTTACTCGACACACATAATTTAAGTGCAGTTTCTCGTATCATAATTGATCATGATGAGTTTATATTTCATTTTCAGTCACTCCAGGTTTTTTTTGCAGCTTTCTAAAAAAGTTTGATGCATGTTGTGAAATTTTTAGCCACATTTTGCAGTAAGATGCAGGAGGAAGTGAGAATCACAAAAAAGTGTCTTCTGATGTTTTATGAAAAGCTTTTTAAATGACCTTCAGCATTAATAAAATGTTAAATGATGTTTGGTGGAACTTGTGCAGAAAAGTTGCAGGGATTTAAAAGAACAAGAACAAAAACCTTCCTGGAGGGACTGAAACTGTGACGTGTGTCTGAACTGCAGCTTCTTCTCTTGTTGTATCCAACAGAAAACCTCTCAGCACAGCGTTAAACAGCTGCTTTTTAGTGCTTTAAAGCAGGAACAGCTTGTACAACAACAGTGAGCTTCGGTTCCATTTATCTTCAGGATTTTATCAAGTGTCAAATCTCTACGTTACGTTTCTCCAATCAGTGACGTTAAGGCGGATTCATTTTCTCTCCGTTTCCTGAGCGTGGGTTGGTACTTTTAAAGGTAGCTCTGCGGACGTCTTCTCGCCATAACTCGGGCGAGTTTTTGTCGTTCTGGAGTCAAAGCCATGAAGCGGATCATTTAGAAACAGACTCGGGTCTACGCAGGTCTTCATTTCACTTTAAACTGCTACGAGCGTCTGAAGACACTGAAGGAAAGTTAAATTTTAAATTTCGACCCGTGTCTGTGTGGAACCAGATTCGTCCTCAGGGGGACAGAGTCTGTTTTATCAGCTGAACACAGTCTCAGGGCAGAAGAAAAGAAAACAGCATCATTTCTCATCAACTTTGCAAAAGTGCAACTCTGCCAAATCAAATGAAAAAAAAAACAAAACACCACAGAAGAAGTTTTTAAATGGTGTCAGTCATAATTCATCAGAGCCTCAAACTCAACTCTTAAATACACGCAGACGTTTCTACTCTTTTATTCTCTACTTGTAGCTGACATCACTTCCTGTAGCGTTTGGCAGGCTGTGGAGCACCGTGCAGCGCCGCACAGGGCGGGGCGGGGCGGGGGGGGGGGGGGGGGGGGGGGGGGGGTGGTCAAGTTTTACTGTAACAGGTGGATTAAGTGTGTGTGTGTGTGTTTATAAATGAGTGTGTTCTCCTGAAGCAGAACATGTGGAACATAGACGATTTAACACGTTTAAAAATGACAACAAATCAGATAAATCAAGTGAAAAACACAGAATTCTCCTGTTTCTGTTTGTATTCACTGTGTCAGAATTAGAACCACACAGATTTATTAATGTCACATTTATTGGTTTTATTGTTGCCCAAAATGATGATGCAGATGTTTTTTTTTATCTTATAGGCAGCGTTTTATACATATTTGATATTTTTCTTAACTCAAGTTGAATATAAATTTGTTGTATTTGTGTTTATTTGTTTTATTTGTTCATAATTATTGAAAATACGAGTCGAAGTTCATCATTTCATAATTCTGGATGTTTTATATATGGTACAAATAAAGAATATCAGCTGATATGTTGAGAGCAGACTTTGTTTTACTCCTTAATATCTGTATCATCCTCAAATATCCAGTGTCAGTCGTCATAATTCAACAAAAAACAGGTCAAAAAGGACAATTATTAGACTGTTTGTTGTGACATAAATTTGCCAAATTAAAACCAAATCATGACAAAAACAAATTAAGACCAGTGTGTCTAATAATTCAGCAGCAAAGACAAATCAAGAATATTTTCACCGCAGTTTCTGAAGTTACATCTCTCTACAAACCAACCAAACTCCATTCATAAAATCAGTCATTTTATCTCAAAGGACACAGGAGTTGTTGTTCTGCTGCTGCCTCCATCTGTTAGTGTGTTTGTGTTGTTGTGAGACTTCAGTGAATCTGAATTAACTCTTTAAAAACACTGAAGTCTCACAACAACACAAACACACTAACAGATGGAGGCAGCAGCAGAACAACAACTCCTGTGTCCTTTGAGATAAAATGACTGATTTTATGACTGGAGTTTGGTTGGTTTGTAGAGTGATATTTGTCTTATTTAGCGGCGGTTTTCTGTCAGAAAGGTAAAGAGGTGAAAATATTCTAAATACAGTTTTCTTAGTGGCTAAAATACATTTAAAATATTTCTCCAAACTGTTGACCTCTGTCTACTGTAGGCAGATAAATACAACCACAGTTCAAATAATGTGAACTATCCCTTTAAGAATAAATAAGTCTTTGGGGAATTTATTCAGTTTTTCCACCTCTGAAAAAGTAGAATATCAGCAGCTGTGTGCTGCCGCCTGCTGGTCTGGAATATAAAAACATCTCTTTACTTGTGATTTCATTTTATTAATTTGACTAAATAACATGTTTATTATTGAATTACGACAGTGAATACACACATAAAAAGGAAAAAAACTGTATAATATTTCACTTAATCTGATTTGTTTCTCATTTTAAATCTTCCACATTTAGATTTCCGTCCTCGTCAGCTGCAGCTCCGACTAACTGAAGCATCCTGAAGCGCCAGCGACTCATGAACAAAGTAAATCATAGAAGAAAAATTAAAATAAAAGTGGTTAAAGATAAAAAGAAAGAAAGAACCTCTGATCCGTCTGACCCAGTTAACTTGTGGACTGGGAGTAAAAAACTAGCACAAAACCCAGTGGAGTACACGTGTTTGACGTCTACCGGCAGCTCCCTACACTAAAGTTAAACATCGTCTACACCGTTAACGGAAGAAAAACACATCGAAACAGAAGAGAGAGTGAGTGACAGGTGTGGACAGGTGTGGACAGGTGAGCGGGCTGACTAGATAACAGCATCGACGTCTATGTTAATCGTAGAAAAATACATGTTAGAAAGGTGTGACTGTGACCTACTGAACCCCACCCACAGAGTAAAGCTATGTCATGTGATCGACCTCGACGGCTACGAGAACATCAGCAGGTTCAGCTTCAGGAACGGGAGGATCATTCAGTGACAAACAGAAACAGGACGAACATCCCTCTGAAACGTGACATTTACACAGAATTCTGTCAGACACCTGCAAATTAGAATTTTCTGAAGAGATTTGGACTTTTTAAATGTTTGTTGTTGTTTCCATCGTTGTTGTATTCGAGCAGTCTACCCCAGTGCTGGTGACAAATATACAACTAGTAGACAATCTTCATTATTTTAAGTCAACAAAATAGCAACTCAAACTATTTGTTTTTTTTCCCATTGAAGCGTGAAGAAGAAGTTCCACCTGTGTGTACAATCTTCATCCCAGAGAGAGAAACTACGCAGCCACTTTGTTGTCCTTCTGCAACAAACAACAACACAAACACAAAAACACATTTTTAATTCAAACTTAAAAACATTTTCCACATCTCAAGATCCAGACAGACACTAAAGGTTGATGACGGAAAAAACTTACTGAAATTTATCTAAAGAAGAAAAGAAAACGATCTCATGAAAACTTTATTAGCTGTTAAAACTTTTTCAGTGAATTTAGGCTCGTGTGTTTTTTTTCCACACATTTTAAATATTTTAGAAAAGATGTGCTGAAGATATAAATCTTTAATTTTGCAGAATTTCTTCCACAGTCTTTTATTTATTATTATTTATTTAAAATCTCCTGTGACCCTCCTGAGGGTCATGAACCAGTGTTTGGGAACAACCTGAAAAAGTTGAGTGATGTGATGCTTGTGTGAAAACTTTTTGCTGATTGATTGATCAGATTTATCAGAACCTTTTGTAGATTAAACTTTTGATCATTTTAGTAAATGAGAATATTCAGAACAGATCCTGAAAGAGTCAGAACCACGTTTTAACTACACTTTATAACATTTATACATTCTGATGGCAGATTGTGAGACGTGATGTTCAAACTTAACTCAGGTTTAAAGAGTCGACCTGCAGATTTTAGAAATAAGAAAAATAAAAACATTAAACTTAATGAAGCTTCACACGAAGGTTCAGGAACGAGCAGAAACAAGTAAAGAGACTGAATGTTAATGTAAATATCATTGATCCTCTTTAGAAATCAAACTCATTGATGAACCGTTACCCTGTATGCTGATAAGTCGGCGAACTCCCGCCCGGCCTGGTTTCCTCTGTATCCTCCCCTGAAGCCGCCGCCGCCCCCCTGCGGCGGACCGAAGGACCCTCGGCTGGCTGAACGCCCCCGACCTCCACGGAAGCCCATACCGCCGCGCCCGCGGTAACCTCCGCGCCCTCGGCCCTGACGAAGAGGGATGCCGAACGTCTCGGCGTTCATCCTCCTCTCCTCCGCCCAGGTCTGCCTCCGCTCCCTGCAGGAGGAGAAACACAGAGGAGGAGGAGGAGGAGGAGGTGATGAAGAGCAGCTCGGACGAATATTCAACATGATTGTTAGTTGTTGTTTTTTTTTATGTCTAATCTCTGTGCATCTCTGTGTGATTCAATTTAACTGTTATTTAAAATTAGGTCAATAAGTATCAATATCACCTGAACTGAAATAATTTATCATGATGAATTTTTCAGCTACATCGCCCGACCCTAAACCCTAGACCCTATAAACTTGGATGCGACTGTGATTGTGACAGGACAGTCTTTAGTTTATTTTCTTTGTTAGCTGCCATGTTAGCCAGCGAACGCTAGCTTCCTAATGTTAGTCTGTCAGCCAGGGAGGACACTGAACTTAGATGTGAACATCTGCAAGACGCCAGGGCTGGGCAATAAAACGATTTCGAAACGGGGTTGTGATAAAATGTATATCAATGACGATGATAAACTATGGTCATTTTTACTCGATATGGATAGACCTAGATCCTTAATCACTAACAGGCGGACCGCGGTCCGAGTCTGGACCCAGACGCCGTCCTATACGGACCCGGAATTTTTTGCCTTGAGGCCTCGTTTGAATTTGAACAACTGTACAGGCACTGTGTTTCACATGTAGGGTACTGAAATTCAGTATTAAACGGTTGAATTATTAAAGACCAGAGTATTGATAAGTTCTTATTATCACATGGCTGCAACGTCTCTCCTCTGTGCCAACGCAGCTCCTCCAACACACACACAGAGGAGGTCAGTGTGTTTCTCTCACCCTGTCTGTGTCTGATATATTGATTTTCTTCATCAGTAGGATGTTTTATAAAGTCACCCTGAAACCCACTCGCGTTTTTTTTTCATGTAATTCACCCGCGATTCAGTTTTCACAGCAGCAGAGAAGCTGCATGTGGAGGAGAGTTTATTAAAACAATCGAAACTAATGTGATGCTGAATGACACCAACCAGCTGCACTTATAAGATTAAACAACTGTATAAGGAGGATTTTACATTAAACAGGAGAGTCTGTGTTTCTCTGTCAGAAACTGTCAGACCTTCTCACAGCAGAGCGAACTGGGAGGGGGCAGACTGATCACTAATCAGTCGCGGATGCCTTCGTCCTCTTGGACTGATTAAAAAAAAATAAAAATGCCAAAATTGGTCACAAACTATACCTGAGTGTCCGTGTAAGTGTGTGTGTGTGTGGTGTGTGTGTGTGAAGCACTGCAGTGTCACATCATGCTGTTCACAGACAGTCTGCTGTCATTAGTTTGACAGAGAGACAGAGAGGGTCGTGTCTAGAAGGGAACCCTAGACCCGCGAAAGATCGCGCGAGTTTGATTATTTTATCAGAAACAGCGGAAACAAATCCCGCGAGACTTTTGCAAATAAAGGGTTCCCTTCTAGACACGATCGAGAGCGGTGCGCTGCTTCAAGAATACACAATCATGTCGTGGTACAGATGTTTTAATGTGACAAGCCACCATAAATAAAACAGTGTATTCACTGAGCCACAGAGAGTCTCTGAAACACTGATCACTGACCTGTTGTGATGGAAACAGTAAAAGTAAAGTTACTTTACTTTGTAATTTTACCTTCACAATCAATAGTTGTTCATGTAACAGACCTGTCTTATTTTCTTTTTTGTATATTACCATTGTTCTTGGACAAAGCAAAAAAAGGTAATAGAAAAAATTGCAGAATGCACAATATTTCTTATCCGATTACTCGATTAATCACCAGAATAACCGATAGATTACTCGATTACTAAAAGAATCGATAGCTGCAGCCCCAGTTGAGACTGTTAGGTCAAGATGTGAAACAGTTAACAAGGAAAAAGTAAAATTTAATTTTTTCTAAAATTAAGCACTTTATTTTAAGATGCACAATTTTTCCAAAACTATTTCATTTATTTTCTCTCTATTATTTTTAAATGCATATCTGTATAGATCAATGTTAAGTGACAATAAATATTGTCAAAATGTTTTTTTGTCCAAAATTTTATGTTAATAAACTATATTCTAAGTTCATCTAATAAATCATTTGGTTTCTTCAGGTGTCAGACTTTATCAGGATACTTTTCAAACTCACAGCATTATCAAATTGTATATCGTGATAAATATCGATCTCGATCAATACGGGGAAGATTATCAGGATGATATTTTTTGCCATATTGACCAGTTCTACGAGACGCTGACAGATAAATGTTCAAATTCAGCAGAAACTCAGCAGAAGTCTGTCAGCCTCTTTCATATTTATCAGGATTCAGCTGCTAACATTAATGTCCCAACCTGCTGGCAGCTAATGCTAACGGAACATTAAGAGGAAAAAAACTAAAAGGAAGGTTCCAGTTTGTTTTTAAAGTCTATAACTTTTATTTCAGTTGTCTGAAAAACCTGAATCCATCCTTTAGTGTTTGTCTCCTCATGTTAGCATTAGCATTATTAGCTGCAGACTAACATTAGGAAGCTTGCTAACGTGGTAGCTCACAAATTATTAAAAATAAACAACTGATTAACATCTACAACGATTTTAAAACGACTGAACTTCTCTGATATCTGTCCTTCATGAGACCATGAATAAAACCCTCCATCTTCAGGTTCCTTAAAAACATCACGTCACTGAGAAGAAGCAGAACCTGATTGGTCCTCCTGTGTGCCTTCTAATTGCTGATTGGCTCCCACAGATAGAACCCGATAGAACCAAATTAGACTTTGCAGATAGAAGCTTTTTGTTTTCTGAATTTAAAAAACACCTCAGATAATGTCAATAATTTTGACAGAAACATCAGATAGAACCTGATGTTCTAAGTGGATTATTTACTGAACCAGGAGGTCAGAACACAACAGATGTCAGCAGTTACAATCACGCCGTTAATTAATCCTTAAAGACGGAGTCACATGACCAGATCAACACTCACCTCGGGAAACCTGAGCCTCCAGACTTGTCATTTGCTTTCCTGGTGAAAAGAAAACAGTCGAGTCAGACAAACTGCAGACAAGAGGAGGGTCATGTGACACACGCGTGACACGATAAAGACGCTCATGTTGCGACTCCGACCTGGTGTCATCACAGGAGATGTTGTCGAAGAAGGACTTGGACTTGTCGTAGTAGCAGTTGGGTCCGAGCGGGTCGCACTCCTCGTCGGCGTTCCCCTCGCTGTTCTGGGTCTCCACTCCGGAGTCGCCCTTGTCCTCGCCATTCACCGCCTTCTCCGCCTTCTCCGTCTTCTCATCTGAGTGACAGCGACAGAATCGACACGCTCACAATCCCTGTGCTGCGATAACGGCACCACGGTAACCATGGAAACAAAACTTATCAACACTGATCAACATTTTCTGACATTTTATGGATCAAACAACTAATAACTAAAAATAACTATTTTGGATTCCGTGAAAACAGGAAGTACCTTTAGCTTGACCTGTTTGGACCCATTTTTCAACTGACAAGATTGTGACAGGATTAATTAATCAATCATTTTTAGTTACTTTAATAAAAAAAATCTAGCTAACTAAAAAGAAGAAAAAAGAAGTACTGCTGTTTGCTAGCTAGCTAAAAAAAAACAAAAAAAACAAAAAAACAAAAAAAATCAACTAGCTAGCCAAAAAAGGTTATACTGCTTGCTAAACTAGCTTATCTTTTATAGCTAGCTAAGAAGTACCCCCAAAAAAGAGCAAAATTGCTTGCTAGCTAGCTAAAAAGTAGGAAAAAATGAGTAAAATAGTTTGCTTACTAGCTAGCTAAAAAAGATACCTAGCGACATTTTTTAACCAGCTGGCTAAAAAAGAAAAAGATTACACTGCTTGCTAACTAGCTAAGGAGTGGGAAAAAAAGTAATATTGTTTGCCTATTATTAAAGTAATCCCCAATGTTTTGATAATCAATTAACTGTTTTGAGTCATTTTTTAATTACCACGGTAACCATGGAAACAACACTTATCAACACTGATCAACATTTTCTGGTATTTTTTGAACCAAACAACTAATCGATTGGTGGAAAAATTATTGCTAGATTGATCACTAGTTGATTGCTATTTTCCAACTGACACGATGGCGACAGGATCAATTTTTCACCATTTTCTGACATTTTATGGACCAAATAGTTATTTTGGATTCAGTGAAAACAGGAAGTACCTTTTAATTTGAGCTTGCTCTGGAACTCTCTGTCGATCTCCTCCTTGTTGAACTGGGCGTTGGCGCTCTCGAAGTCAAAGTCCTTCTCGAACTTCATGGGTCCGTCTCGGCGAACGTTGAAGCGTCCTCTGCCGCGGTGTCCGCCGCCTCGCCCGCGCCGGTTGGCCGGAGCACCGGGAGCCACTGCGGCAACAGAGCGAAAGACGACAGAATC
Source organism: Lutjanus argentimaculatus (assembly GCA_034769285.1). Taxonomy (NCBI): domain Eukaryota; kingdom Metazoa; phylum Chordata; class Actinopteri; order Lutjaniformes; family Lutjanidae; genus Lutjanus; species Lutjanus argentimaculatus. Next base: position 4,378,852 of record JAWZSL010000039.1, read on the forward strand.
AGCCGTGGCGAGGAAAGAGGCGGAGCAGAAGAAAAAGCACCAGAAAACACGAACACATGAGGTAGAAAACCAAAAGCACACGTCACTATGGTAGACGAGTTCAGTCATGATCATCAGCCGTAAAATAACTTCAGACGTTAATTTACAACAAACTAAATCCACAGCAAACATGGAGGAATGCAGTCAGGGGTTCACTGAGGCGTGTGCCAGCGCCTCGACTCCATTGACATGAACAGCATGTCAATCTGCACACACGCTCACGAGCAAAGGACACAGGCTGTAGAGGGATGAGCGGGCTCGAGCGGTGGACAGGATGAGTGTATGGCTCCGGTGTGTCAGCATGCAGAGTCTGATGAGGAAATGGATCAGAGCAGAGCAGAGCAGAGGAGGCTTTAACCTGTGGAACGTTTACTGGGGTCTCTGCCTTCGGCTCGCGCCTGCTCACACTCGGGTTTGGGGACTTTGGGGACGGGGTCTGTGCCTGCAACAGCAGAGTCTTTTAGTCTTTTTTTTTGTCTTCCAGAACAACAGTGAGGAGAGAAAACAGCCCTGCTGCTCTGGACTAAGTCTCCTAACCTTGACACAACGCTCTCAAATGTGGGACCTCTGGAACAAAACGTTAACAGATCAGAGTCACAGCGATTCTTCATCTACACATCAGACTGCGGAGTTCGACCTGTGCCTCAGTCCTGAGACGTTTAGACGTTTATACACAACACAGCTATCTTAAGTTTGCAGAGTGTCGGTTACCAACCTGGGTTGTGCTGCTTGGACGTCCTCAGAATCAATGATCAACCAAAATCATCAATCAATCACGTCAACTAAACATGTTTCCATATGTCTGGACATATTTTTCAATTGACAAGATTGTGACAGTTTAATTTTTAAAGTGTGAACTGAGGGACACTTCATGTTGTTGATTTTACTTTATCCACTGACCCTCCACTGAACACAGCACGGTTCACAGAATTCACTGTTTGGATCATATCACAGTTTCAAGTCACAGATCAGATCATTTTTCAGATAACAGGCAGCTCGCTTCATGACCCAAAAATACATATTTAAATAATTAAATTAATAACAAACATGTAACACCTGGAAAAACCTTTAAAACTGACTGCAGGTCGTTCACACTGTTTAAATGTTTAGGATGAAGGTGCATTTGAACAGAAACGGCGCCACAGGAATTTTGAAAACGTGTTTTACAGAGGATGACACGGATCAATATTTTCTCTTTAGACTGCTGATTATTATATCAATATAAAGATATTAAGAGAAATGCTGTGACTGAATAAAAGGTTTTAAAATCCAACTGTCAACATGTTTGTTACATACATTATGTTGCCATATGAGAGTGTAAAATTCTTTTGACGTTTCCATCCTATGGAGTCACAGTCATCTACCAAAGTTTGCATGTAGCTTTCATTTCCTGTTTGGAATCCTGAGCCAAGACAGCCGTTAGAAAACTTTGTCAAACGTCTCTGACCAAAGAGGAAGTGAATTAACCACCGCTGCAACCGTCTCCTTTTATTTTCCCTTAAAATACTGAATATAGAAACAGAATTTCTAGCCTGCTTTATAAGTATGAACTGAAAATGAGTTAAAAAGTTACATTTTCACAATGTCTGCACTTCCTTGTTTTTTCATTGTGTCTGTGGGGACGATGGTGAACGCAGCCATAAAACCTTCTGGTTCACTTTTCTGATACCTGCGTCACTGCAGAACTCAGAAACGTTCAGATAAGCTTAATAATTTGTTTATTCGTGATGCTACACTGTACATTCATGCAATTTAAAGAAAATCTGATTTGTATTATATTTTAGAGAACATGTTTATCCAGACGGGGTGACGACTAAAATCAAATTCCAGACTAATGCACTCAGTGCAGGAACCCTGAGATCGTCACTGTGCAGGAAACAACAAAAACACTGATTAATAATTTCTGAGCATAGAACAGGTTTGTTTGCTCAGATGAAGATTTATCAGGAGCGAGACATGAATCGAACTCCACACATGAAGCAGCACAGATGATCAGTGTGCTGCCGTCTGGCCTGAGGTCTCACCTGATTGGCTAAAGATAGAGTGGGTAAGCCCTGCAGTGGAAGCCCTATCTACAGCAGTGATGGTTCGGGGTGCAGACCAGCCCTGGCTGCTGCTGCGGCCTCCCCTCACAGTCTCACCCCTCCGAGTGTCCACGCCGTCCTGGTGCTGGACCTTCTGGCCGCTCTGGCCGCCGCCGGAGGGGACCGTGCGACCGTGGGCGGGGCTCCTGCGTCCCAGGCCGGGGGCCGGAGCCGTGGTGGTGGCGGCGGCCGGGGCCGACGGGGCAGTTTGGATCACCTGCTCCAGGGTGGGGCTCTTCCTCAGAGGGTCCAGGCTGGGGCTGCTGCGACCTGCGGGGCAGAGGGCGGGGGGCGGGGTTAGTGGTGCGCACGATGACTGAAATACATCAACGAGATGGTCAGTCAGCAGACTGGACCGACAGAGGTCAGAGGTCATCCACAGGACAGTCAGGACGTTCACAGGGAAACAAGAAAGCAGGTGGAGCAGCAGCTGAACCCGACGATGCCTTCAAACACCAGCCGTGATTATTATGACTGGAATTACAACGTGTGATTTATGGAAATAATCCCTCATGTTCATTGAAAATATTTAAATCCTGATGATGTGATTATTTATTGAGGTCTGAACCAAACAAACATGTTTTCTTTCATCTGGAGAACAAAGATTTTCAGTCCAGAACGTCTTTGCAGAACCTCATAATGATGTTTTCTCACATTTATACTTGTTCAAAAAATTGTGATTTGATATTGAACTTACGTTCATATTGTGATTTTATTGCCATTAATTGTGCAGCTCCAGTGTTACAAAGAGAAAAATCCCAATAAATCATAATATCAAATTAAAATACTTAGTATTAGTATGATGACAGGACTGCAAACTGTCAGCTCTGTCCTTAATCGATCACTAGAAAAAATTAATGATCAATTAATCAATTAATCAGACTTAGAAAATCTTAAAAATGTTTCATTTACCAAACAGCCCCTCAATCAGAGTTCTAGCTCCACAGCAACGTGTTCCACGTTCTCTGACAGCGTCACATACACCAACAACAACAATTTTTGGTTCCTCTTAGAACTTTTTATAAAAGTTCACTTGGAACCCAAAGAGTTCTACCTAGAACCCGACATTATATCTAGAACCATCTGTGAAAGGTTTCACCTAGAATCCCCTGTGAGAGGTTCTACAGAGAACCCTTTTATGGTGCAATGGTTCCACCTAGAACCCCCTCTGGAGGGTCTATCCAGAATTTTTCTACCTTTCTAAGTTTGCTAACAAGAATCCAACCGGGGGTTCTAACAAGAACCTTTTTATATTCCAAGGGTTCAATCTAGAACACAACCAGGCGGTTCTACTGAGAACCATTTTATATCATGGTACAAAGAACCCTTGAAAGAATTCTTCAAGGATTTCAACAACTCTTCCTTCTAAAAAAGGTTCTTTGGTAGGAAACTGTTCTTAATGGAACCCTTAATCTTACAAAGAACCCTGGACAAACCCTTTCTTCCAAAAAGGGTTCTTCAGAAGCAAATTGTTCTGGTTAGAACCACAGCCCTTCAGGGAGAACCCTTATTTGTAAGAGTGTAGCCTGTGAAACAAAGAGTTTCATGTTTCACATGATTATTTGATAGAAGATCAATTAAATTTAACATGATCGATCAGATTCTTAACGATCATTGATTAATTGTTATCATCCCTAGAATCAGGACAGGAGTGTATCATCCTGGTTCTACAGGTTCCTGTGCAGAGCATGCAGTTATGTTCTGGACCTGAGGAAGAACAATCAGGGAGAGAAGATAAAAGATCCATCAAACAGTCTGTGTGCAGGTTCCACACTGATTATTAGTGTCAGTGAGTCAGTCAGGTGTGATTAGGTTCCACTCGGTGTGGTGCGCACACAGACCCCACACACACACACACACACACACACACACACACACACACACAACACACACACACACACACACACACAGAGACACACACAGACACACACAGACACACAGACACACACACCTGTGATCCCTCACCCCTTTTTTTCCTGCAGGTTTTTACCTTCGCCTATGAGGGAACCCCAAGGCTGCGACTCAGAGCCAACAGCAGCGCTCTGAGATTGGGTCGAGGCTGCGCTCGTGTCGCTTGCAAAGGGGGCCACAGATGGTTCTGTGAGGGGAGGAACAGCAGCAGCAGCTGAGAACTGAGGCTGACAACACTCTGAGTTCCTCTTACTGCACTGTGCTCCAACAGACTGAACCAAACGATGACCGATAGCACCGAACCAAACAACACAGCCCAACATACTGCAAAATAAATCTACTGTGAGCCTGCAGTGTTGAAATATTAACTGTACCCTAAAACCAGACTGGGGCTGCAGCTGCCAATAACTTTCATGATCAATTAATCAGTTTATTAAATGAAGAAAATCCTTCAAATCCTAAAATTCAAAGAGATTCAGTTTACTGTCGCATACGAGACAAAAATATAAAATTCTCATGTTTAAGAAGATGGAACCTGCAAATATTTTACTTTTTTGGTTCATAATTTACAATTTAATCAATTACTAAATTAATCGCCAACTATTTTGATAGCTGATTAATCATTTTGGGTCACTTTTAAATTAAGAAAAAAAAAAAAGAATCCAAAATCTCAGCTTCTTAAATATTTTTCCTTTTCTCCTCTGACAGTAAACTGGACCAAACAACTAATCAACTAATAATCGATTAATCAACAATTAAACTAACAGGTGGACCAATGACTCCTGTGTTCTGTGAGTTAAAATGACTGATTTTATCAGTGGAGCTTGGTTGGTTTGAGGGAAGTGATATTTGTCTTATCTAACAGTGGTTTCCTGTCAGAAAAAGTCTGTCTGGCAGAAAGGTAAAATGTGAAAATGTTTTACAAAATGATTTTTTAGGCTTCTGTTGCTGCCGACCCGGTCCACCGTGGGACAGGACACTGCTTCAGCTTCCTACAAACTCCAAAGTTGATTTAACTGGAGAACCATGTTGCTGCTGTTGAGTTGTATTTTATTACACTGACATGTGTTTCTGTTATTTTGTCCAACCCATTTGAATCACTGACAGAAAGCTACAAAAACACCTCTCATCTCACTATTGTCCTATAAAATCAAGAAAAATAAAAATATCCAATATATTTTTCAAAAAATGTAAAAAACTGTGTTGCACTTTAAATTTTATTTATTGCATCTGCTTGTTATGTGCAGAACTACAGATGGAACTGAGAGTGTTGTTAAATCTGGTGCAACCATGTTTTCATTTCTTGTAATTGATCAAGGTCACTGTGTGCCATCCTTTTATAAATTAAATAAACTAAAAACTAGAGTTCTCAGTTTTATTGTAAATAAAAATAAAACACTTTCCCCAGTTAGCTTCTGAATTTATCTCCAGCTATTTTTACACAAACAGCTGTGAAAATCCAGCGTCAGGACCAGAGTGGATCCTCTGGAGTTCAGTGTCTTCATTAAAGGTGTGAGCTGAGGCACGTCACACACATTTAATACTGTCAGTGATAAACGTGTACTGCTGTTGAACCTCAGTGAGGATTAGAGTCACTCACACAGTATTCATACCACTGTGCACTGACACTGATGATGTAGAGGAGGACAGTGAAGGCTTCGACTGTTTAAAGTCACACTGAGGCCGTGAATCCACCCTCCTCAGTTTTTGTGGCATGCTTTACGTGGTACCAGAGCCACAGAGAGACCCTGAACCCTTGGATACCATGCCCACCTCAGTCCTGCTCACACTGCAGAGAACTAACTGAATCACAGCAAAGATCTGATAAAGTGTCGTGCTCACCGACACCAACGGGTCCAAACTGAGGGGACACCAGGGGACTGGCGCTGAACTGACTATAGGCAGGAACTGGGGCCCGGTTGAAGAGGCCGTAGGAACCAGCAGACTGGAACGGGGTGGGAGCAGCGGCAGCAGAAGACGAGGAGCTGGAGCTCATGGACGACTGAGGAGGAGAACAGAGACTGTTAATAATGTTACACCATGAACCAAAAATGCCACAAACGGTGGCGCCGAACAGCCCGTGTGAAGGCGTACCTGGACTATGGCAGGGTCCTGAGGAAGAGAGCATGTTGGTTTGGGCGGTTCACACACAGTCAGGTCCTTGATGTCGCTGCCTCTGAAGATGATGTATTCGAAGGTGTCATCCCGAGGTGGGATGGGCCTGTCGGTGGGCCGGTCCTCCGTGCCAAAGGAACGGACTAACACGGAGAGAAAGCTCACGGTCAGCATGCATGGTTATCGTCACATTGTCGCAGCTAGCATCATCACAGTTAGCATCATCGCAGCTAGCATCGTCACAGTTAGCATCGCAGGAGGTGGAACATGTCAACAAAATACTGGAGCAAAAATTAATCAATCATGAATAGATTATTAACTTAAATGAAAACTATTTTGATAATCAATTAATTGTTTGAGGAAATTTTTAAGGAGACAAAGCCCAATTTTTTTTTATTTCAGCTTGTTAAAAAAGTGAATATTTTCTGTTTTTTTTTTTACTCCTCTCTGACAGTAAACAGAATATCTTTGAGACAAAACAAGACATTTGAGGACGTCATCCTGGACTCTGATCAACATTTTCTGACATTTTATGGACCAAACAAATAATTTATTAGTGGAGAAAATAATCAACAGGTTAATTGAGAATGAACTTAATCATTACAAGAAATACAGGTCAACATAGTGGAGCACACAGACTAAGATGACAGATTAATCAATAATGAAAATAATCTGTTGCATCCCTACAAAAAGGTGAAATTGTTGATCAAAGTCCAAAATGACATCCTCAAATGTCTTGTTTTGTCCACAACTCAAAGATCTTCAGTTTACTGTCAGAGAGGAGTAAAGAAACCAGAAAATATTCACATTTAAGAAGCTGAAATCAGAGAATTTGGACTTTTTTCTTTAAAAAATGACTCAAACGGTTATTCGGTTTTCAAAGTAGTTGGCGATGAATTTAAAAGTAGACAGCTGATTGAGTAATTGCTGCAGCTCTAATGAAGACAGTTATTTGCCTCCACAGGTGGTGACTGTGACACAGAACTGTGGTGGCAGAATAAAGCGGCACAGCCTTGTTTGTGATGCTGTGTACTTCACTGTCAGGCTGAGTGCTCAGCTGAGGGATAAACTTTCATTAAAGTTTGTCGTCATAATCTGTTGTTAGTGAACCAGGTGAGGCGAGTGCGCACTCAGTGACGTCACGTGTTCAGCCAACCTAACACACACAGAACCTTAAGCTACTCCGTTACAAGCAAATTAAACTGACCATAAACTCGGTCAGTGAACGTTACATCAACGATTTCTTATAGTTTTTTTCGTCAACACGTCTGTTGCTGCTTACATACAACTAGCCAACGTGCTAACATTAGCTGACAGGTGTGAAAGCTGACTCATGTTTCACACACAGTTAACGTTTACGGAGTCTACGTGTCTTCTGAGCTAATAACCGAGCGCCATGTTAAGTCTTCATGTTTTGTTTCATTAAATTCTTCGTCAGACTTAAGTAGCGCCGCTGTTAGCTCTCTGACGATGTTTTAGCATCCTAACGTGACGTTACTGCTCCGTAGTGATCGTGTCTAGAAGGGATCCCTTGATGCGCGTGATTCTCGCGAGATTTGAACGCGCTGTGCTTCATTGAACACCTTGTATAAATGAATATTGTGTAGTAATGTGACAGACGCTGTGGTGAAGATCTGGTAAGGTTACAGCTGGAAAGCACCTTGATGTGGTGAAAGAAAAATCACGATTTGGGATAAAAAGATCGCTCTCGCGAGATTTTTAGCTCGTCTGCGGTTCTCATCTAGAAAAACAGCTTGGTTATTGGTGATGCTAAGACATGCTAGCATAAGCCTTTTAGCTTACGGAAGCAGACTAAACTAGCCACCTGGCTAACATTATTAATACTGTTTTGAAACTGCACACAGTTAACCTCCAGATCGCAGTTTGATCTTAAATTATGAAGATATGAACACGGACTGCACATGCGCGCACTCGCACGGATGCTAACAACAGAAGCTGATGCTAGCTGCTGTTAGCATTAGCCTGTTAGCTGTGGTACCTTTAGCCAGAGCCACAGTAGAGTTCTCGGTGTCGATGGTGTACAGGATTCCTTCATAGCGGATCTCGGCCTTGGAGATCAGGCTGATCTTGGAGCCCAGGTAGGGCGTCCCGCCGCTCATGGTGCCTCTGAACCCGGCAGGCGCTCCGGACAGGGATCACAGCCGAACTGTGCGTTCAACACAACCGACTCTACAACAAGTTTCTCCGGTTGTGCTTTTCCACCAGCTCGCTCTTCTCACCGCTACAACATGGCTACCTCCTCCTCCATCGAATGGCTCTGAGCGCGGGGGCTGACGGGAAATCATAATATCGCGCGTTTACGCTGCGCCGTGAGATCTAGATCTTTGCAGCATAGAAGAAAACACAACCAGCCTGAGTGCTGTGTCAACCACAGACGGTATGAATAATACGGACGTCACAATACCTAAAACTCAAGGTTCGATAATACCGAGAGAAACAGTCATATGTTATTAATCTCGGTATTAAAGAAGAAAGATAGAAAAGGGTATTTTATCAAATAATAATTCTGTTTGCTTCTTCGTGGTTTTTATTTTTATTGCATTTTTTAAAATTTTCATTTCAGTGTAGTTTCAGCTAATTTTCAGAGTTTTTTTTAAATTAGTTTCAGTATTTTTTATTTCAAACAATGAAATTATAATTAATACTGTTTATTAATTATTAGCACAACTATAATTGATGTTGTTTGAGTTTTTGTAATGTGTGCAACAATTAAATAGTTTACTAATGTAATCATCATTACTAATGTAATTGTTAGTCTCCTATAAGCAATGACACAAAATATAATTCTGATCTAATATTACACAAACTAATGATAAAATTACATAAATCATATTGGTGCTAATATAACTTAACTATTTGTTAACAGTAAAATAGCAGATAATTAACTATAAAATTTTAACTCATTAATTATGGTTATTATAAAGTGTTGCCCAGTTAACTCACAGTCATGTAGACATCCCAGTCTCAATAAACAGACGCACTGATGCCTGTTTATTTTTATTTTACTTTAGTTTCATACATGCTATAATTTCAGTTAGTTTTAAAATGTTCCCAAACTCTAGTTTTTATTTTTATTTCAGTTAACTAAAATGTTTTTCCACACCTAGTTTTAGTTTTCAATTTAGTTTTTCTTTATAACTTCAGTTTACGGTGAGTTTTACCTGCAGTTCAAGCTACAAAAACATCTTGAATCTTATATCATTATTTTTATTTTATTTGAATATTTTTTTTACTTATATTGTGCTTCTTTTAAACAAACAACAATTTGGTTTACACAGATTATATTAAAATATAAAAATAGGCAAAAAAAAAAAAAAATTACAAGAGTGAATGGAACTTAAAATGATAATAAATAATCTCGATGCCTTGAAAAACTAATGATGATAGTAGTATAATAGTAATAATACGTTAACACAAAGCATGTTGGGGGGAAGTCAACATGTTGAATAGAAACATTTAATTGTTTGGAAACTCACAGTTTTGATCATTTTCTTGTTCTTTGCTGAAGTAATTGTCGTGATTTAAAGATCTATTACTTTCTTGAAAAAGTAAAAGTGACCTTTTCTTTAAGAAATTAACATTTCTGCATGTCAAAACTTGTAAACAATAAAATTGAATTATTTAGAAAACTCTTCATAGGTTGTGTTGAATCTCAGATCTAGTTCTTCTATTTCTATGCTGGAAAACAGCGCCGATCCTCCGCGCATGCGTACATTCTAAAATACGATTTGCACAACGGTCCAGCATCAAAGATGGCGGGAGCCTCCGACCCACTGGAGGACATGCTCTTCACTGAGGTGGACGAGAAGGCGGTGAGCGATCTGGTGGGCTCTCTGGAGTCTCAGCTGGGAGACAGGAAGATTCCCGCCGCTCAGGCCTGTGGCGGAAGGCGGGAGACAGCGGCGGCAGCGGCCGCGTGCGGACCGCTCTCAGGGAAAGTGCGCGAGCCGCCAGCAGCAGCGGGGTCCGCGGAGCCGGAACAAGGACACCCGGACCCCGGTCCCCCCGAGCCCTCCACTACCTCCTCTGCGGGCCCCGGGACTGGGACCCCCGCTGGAGCCGCTCCACCTGCCTCCGCCGCCTCCCCGGGACCCGCACCGGCACCAGGACCCGGAACTCTGAGCGGCTCTCAGCCTGTTAGCTTCCCCCGGGCTGCGGTCGCGGGTCCGAGTCCGGCTCCCGGCTCCCACACTGACACCAGGACCGGGTCCCCGGGACTGCAGAGTTTGAACGGCTCCACCGGACCCGGACCTGGACCCGGACCTGGACCTGTGAAGGTGGTCCCCGGCTCCTCCATCATGTCCTCTCAGCCTGGCTTCCCTGGACCTGGGTCCTCCCCCGCTGTGACCCTACCGAGACACCCCAGCCCAGCCCCCGGGGTCCAGAACGGAGTGGACCTGAAGGGGGCCCAGCTGGGGGCTCCAGGGGTCTCCAGTCCTCAGGTCCTGAACCACAGCGGTCCCCTGATCCACACCAAGATGCTGGTCCCGAGCCAGCCGGTCTCTGGGACCCCCCCACCCGTCACGGTGCAGACTCAGACTGGGACCAGTCCGGCTGCTGGGACTGGGACTGGTGGGGTGAAGCCGGCGGTGAACGGGGTGCTCCAGCCTGCAGTGGCCGTGGTGAGGCCCCCGGGGGCCCCCGTGGTGGCCCCTGTAGTGGCTCCGGCCCTCCAGCAGCAGAGACCAGGACTGGCAGTGAACCCAAGCAGAGCGGCGGCCCCTCAGCCCCCGCTGGCGGTCCGGCCCCAACAGCAGACCACCATCCAGCTGCCCCCCGGTTTCACCATGCCCCCTGGTGAGGCACACACACACCACACACACACACACACACACACACAGGGTTACCCGTTGTTATGATGAAATAAACAACATAATGTTGAGACATAAACATTTTATGTTTATCAGCCTGTGACTACAAACAAAGATGGCTGCCAGAAGTGAAGCCTGTTTGTGATAAATCTGTGCAACTTGAACCAACATTTAAAAATCTTAATCACCTCAAAACAGAGTCGGTGTTTTCATGGCGTGTCATCAGAGGTCGGCCATGTTGGATATACTGAACGTAAACAATGCAACAGAACTCACAACTGTTCCTGAAAGTCTTCATCCTGTCACAATCTTTCCAACTAGTGATCAATCTGGCAATAATTTTTCCACTAATCAATTAGTTGTTTGGTCCATAAAATGTCAGAAAATGTCTCTCAAAGTCCAAGATGATGTCCTCAAATGTCTCGTTTTGTCCACAACTCAAAGATCTTCAGTTTACTGTCAGAGAGGAGTAAAGAAAGCAGAAAATATTCACATTTAAGAAGCTGAAATCAGAGAATTTTAAGAAATGGCTCAATCTGATTAATGGCCTTGGCCTAGTTTTAATATCAGTTTATGAAAATATGAAAATAACCAACTAGTTCTTAAACAATTGACTTTGTTAATAAATTTGTTTTGGTTTATATTTTTATGTCAGGTCAGCAGGAAATGAAAGCAGAATTGTTGGGTTATCTTTCCAAAACAAAGAAGTCAGCTCGTACAGATCTTCAGCTCCTGTTAACTTTATTTTCTCAAAATTTGATGCCCTTTCCCACTGACCAAGTCCTTCTCTGTGAGTTTGAGCAGCCTCCACACGTTTTCCTGAACTTGTCTGTGGTTCAGACATCCTAACGTTGGCTTAAACTGAATATTCGGTGTGTTGTTTACATCCCTGCACCTCCAACAAACACTCTATAATGGAACAAGATGACTCTCAGCTTGTGGAGCTGAAAGAGACAAATCGTGACCTGGTTACTGAAGTTAATCCACAGACCTTGTTGTGAGCAGTTTCGTGTAGGAACTACTTTCTTTCTACCGAGCTACACCCACCAACCAAATCACTGCGCAGAAGGAAGTGAGCATCTACTCATGCATGAGAGACTTGTAATGGCGCGGGATGTAAACAATGGGATCATTATTATTATTATTATTATTATTATTATTATTATTATTTTATTTTCACCACTTTACCTTTCTGTCAGACAGACTGTTCTGTCAGGAAACTGTAATATCAGACAAATATCACTCTGCTTACCAATCAGACTCCATTGATAAAATCAGTAATTTTAGCTCCCAGAACTCAGGAGTTGTTGGTCTGCTGCTGCCTCCATCTGTTAGCAAATTTGTATTGTTGTGCTACTTCAGTGAATCTGAATTAACCCTTTAAAACACTGATGTCTCACAATAACACAAACACACTAACAGACAACTTTATGACTGGAGTTTGGTTGGTAAGCAGAGAGATATTTGTCTGATATCACAGTTGTTTCCTGTCAGAAAAGTCTGTCTGACAGAAAGGCAAAGAGATGAAAATATAAGTTATACGAAATATGTTGCTGTTAAGTTTTTCAAATGTATTTTTTGTCTCTGAGAGTCATCTAGTTCCATTATATTGTGTTGTTTACGTTCAGTATGTCCAACATGGCCGACCTCTGGATTGATGACGTGCTGTGAAAACACTTTATATTGAAGAGAAGTCAGACATCTCTACGGCTGATGTCTCCAAAACTCTGCACACTATCTAGATGGATAAAGAGCACCACAGGGAAGAGGAATAATATGTATTTTTGATTTTTGAGTGAACTGTGCCTTTAAGTTGTGACTGTGTTTCCTATTAAGGTAACCAGAACTGACATGTGTCCTGATCTTGTAAGACACAAGCAACATTTTAACATTTATCTGTCTTCCCCAGGTATGGTTCTGGTCCGGACGGAGACGGGTCAGCTGGTCATGGTCCCTCAGCAGGTTCTGGCTCAGGCTCAGGCCAAGACGCAGCAGGGACAGACGGTGGCCAACCTCGCCCAGAGACCGGCCACACCCACAGCCACCGCCGCCACGGCCACCATCCGGGTCAGCACCGCCACCACGGTAGGTCCGCTACACACCAGGGTCCGTAGGGCCACAGCTGTCTGATCAATATGAAACTGATGATTGATTGATGATGTCACCGTCACTAAGGTCGTTTAGAGGCTGCAGGAGGCGGGACTCAGTCTAACGAGGTTAGAGTTTAATTGGTAGATTAAACTGCTGATGTCATAACGACCTGTTTAATGATCAGTGTCAGCTGAAATGAAGACGATCTGAGCAGGTCTTTACTGGACTCTACTGAATTTATTTACTGGACTCCTTGTGTTTGTTTGTTTTTTTTGTTTGTTTTGATTTTACTTGACTCTACTTTTTTTTTCTACTGGGTTTTGTCTCTGCCTGCTCCTGTTGCAGTGCTTCTCTCTCAGGTCTTGTCTTAATATTTTTCTTTACATTTTGGAGTATTAATTCACTGAAACTGAGATTTTTGAAAACTTCTTTTCAGGTGTAGATTTTTCAGATTTCTTTGTTTCTGTTTATCGTATCCAGGGGCTGTACCAGACTTGGAATTTTGTCTGTTGAATCAGGGTCAAAACAATAAAGGGGAAGGAACGGGTGTCATATTACTATAAATAAATAAATATCTCTTTTTTTGTGCTTTTAAGTTAATGCTGCCTCAGAAAATTGAGCTCCCTGCACATGCTCAGTATGTTCTTTTCTGGTATTTTACATTATCACTGATGTAAACTTTATTTTCATGTTCAAATATTGTTTACATCACATAATTTTGGGATTTTGTAGAGCTGCAGCAATCGGCTGATTAATCAATCAAGTAATTAATTGAGAAGAAGTCACATGTTGCTGATTCTGTCTTCAAACTGGTGAAGATCTGCTGCTTCTCTCTGTCTTCTGTGAAAATAATGTGAATCTTTTTGTGTTTTGACGGTTTGTCAGACGAAACAAGACACTTGATATCATCAGCTGGACCAAACGATCGATCAGTCGGTTAATCCAGAAAATAATGGAGTGTGGATAACGTGGATGTATAAAAATCAGTTGATCTAATTTCTCATAAGTCTGTTGTGTCCTCACGTGAACTTTAATCGGATTTCCCATGATGCTTTGTTGTTGCATGACCTCACCTGTTGTCCCTCCCTGTTGTCTGCAGGCTCCTCAGACCGTCCGCCTGGCCTCCCCCACTCAGACCAGAATGGTTCAGCCTCCCTCCACCACCGCCGTACAGGTGTGTGCTTCCTGTTTCATACGCTCACCTGCTGCCAGTCAGGCTTTATAACCAACTAAAACCAAAATAAACCTTCAACATGGTGTAAATCTCTCTGGACAAAAAGAGAATCTAATCAATAAATGATTGTTATGTTAAATAAAAGGATGATTTTTGTGCTGGTGTTCTGTTTTTCTCTCTGATGGCGTCCGTTGTTTCCCAGAAGGCCATCACAGTGGCCCCCGGCGGTGCGGCGGTGTCGGTGAAGATGACCACGCCTCAGAAGGCCCAGACGGTGATAACAGCGGGGGGGACGCCCCTGGCCAAACCTGCCGGAGTCCCGTCCACGCCCCTGACCAGCACGACGCCTGCTGCCCCCGCCACGCCCGCCGGCAGAGTCACCGTGGTCTCGCAGGTCCGCTTACACTTACTGTTTACAGAGTAGACAGATGTTAGAGAAGTAATCAGATTACTCATCGGTGGTTTTTAACCCCTCCCTGACAGGAGATGCAGGAGAACGTGAAGAAATGCAAGAACTTCCTGGCGACACTGATCAAGTTGGCGTCCCACAACTCGCCCTCCCCAGATACCTCCAAGAATGTGAAGGCCCTGGTCCAGGACCTGCTCGTGAGCTGCTGCTTCATCATTTTATCATCATCACCATCATCATCATCAGATCAGATTCAAACAGTCAAACTTTATTTAAACAGTGTGTGGCTGCAGAGATGCTGACGTGTCTGCTCTGTGTGTGTTTGTGTTCAGGATGCAAAGATTGAGCCGGAGGAGTTCACCACTCGGCTGCAGGCTGAGCTGAAGTCCTCCCCACAGCCCTACCTCATCCCCTTCCTCAAGGTAACACTACTGTTACTGTTACTATTACTATTACTATTACTGTTACTATCTCCTGCACTACTGCCACTACTAACTAGGGCTGCATGATTCTAGCTAAAGTCTTAATCACAGTTTTTCTCACTAAGACTTGAGATGGGCCCGAGCGATGCAGCTGAAAAACCTGTCACAATAGTGAAGTTTTATATCCGTCAGTATCAATAATTATTGATTGTGTAGGTTGTTACTGATGACTTGTTGTGTGGAAGCGGCTGAGGTAATAAAATGACAACGGACAAAATTTCATATCACAACATTTTGTAGGGCTGCAACTAACAATTAATCGATTAATTAATCGCAGTCTTGTCCAAGCGTGTGGCGAACACGGACGCACGTTATGTGATGATTAATTTCATCATAGATCAATCTGTCAATCATTTTTTCCACTAATCAATTGGTTGATTCCATGAAATATCAGAAAATGGTGAAAAATTAATCCAGTTACAATCTTGTCAATTGAAAAAAAAGTTGAAACAAGTTAAAACAGGTGGAGCACATGGACCGTGCGCTCCACCTGTTATCACTTGTTTCAACTTATTTTTCAACTTGTGATCAATTTGACAATAATTCTTGATAACGAGTACTTTTACCGTTGGTACTTTAAGTATATTTTGATCTTAATACTTATGTACTTTCACTGAAATAAAGATTAGAAATACAGAACTTTAATTTTTCTCTGTTCTCTCTGTTGCTCGACAGAAAAGCCTCCCCGCCCTGCGTCAGTCTCTGCTCAACAGTCAGCAGTCTCTGGTGACGCCCACCCCCAGCACCTCCGCGCCGCCCCTGGCCGCCCCTGGCTCCGTCACCGCCGCCGCCACCATCAGGCCGCGGCTGCCCATCAGTCCGGCTGGCGGCGCTGCCGTCAGACTGAACCCGCCGCTCACGAACACTCTGGTAAGACGGCGAGCTGCTTGTTAAGAGTTTCAGGTTGTCGTTCACGCTGAAGGAACGACCTGAGACGAACGTTTTAACCAGGGATTATCAATAATCAATGCTCGATTAAGAATTTGATTGATCATGTAAAATGTAATCGATCAATGATCAAATAAACACGTGAAACATGAAGCTCTTATGTTTCACAGGCGACACTCTTAGAAATAAGGGTTTCAAAAGGGTTCCTCCTGAAGGGCTGTGGTTCTACCCAGAACTATTTGCTTCTGAAGAACCCTCTTTGTCAAGGATTGTTGAAATCCCTGAAGAACTTCTGAAGGGTTCTTTGTGTCATAATATAAAATGGTTTTCGATAGAACCTCCTGAATATGTTTTAGATAAAACACTTGGAATATAAAAATGTTCTCAGTAGAACCTCCTGGTTGGATTCTTGTTAGCACCCTTAGAAAGGTAGAAAAGTTCTGGATGGAACCCCTGGAGAGGGTTCTAAGTGTAACCATTGCACCATAAAAGGGTTGTTTGGGTTCTTGGTGGAACTCTTTGAAAGGGTTCCAAGTAAACTTTAACAAAAAGTTCTAACAGGAACCAAAAATGGTTCTCCAAGCTGAAGAATCTAAAATGGTTCTAGTTATCATCTTTATTTCTAAGGGTGTATGTAACGCTGTCAGAGAACGTGGAACATGTTGCTGTGGAACTTTGATTAAAGGGTTGTTTGATAAATGAAACATTATTAAGATTTTATGATTCTGATTAATCAATTAATTGATCCTTAATTTTACCAATGATCGATAAAGGAAACAGTTGACAGTTTTCATCCCTGATTTAAACTAATTCATAAATTAATTTAAATTATAATATATTTTATTAACGTTCTTTAACGTTTGTCCCGTCAGACTGTGAGCAGAGCAGGAGTCTCGACTGTTCAGACTCGCACGCCCGTCGTCTTCAGTCAGACTGTCAGACCTCAAGGTGAGACTCTGTGGACCAATCAGAGGCAGCGATCTGACTCCTAGCAGGTTGTTTGTTCACATCAGTGGACGTCACAGACAACTGATGTTCTCGATGACGTTTTTTTCTCTGCAGGTACGCTCGTCAGGGGACCAACAACTATTATTGGCAAAAGTCCGGTTCACCTGGCAGCTCAAGCCAATCAGAAGAAGCTCAGTGACCCGGGGGGTGGGACATTCAGGTGGAGTATCCACTCACAAACACAAACAAGTCAAAGTGATTTAAGGAGAAAAAACACAATAAAATTGAAAATGAACTGAATTAAAAGAATAAAAATTAAGATAAACAAAGATGAAGAAGGTCTGCTCACTTTTAGTAATCAAATAAATTTAATTGATTATGAATTCAGTATTTTATAATCATAACAGCATCATTTAAAACCATGAGGAATAATTTATTTACTTATTTATTTTAATTTATCCTGCAAGAGACAAACCAGATGTGAGGACAATCTGCTGATGCTCAACACAACTGACTGAATAACTCATTAATTAATGATTATTTTATTTATTTAGAAGATGATTTAAAATGCAGAAATAATAAAAGTATGGATGTAGAAAATTAAAAAACAAACTAAATAAATGTTTGATTGAACGAGCAACATAAAAGAACATTTAATGTCTGAAGGAACATGATATTTCTCCATATTTTGTCTTTTGTTCCTCCTGCTGGATTTCAGTCCTGTAGTTGACAGTTGAGCCACCAGAGGGCAGCATGTGTTTACACACTGTGTTAGTACAGCTTCCTGTCAGTGTGATGTGCAGAACAGTTCAGGTCCAGATGGATGTCATGATATCTGACAGAACGTTTACTGAAGAACCTCCAGATCTCATCCAGACACATTAAGAAAACACATCATACATGTTCTCATCAGTGTTTCTCTCAGTTGTTGACCGATGACATCAAAACCATGTTTTCACTGCCTGGTTTCTTCATGTACTAACAAACAATCAGCGTTTAGTTTTAATATAAACTTAGAACTGGTTCCTACTTAGTACAAGGTTACAGAACAAACAGGCAGAGAACAGCCTCAGTACAGTTGTCCACGGGCAGAGAACAGCCTCAGTACAGTCGTCCACGGGCAGAGAACAGCCTCAGTACAGTCGTCCACAGGGAGAGAACAGCCTCAGTACAGTCGTCCACGGGCAGAAAACAGCCTCAGTACAGTCGTCCACGGGCAGAGAACAGCCTCAGTACAGTCGTCCACGGGCAGAGAACAGCCTCAGTACAGTCGTCCACGGGGAGAAAACAGCCTCAGTACAGTCGTCCACGGGGAGAAAACAGCCTCAGTACAGTCGTCCATGGGCAGAGAACAGCCTCAGTACAGTCGTTCACGGGCAGAAAACAGCCTCAGTACAGTCGTCCACAGGGAGAGAACAGCCTCAGTACAGTCGTTCACGGGCAGAAAAACAGCTTCAGTACAGTCGTCCACAGGGAGAGAACAGCCTCAGTACAGTCGTCCACGGGCAGAAAACAGCCTCAGTACAGTCGTCCACAGGCAGAAAACAGCCTCAGTACAGTCGTCCACGGGCAGAAAACAGCCTCAGTACAGTCGTCCACGGGGAGAGAACAGCCTCAGTACAGTCGTTCACAGGGAGAAAACAGCCTCAGTACAGTCGTTCACGGGGAGAAAACAGCCTCAGTACAGTCGTCCACGGGCAGAAAACAGCCTCAGTACAGTCGTCCACGGGCAGAGAACAGCCTCAGTACAGTCGTTCACGGGGAGAAAACAGCCTCCGTACAGTCGTCCACGGGCAGAGAACAGCCTCAGTACAGTCGTTCACGGGGAGAAAACAGCCTCCGTACAGTCGTTCACGGGGAGAAAACAGCCTCAGTACAGTCCGTCCACGGGGAGAAAACAGCCTCAGTACAGCGTCCGTCCACGGTCAGACAACAGCCTCCGTACAGTCGTCCACGGGTAGAGAACAGCCTCAGTACAGTCGTCCACGGGCAGAAAACAGCCTCAGTTCAGTCGTCCACGGGCAGAAAACAGCCTCCGTACAGTCGTCCACGGGCAGAAAACAGCCTCCGTACAGTCGTCCACGGGGAGAAAACAGCCTCAGTACAGTCGTCCACGGGAGAGAACAGCCTCCGTACAGTCGTCCACAGGGAGAAAACAGCCTCAGTACAGTCGTCCACGGGCAGAAAACAGCCTCAGTACAGTCGTTCACGGGGAGAAAACAGCCTCAGTACAGTCGTCCACAGGGAGAAAACAGCCTCAGTACAGTCGTCCACGGGCAGACAACAGCCTCAGTACAGTCGTCCACGGGCAGAGAACAGCCTCAGTACAGTCGTCCACGGGCAGAAAACAGCCTCAGTTCAGTCGTCCACGGGGAGAAAACAGCCTCCGTACAGTCGTCCACGGGCAGAAAACAGCCTCCGTACAGTCGTCCACGGGGAGAAAACAGCCTCAGTACAGTCGTCCACGGGGAGAGAACAGCCTCCGTACAGTCGTCCACGGGGAGAAAACAGCCTCCGTACAGTCGTCCACGGGCAGAGAACAGCCTCCGTACAGTCGTCCACGGGGAGAAAACAGCCTCAGTACAGTCGTCCACGGGGAGAGAACAGCCTCGGTACAGTCGTCCACGGGGAGAAAACAGCCTCTGTACAGTCGTCCACGGGCAGAGAACAGCCTCGGTACAGTTGTCCACGGGCAGAGAACAGCTTCAGTACAGTCGTCCACGGGCAGAAAACAGCTTCGGTACAGTCGTCCACGGGGAGAAAACAGCCTCCGTACAGTCGTCCACGGGGAGAAAACAGCTTCGGTACAGTCGTCCACGGGCAGAAAACAGCCTCCGTACAGTCGTCCACGGGGAGAAAACAGCTTTGGTACAGTCGTCCACGGGCAGAAAACAGCCTCCGTACTGTCGTCCACGGGGAGAAAACAGCCTCAGTACAGTCGTCCACGGGCAGAGAACAGCCTCAGTACAGTCGTCCACGGGCAGAAAACAGCTTCAGTACAGTCGTCCACGGGCAGAAAACAGCCTCCGTACAGTTGTCCACGGGCAGAGAACAGCCTCAGCTGTAGACAAAGTTAGCTAACCTATTAAAAATATCTATATTTATTGATGAATATATAAATATTAAATGTTTTTTGTCTTGTTACATCTTTTTTGTAGTTTTTCCGTCTCGTCCCGTCTTTCCTGTGTGATAAACTCTGATGGATCCACCAGTGAATCGTCTTTTCTTTGTCTTATTGTTTCATTCAGGTTGAAATTAGTCTTGATGTTGGAAGGCGGCGCACAATGATGCAAAATAACAATAATCAATAATTCACCTCAAAGTCATTAAAACTAAAGTAACGAGTCTGTTTATAAAATGTGAGGAGGAGAAAGTTCACATATTTGTGATCAGATGTCAGAAAAATAAAAACTCAAGTGAAGTACAGATACCTGAGAACTCTACTGAAGTAGAGTAACTAAGTATTAGTAGTATTAGTAATTGTACTTAGTTACTTCCCACATCAGTTATTGTGAAGATGAAGATGTGAAACCCTCTGGACTGGATCAGGTGTAACAGGAAGTGGACTCTTTTCTTTTTGTGTGTTTCACAAACCGTCTCCTCTCCTCACGTCTCCGCTCGGCGTCTCTCCTTCTTTCAGAGATGACGATGACATCAACGACGTGGCGTCCATGGCCGGCGTCAACCTCAACGAGGAAAACGCCCGTATCCTAGCAACCAGCTCAGAGCTCGTTGGCACGAAGATCCGCTCCTGTAAAGACGAGTCATTCCTGCCCACCGGCCTGCTGCACCGCCGCATCCTCGACACAGGTACTGACACACCTGTAGGACACCTGGTGTCTGCACACGCTCAGTCACATGTCTGAGAGATTTTACAGTAGAACGTAGAAGTCAAACAGACAAGATGAATGTTCTGTTTACAGATCGTCATCATGGCTGACAGTTTACTGAAGATGTTATTGTTGTTATTGACGTTTTTTTAAGCACGGCAGCTCCTACAGCTCAGTAACTGTTCTGACACCTGACAGGTGTCACATGACCTGCTGTAGTCGTCACGTGACCTCCTCTCACTGACCACTTGGCGTTTTAAAGACACTTTCTAGGATCTAATTTCATTGTCAAATGTATCAGCTCAACTTTTTCTTTTTTAGTTCTTTAATTGGGTTTGGAAAGTTGAGCCTGAAAAGGTCCAAGCCTGAACAGATTCTGTCTGAACCCCACCCTCGTTTTTGTCAGAAAAACAACAAAAATAAAGTTAAAAAAAAAAAGAGCCGATCAGCTGCTGTTCAGAGTTTTATGGCAGTTCACAAATGTTTGATTCAAAGAGGCAAAAAGAATGTTACAGTGATCTAAATGTTCTTAAAAAGTCCTAAAATTTAACTTGTAGAAACCTGCAGAACCCCTGAAAATATGGGGGAAACAATATCTAATATTTATCCAATATGTGAAGGGAAAATAAAATAAATCCCAACAGGACGATGCAGGTCAGAGGCTTGAATCATCCTTTAAATATTAATTTTAAAATGATTTTATGGCTTTATTTCATAATAGTGATCTGCTCACTGTACATCATCCTGCTTGTTACATGTTACGTACCAAAGAAATCAATAATATTCTTCTATAATAAAGAAATAACAGACCTCAGAATGTTGTAATTGACCAATCAGAGACGAGTATTTAAAATGTTTTGAGAATTCTGGAAGGTTGAATCTGAATGAGTTTGGAGAAAAGAGGAGATTGTGTTTGAACCCTGCTGGATGATGTTGACACTGTTGTTGTTGTTGTTTGTATTCAGCTAAGAAGCTGGGAGTGACCGAGGTCCCACTGGACGTGGTCAACTTCATCTCTCACGCCACCCAGTCGAGACTCCGCTCGCTGCTGGAGAAAGTTTCAGCCGTCGCTCAGCACCGCACGGATGGAGGGAAGGTTAGAAACACACACACACACTTATTATTAAATTAATAATCAGTAAATAACTGATTGATTAATTAATGGTAGCAGCTCCAAGTCTACCAACAGACAAGTGACACATTAATTTGTTCTGAGAAAATGAAACATAATTTTGTTTGTTTATGGATCAAAACATCTGATTTAAACATGTTTAAACAAACATTTGCCACAGCTGGAAGGTGCTGGAAAACCTTGAAAATGTTTGAATTTGACTCTGGACAAGGTGCAGCTAATCATCTTCTTCCTCCTCCTCTTCCTCCTCCTCCTCCTCTGTCAGGATGAAGAGCATCATGAACAGACGTCAGACGTTCGCTCTCAGCTTCGTTTCTTCTCGAGCAGCTGGAGCGGATGGAGAAACAGAGGAAAGACGAACAAGAGAGAGAGATCCTGCTGAAGGCTGCCAAGGTACACACACACACACACACAGAGACACACAGACACACACAGACACACACACAGAGACACACAGACACACACACACACACAGAGACACACACAGACACACACAGACACACACACAACAGAGACACACAGACAGACACACACACAGACACAACAGAGACACACAGACAGACACAGACACACACACAGACACAGAACACACACGCACACACACGCACACACACAGACACACACAGAGACACACACGCACACACACAGACACACACAGAGACACACACACACAGACACACACACACAGAGACACACAGACACACACACAGACACACACACACAGAGACACACAGACACACACACACACGCACAGAGAGACACACACACACACACACACCGACACACAGACACACACAAAAGAAAAGAAATACATAAAAATAAAACTGTCCTGGTAACACGTCCCAGAACTTCATGGTAAAATTAAAATTACCCTCAAATTAACAACATTTTAAAATTTGTGATTAGTTTAATTAACGTGCAACTTTTCACATCTGAACACTTTTAAAATGTGATGATTCATATTTCAGATTTATGTCACTTCAAACCTATTATAACATTTATAATCAGCATATAAACATAATAAATGGTTTATAACACACAATAAGACCATTTTCAGTGTTTATTAATGTGCAGCCTTTGTTATAACTTCTCATATGAAAACACATTTTATATTATTTCAGCTGTTTGATTATATGATCATTAATTATCAGTTTATACAGCAGACGACACGTCTAACTTAGAGCAGATTATAGCTACTTTATTACCTCTTATAAACCAGTTATTACAGCTTTATAAACACATTATAAACAATAAATGAGGGACTGAAGTTTAAGTTATGAACAAAATATTCAGTTTGTTTGTTTTATTTTTGTTTGTGACTGACGTGTTTGTGTTGAACTTCCAGAGTCGAGCCAGACAAGAGGATCCTGAACAGGCTCGACTGAAGCAGAAAGCTAAAGAGGTACGTTAGATACACACACACACACACACACACACCACACACACCATCAGGCAGCTGCACATCAAACAAAACCCTCCAGAGCTTTCAGTCGTATCACATGATCTAACAGGGAAATGATAATAAAACAATAAAACATATAAATAAACAATCAAACATAAACAACAGTGAATGAAAATAAAATGTTATTGATCCAGAAATTAACAAGAAAATAAATTTGCATCTGATGAAAATGACAAACTAATACTTCAGGACTGCAGACCAGTGGAGGTGCATTCATGTAATATATGTACAACATCATACAATCAAATAACAAACAAAGAATAAACAAATAAACAAATACAAAGAAAATAGTGTGAGTTCAGAAATCTGACCACATTTACATACACACAATATTCCACAATATATACAATGTTCCAGTTTCTGTCTTTATTCTGAAACAGGAAACAACTAAACTGTTTTCACGACTGCTGAAGATGAATGTTCCTGTTTACATGCAGCTGTTGCACTCTTCGCTTCTTTGGGTCTACACTGGATTTTTTTGGCGTTTTGTTTGCTCAGATTAAAAAAAAAACCTGCTGATGTTTAAAAGTACACTAAAAGATTAAAGTTGAAAAAAAAAAAACAACGTATAATTTGAAGGCAGCTGCCTTCACTAGGTTTTTGATTTTTGAATGAAACTTTTAAGTTCTGACAAACTAAAAGTTTTTCCGACCTTCAATCTCTTACTGAGATGATTTACTTTTCTCAGTGAGAGATACCAAAATCATTATCATTATTTAGGTGCTGAAAATTAAATGGTTTCAATTATTAAATTATTAACTTATTCACATTCATTTAAAACTCAAAGATTCAAATTTATCTGAAGAATAAAAATAAATTTTCTCAACTAAAACCTCCATTTCAATTCACTTCAGAAGAGCTTTATTAGTAAGTTAAACAGATGTTTACATTGCAAAAGTAAGTGTGAAAAAATAAACCACAACAAGAAAAGTACATTTACAAAGTTGGTGTAAAATAAAAGCCACAAAAATGCAAATAAATAGAAGAAATGTGGATTTGTTCTTCGAAATATGTGAGTAAATATAAATGAATACAACATGACGTGAAGAAGAAGCATTAAGTGCAGTCAGTGAAGACGTTTGGACTGAAAAGTTTCTCCGTCTCTGTGGACACTTTTACATGAAGCTCCGCCCCCTTTACATTCAAACACGACACACAGAAACATCCGCCCTGTGTTGAAGGTTTGTCCTCCTGCGCTTTCCCTACTCAAGGCCACAGCTAGGCGATGCGTTCACTGACCTCAGGCAGAGCCCGAGGCCGGCAGAGGTCAGGGGGCATTACCCATAATTCTGTGTGCTGAGGCCTGAGGGGGAGGGGCACTTCGGAGCGGTTTGGACCGGTCTGAGGAGGAGACATCTCACTCTGATACTTCAGTGTGATGATCACATCTAATGATAACGTTTCTACGGCTGCAAATAACCATCATTTTCATTATTGATTAAGATAAGATCATCTGTTATTAGTCTCTCACAACAGAGAGGCTTAGCAAAATACAAACGCCATCAATTTAAAAAAAACAATAAATAATAGACAATAAGTGACCACTAGTTGAAAAACATGTGAAACACGTCCGTGCGCTCGACCTGTTTTCAAATGTTTAGACATATTTTTCAATTGATAAGATTGTAACAGGATTAATGAATCAATTAATCATTTTTCAACATTTTCTGGACCAAAAAAATGGAGAAAATGATTGACAGATAAATCGACAATGAAAATTATTTAGTTAGTTGCAGCCTTAATTGATTGAGGTGTTTGTAATGTGTAATCGCACCACTAGATGGCACTAAAGGGTCCTCACAAGTACATAAAAACAGACTCACCATGTGTCCTCCTTCTCTTCTAATTAACATTACAGTGAGTTAATGAGCAAGTAAATGTTGCCTCAGATTACATCTCCTGTCCAGTCACACGCACACACACACACGCACACACACTTGAATTCAAACATCTGTCTCATCTGTTTCTGAGGAACTACATTCATTTGCTTCAGTCTGTTAGAAAAGAAACATCTGGAATATGATCTGAGGCATCTCCAGGTCTGGATAAGTCTGGAAAAAACATTTGTGTTACCAGATCTTTGCCCCCATTTGGTTCTTTAAAATATAAAATTCAGAATTTCTAAAATAAAATAAATGGATCAAACAAGCAGAGAGTTGGTTTACTCCGTGTTTGTGCAGAGATGTTTGACAGTGGAACAGAGAAGTTTGACTCCTTCATAAAGAGTCTCAGTCTTTGTATTCGGCACCAGAACAGCAAACACAGTCAGAATGTAACATACATACACAAAACTAAATCCTTTACATAATAAATATCAGGCTTTACATCCTCAGATGTCAAATATGGTCTGAAAATCTGCAGAGATGTCTGGAAATTTGAGTCGGGAAAAGTCTGGAATTCAGAAATGGAAATTATGATGATGTGAAGAAGACAGCAAGTAACTGTTACTTCCTTTACTGGTTTATATGATGATTGTTTTTCTTGATTAATTAATTAATCTCACTAACACAGTAAACTATAGCTGCTAGCTACCTCGCTAACATAAGAGACCATAGCTGCTAGCTACCTCGCTAACATAAGAGACTATAGCTGCTAGCTACCTCGCTAACATAAGAGACTATAGCTGCTAGCTACCTCGCATGTGAAAACAGGTGGAATGATAAAAATGATTAATGGATTATTAATCCTGTCACAAACTTGTCAATTGAAAAATAGATGTACGTCCGTGAGCGCTGCCCGTTTCACATGTTTGGACCTATTTTTCAACTAGTGATCAATCCGGCAATAATTTTTCCACTAATCAATTAGTTGTTGGGTCCATAAAATGTTGAAAAATGCTCATCAATCTGACCAAAGTCTAAGATGACGTCCTCAAATGTCTTGTTTTGTCCACAACTCAAAGATCTTCAGTTTCCTGTTAGAGAGGAGTAAAGAAACCAGGAAATATTCACATTTAAGAAACTGAAACTGTGGTGGAAGTTTGACAGTTAATCGATTGTCAAAATAGTTGGCAATCAGTTTAATATTTGACAATTAATCAGTTAATCAGTGAATCATGGGAACATTTATTTCTAAAGTTTATAGCAGCATTATCCCCAAAATAAAAATAAAACAAATAATAAGAGTGATAAAATCCTTTAATATGAACTTTTATTAATATTGATTCTACAAGGTTCTCAACATGGCAGCACACAGGACAAAGAGAGATAAATATGTCCTGCAGATGTTTACAGCTGTTGTTGTCCCCCACAGATGCAGCAGCAGGAGTTGGCTCAGATGAGACAACGAGACGCCAACCTCACAGCTCTCGCCGCCATTGGCCCGCGCAAGAAACGCAAGCTGGACTCACCTGGAGGCTCTGCGGCCGGCGCAGAGGTAAGAGATCAGAGACGACGTTTATCGTCTGTGGACCCTCTGCTTCTTTGATTCTCTCTCTCTCTTTCTCTCTCTCTCTCTCCTGTCTCGCTCTCTCTATCTCTCTTTCCCCCTCCCCCCGTCTCTCTCTCTCTCTCTCTCTCAGTGACTGTGACCAAAGTTGAGTGAAGGGGGTCAGTATCTGCCTGGAGCTTTGTTGTGGGTTGTTGTGGCTCCTCCCCCTCTCCTCCTCCTCCTCCTCCTCGTCCTCCCACGCCTCCTCCCCCTTCCCTCTCCTCTCTCTCTCTCTCTCTCTCTCTCTCTCTCTCTCTCTCTCCCCCTCCCTCCCCCCGGGGCAGCCATAGATTTGAGTTCTGCAGAAATGTGCTTGGGGCTGGGTGTTGGAGGGGTGGAGGAGGTGGTGGGGGAGGAGGGGGGTTGTGGCCTGGGGGTGATGCCTGCCTCGTGCTCGCCCCACCCTCACCCACATGCTCTCTCTCTCTCCCCACACATCCTGCCTGAGGCTCGCCCCCCAGCAGTCCCACACAAAGGCAGCAGAGTGATTTGGGGGTGGGCGGGGGCGGATGGAGGGGGTGAGGATTAAGCCTCTGACGGGGGGGCAATGAACTCTGGGAAATGTGAGCTATGTGCCGGCCTGCAGAGAGTGATGGAGCTGCTGTAGTCGGGTTCTTGTCAGGACCGACTCCTGAGAACAAAAACACCTGAAAGCTACAGGAAGTGATGCTGTTTTAGTCCACTGGGGGGCAGCAGACACAAGATGTCAACATCAAGATGTCAGAACCTGAGAACGTTTATCAAACTCAAGCCTGACTGAACGGCTGTTTATCATGTGACCTCACTGGCTGACGGACATAAACAGCAGGGGCAGCTGATCCTCCAGTTAGTGCCATTAAACCACCAACGAAGAAGAGACGACACCATGAGATGAAGAACAAAGAACAAGTTCAGGGTCTTTTTTTTTAAAACTATAATATAAAACAGTTCTCAGTAGAACCCCCGGTTGTGTTCTAGATAAAACTCTTGGAATATAGAAAGGTTCTCGGTAACCTTGTTAGCGTCCTTAGAAAGGTAGAAAGGTTCTGGATAGAACCTTATGGGGGGTTCTAGGTAGAACAATCACACCATAAAAGGGTTCTCTGTAGAACATCTCAGGGGGTTCTAGGTGAAACCTTACACAGATGGTTCTAGATATAACCCTTTATGTTGGGTTCTAGGTAGAACTCTTTGAAAGGGTTCCAAGTGAACTTTTATAAGTTCTAACAAGAACCAGAATGGTTGTCCTATTTCTAAGGGTGTGTGTAATGCTGTCAGAGAACGTGGAACATGTTGCTGTGGAACTAGAACCTTGAGGGGTTGTTTGGTAAATGCTAAATGTCTTTTTATGAGTAATTGATTGTTAATTGATTGATTAAGGACACAGCTGATTTTGTTCAGTGACGTCTGAGTCACATGATTAACGGACGTCATGGGTTCTTTACTCAGTCTGTCTGTGGTTCTAACAACACAACATCTTTTTCTTGGAGCAGCACAAATGGTTCTTGTGTTGTTGTGTGTTCTCCCCTCAGGCGGCTGCAGTCCGCCCTTTAGCTCCCGACTGCAGGCCTGATCAGGCTTCAGATAGTCCCGTCCCCTCCCCCCGTCCTCCCCCCGTCCTCCCCCCTCCCTGCTCCACCCCCCCGGGGCTGCAGCCTGTTATGAACACACGCTAGCAGCGCAGGAGCTTTGTTATTCTCACTGAATAAAACAACAGATAACCTGCCTGCCCAACCTCCTACCTCCTCAGGTCAACAGCTGGCAGGCAGACAGGCGGACAGGCAGACAGACAGGCGGACAGATGGAGAGACAGGCGGGCAGACAGACAGACAGACAGATAGATGGAGAGACAGGCGGACAGACAGACAGACAGATGGAGAGACAGGCGGACAGACAGACAGACAGATGGAGAGACAGGTGGACAGACAGACAGACAGGCAGACAGACAGACAGATGGAGAGACAGACAGGCGGACGGACAGACAGACAGGCAGACAGATGGAGAGACAGGCGGACAGACAGGTGGACAGGCAGACGGACGGACGGACAGACAGACAGGCGGACGGACGGACAGAGACAGACAGGCGGACAGACAGGCAGACAGATGGAGAGACAGGCGGGCAGACAGACAGACAGGTGGACAGGCAGACGGACGGACGGACGGACGGACAGACAGGCGGACAGACAGACAGGCAGACAGATGGAGAGACAGGCGGGCAGACAGACAGACAGGCGGACAGGCAGGCAGGCAGACAGACAGACAGGCAGGCAGGCAGACAGACAGATGGACAGACAGACAGGCGGGCAGACAGACGGAGAGACAGGTGGGCAGACAGACAGACAGACGGGCGGAGGGACGGACAGACAGACAGACAGACGGAGAGACAGGCGGGCAGACAGACAGGCGGACGGACGGACAGACAGGCAGACGGAGAGACAGGCGGACAGACAGACAGACAGGCGGACGGACAGACAGATGGACAGACAGACAGGCGGGCAGACAGACGGAGAGACAGGCGGGCAGACAGACAGACAGGATCTCTGCAGCTTCATACAGTCACATTTAACCCGTTTAAAGTCCTTGGTTCTTATTATTAAACTGTTAAAAAGTGGTCAGTCATCATGTCTGTGGCCTCCAACATTTTTTAAAAATCTTTCAGACTTTAAACAGGTTAAATGTGACTGTATGAAGCTGCAGAGATCCTGTCTGTCTGTCTGTCCGCCTGTCTCTCCGTCTGTCTGTCCGCCTGTCTGCCTGTCTGTCTGTCTGCCCGCCTGTCTCTTCCGTCTGTCTGTCCGCCTGTCTGTCCGCCTGTCTGTCTGCCTGTCTGTCTGTCTGCCCGCCTGTCTCTCCGTCTGTCTCTCTGTCTGCCCGCCTGTCTCTCCATCTGTCTGTCTGCCCGCCTGTCTGTCTGTCTGTCTCTCCGTCTGTCTGCCCGCCTGTCTCTCCGTCTGTCTGTCTGACTGTCTGCCCACCTGTCTCTCTGTCTGTCTGTCTGTCCACCTGTCTGTCTGTCTGTCTGCCCGCCTGTCTCTCCGTCTGTCTGTCCGCCTGTCTCTCTGTCTGTCTGTCCGCCTGTCTCTCTGTCTGTCTGTCCCGCCTGTCTCTCTGTCTGTCTGTCTGCCCGCCTGTCTCTCTGTCTGTCTGCCCGCCTGTCTCTCTGTCTGTCTGCCCGTCTGTCTCTCTATCTGTCTGTCCGCCTGTCTGTCTGTCTGCCCGCCTGTCTCTCTGTCTGTCTGTCCGCCTGTCTGTCTGTCTGCCCGCCTGTCTCTCCGTCTGTCTGTCCGTCTGTCTGCCTGTCAAGGAGTCAGAAACTAAGACTGAACAGTTTGGAACAAATATCTAACTTTGATCATTTTGACTGCTGTTAAAATTAGAAGGAATCATTATTCTCATTTTCATTTAAAACACATCATGATGGTGTGATGTTTGTACGAGAGCTGCAAACTGTACGCTCTTAACCCCGATCAGTCATTGGAAAAAATTAATCAATTAATCGATTAATCATACTTATCACATCTTGAATTTACTGAACGAATCTAAATGTATTTTTCCTCCTCAGTTTTATTTCCAGCATCACCTGCACCCTGAGATATAAAGCTGATCTTAACTCTTTCAAAGAATTCTACCTAGAACCCAATAAAGGGTTCTATCTAGAACATCTGTGAAGGGTTTCACCTAGAACCTCCTGTGAGAGGTTCCACAGAGAACCCTTTTATGGTGCAATGGTTCCACCTAGACCCCTCTCTGGAGCTTGTATCCAGAACCTTTCTACCTTTCTAAGGGTGCTAATAAGAATCCAACCAGGGGGTTCTACAGAGAACATTTTTATATTCCAAGGGTTTTTTTCTAGAGTACAGTCAAGAGGTTCTACTGAGAACCTTTTTAAAATGCTATCATTATAATGCTATAATGTCTGTCTTTTTAGACCACACCCAGGGGTTCTACCGAAAACTGTTTTATATTATGGTACAAAGAACCCTTGAAAGAGTTCTTCAAGGATTGTTGAAATCCTCTTTCTTCTAAAAAAAGGTTCTTTGGTTCTTCTTCTTAATGGAACCCTTAGTCTTACAAAGAACCCTTGACACTTTAATACTTTCTTCCAAAAAGGGTTCTTCAGAAGCAAATAGTTCTGGGTAGAACCACAGTTCTTCAGGTAGAGCCCTTTTAGAACCCTCATTTCTCAGAGTGTAGCCTGTGAAATATATAAAGAGCTTCATGTTTCACACGTTTATTTGGTAGAAGATCAATTAAATTTTACATGATTGATCAGATTCTTAACAATCAATTGATTGATTGTTATCATCACTAATCTGAACCAAACAAAGATGTTTTCTAACGTTCTGCAGCTCGACGATATTTAATTTAAAATGGTAACTGAGTTCTTTATCAATATAAGTTATTAAACTGAGCAGGAACATATATGGACACTGTCTGTGTGTGTTCTTCTGTGGTCTGTCTGTTGTGTGTCTATGTCTGTATGTGTCATGTCTGTGTGTGTGTCTGTCTGTTGTGCGTTCTGTGTCTGTCTGTTTGTGTCTGTGTCTGTCTGTGTCTTGTCTGTATGTGTCTGTCTGTGTGTGTGTCTCTGTGTCTGTCTGTCGTGTGTCTGTCTGTGTCTGTCTGTGTCTATGTCTGTCTGTGTGTGTCTGTCTGTGTGTGTCTGTCTGTCTGTGTGTATGGTTCCATAATGGTGTGATTGTGTTCCTGTGTGGACCTGGAGCTTCATTCCTATCCTGTGCTGTCACCTCTGCCTGCAGGCCTCCTGCAGCTCACGCTCTTTATCTTCTGTAGAACGTTTAACGTGTTCGGTTCTGCAGGCTCTCCTCCTGCAGCTCACGCTCTTTATCTTCCGTAGAACGTTTAACGTGCTCGGTTCTGCAGGCTCTCCTCCTGCAGCTCGCGCTCTTTATCTTCCGTAGAACGTTTAACGTGTTCGGTTCTGCAGGCTCTCCTCCTGCAGCTCGCGCTCTTTATCTTCCGTAGAACGTTTAACGTGCTCGGTTCTGCAGGCTCTCCTCCTGCAGCTCGCGCTCTTTATCTTCCGTAGAGCGTTTAAACGTGTTCGGTTCTGCAGGCTCTCCTCCTGCAGCTCACGCTCTTTATCTTCCGTAGAACGTTTAACGTGCTCGGTTCTGCAGGCTCTCCTCCTGCAGCTCACGCTCTTTATCTTCCGTAGAGCGTTTAACGTGCTCGGTTCTGCAGGCTCTCCTCCTGCAGCTCACGCTCTTTATCTTCCGTAGAGCGTTTAACGTGCTCGGTTCTGCAGGCTCTCCTCCTGCAGCTCACGCTCTTTATCTTCCGTAGAACGTTTAACGTGTTCGGTTCTGCAGGCTCTCCTCCTGCAGCTCACGCTCTTTGTCTTCCGTAGAACGTTTAACGTGTTCGGTTCTGCAGGCTCTCCTCCTGCAGCTCACGCTCTTTGTCTTCCGTAGAACGTTTAACGTGTTCGGTTCTGCAGGCTCTCCTCCTGCAGCTCACGCTCTTTGTCTTCCGTAGAACGTTTAACGTGCTCGGTTCTGCAGGCTCTCCTCCTGCAGCTCACGCTCTTTGTCTTCCGTAGAACGTTTAACATATTCGGTTCTGCAGGCTCTCCTCCTGCAGCTCACGCTCTTTGTCTTCCGTAGAGCGTATAACATGTTCAGTTCTGCAGGCTCTCCTCCTGCAGCTCACGCTCTTTATCTTCCGTAGAACGTTTAACGTGTTCGGTTCTGCAGGCTCTCCTCCTGCAGCTCGCGCTCTTTATCTTCCGTAGAACGTTTAACGTGCTCGGTTCTGCAGGCTCTCCTCCTGCAGCTCGCGCTCTTTATCTTCCGTAGAGCGTTTAACGTGTTCGGTTTCTGCAGGCTCTCCTCCTGCAGCTCACGCTCTTTATCTTCCGTAGAGCGTTTAACGTGCTCGGTTCTGCAGGCTCTCCTCCTGCAGCTCACGCTCTTTATCTTCCGTAGAGCGTTTAACGTATTCGGTTCTGCAGGCTCTCCTCCTGCAGCTCACGCTCTTTGTCTTCCGTAGAACGTTTAACGTGTTCGGTTCTGCAGGCTCTCCTCCTGCAGCTCACGCTCTTTGTCTTCCGTAGAACGTTTAACGTGCTCGGTTCTGCAGGCTCTCCTCCTGCAGCTCACGCTCTTTGTCTTCCGTAGAACGTTTAACATATTCGGTTCTGCAGGCTCTCCTCCTGCAGCTCACGCTCTTTGTCTTCCGTAGAACGTTTAACATATTCGGTTCTGCAGGCTCTCCTCCTGCAGCTCACGCTCTTTGTCTTCCGTAGAGCGTATAACATGTTCAGTTCTGCAGGCTCTCCTCCTGCAGCTCACGCTCTTTATCTTCCGTAGAACGTATAACATGTTCGGTTCTGTTACTGTGTTCAACGATTCTTCAGCATAAATACATATAAATGTCATTAATACGCCGTCACATCACCAGACACTTCCTCTGTAAACACAACTGTTTTTAAACATCTGTTGGACGTTCCACCTGCTGTAGGAACCGTTCTGACTGAAGTACTCACACTGTGGAACGTTTACTTTAGCAGTTTAACCCTGTTTAACTCTTAAAAAAACAAAACTCACTGATGTTTCAACATCCACAGAATATTCAGTTCACTACATTAGTGATGACAACAATTAATCATTGATCAATTAATCAATTAATAAAAGAATTTGATCAATCATGTAAAATTTAATCAAAATAAACGTGAAACATGAAGCTCTTTATACGTTTCACAGGCTTCACTCTGAGAAATAAGGGTTCCAAAAAGGTTCTTTCTGAAGGACTGTGGTTCTACCAAGAACGATTTGCTTCTGAAGAACCCTTTTTGGAAGAAAGGGTTTGTCAAGGGTTCTTTGTAAGAACCCTTTTCATCCAAAGAACCTTTTCTAGAAGAAAGAGTTCTTCAAGGATTGTTGAAATCCTTCAAGAACTCTTTCAAGGGTTTTTTTGTACCATAATGTAAAAAGGTTCTCTGTAGAACCCCCAGTTTGGTCCCAGATAACACCCTTGGAATATAAAAATGTTTTCAGTAGAACCTCCTGGTTGGATTCTTGTTAGCACCCTTAGAAAGGTAGGAAGGTTCTGGATAGAACTTCCAGAGAGGGATCTAGGTGGAACCATTGCACCATAAAAGGGTTCTCTGTAGAACCTCTCACAGGGGGTTCTAGGTGAAACCTTTCACATATGGTTCTAGATAGAACCCTTTATGTTGTGTTCTAGGTAGAACTCTTTGAAAGGGTTCCAAGTGAACTTTTATAAGTAGTTCTAACAGGAACCAAAAATGGTTCCTCCTATGGGGACAAAGTGAAGAACTCTATGTGGTTCTAGTTATCAGCTTTATTTCTAAGGGCGTATGTAACGCTGTCAGAGAACGTGGAACATGTAGCAGTGGAACTTGAACTTTGTTTGAGGAGTTGTTTGGTAAATGAAACATTTTTAAGATGTTGTAAATCGGATTAATTGATCATTAATTGATCATTAATTGATCGGTTACGGGCAGAGCTGACAGTTTTCAGCCCTAGTTAACGTGGAACATATCTAAAGAAGTTTTTAGGAGGGAACTGTTCCTCGTCCGGTGCCGTAACCTTCATCATATCTAACAGTAGTTGTGTGTCTGGATGGTCTTGTGTTGTTTCAGCCTTCCGGCTCTGCTCATGTAGAAAATAGAACCTCACTTGTCTCTTCATCGTTCAGTGTCACGTGGAGAACCGGTGGAAAATGGTACAGTTCATTGTTCAGCTTTATTCTTTGACTCCACCATCAGGTAAACTGGTTTTGTCCCAGTGATCAGAGGCTCCACCCACAGCCAGAGATCACCTGAGAGCTGCTGACTCACAGATAATCTCTCCTCACTGATTGGTTGGTTTAACGGAGCCGTGCAGCCTCGGGACACGACAGCAGCCTGGGAAGAGACGCTCCGAGTCACCGGCTCACTGTTGGTTTAATGTACAGGGTTGTTGGGAAACTGGGCCTGTTGGAGCAGCAGCTCTGACACTCTGTATGCATGAGGAGTAGCTGCGGGGCCCGGCCCGGGTGTTACCTGCCCTCAGGCTGCAGACACACCTGAGACGTGAAGGTGTGGTGATCCTCCTGCAGGTCTGGACTCACTCAGTCATTACAGCAGTGTGGGAGACCATTTATCTATTCATGATGAATCAGCGGAGGTTAAAGCAGGAAGTCCTGACGCAGTCTGAACACAAAACACAACCACGACCGACCGCAGCTTCAAGACTTTAATATTTATCTAAACTCCAACACATGATGGAAATGAAATAGATTTTATTTTCTGTTCATAAATCACTCTTTAAAGTCTTATGTTTAAGTTGTTGGTCCAGAGTTCTGCTTTAGTTCTTCTTGAACCTGTCAGCATTTACAGTTTTCAACAAAGAACCTTTAATAAATTCCAGTGAGGCTGCATGATTTGGTAAAAAAAGAAAAAGAAAAAAAAGTCCTATTGCGATTATTTTGAGTGAAATTGTGATTTGTGCTATGATTAGTGGAAATTATCCGTTTTGGAGTTTTCATGTTCACTGAATGAATTTATTGAGGTCTGAACCAAACAAACTGGTCAAAGCAACACTACAGTACCTCATTATAACCCTATAACAGCAATTCCAATTTGGTTCTGTGATTTGGATATTGCACTTGTCCATATTGCGATTTTAGTGCGATTGATTGTGCAGCATTAATACAAGACAAGAATAACTCGTGATCCTCATTGAAGTCAAATCCCTGTCTTCCACAGAAAACCTGCTTGTTATTAATTTAAGGCGGCACCAAAATCAGCCCCAGACTCCCTTAGAAAAAATCACGGAGTGTTGTGAGTTGTTGCGTCTAGAGATGCACCGATTTCAATTTTCTTGATTTTTTTTTTTGAAGGGTCTGACCTGCCAATTCTGATTTTCAGTCTTTCTAAGAACTATCACTGACAG
This sequence comes from Lutjanus argentimaculatus, assembly GCA_034769285.1. NCBI lineage: Eukaryota > Metazoa > Chordata > Actinopteri > Lutjaniformes > Lutjanidae > Lutjanus > Lutjanus argentimaculatus. The sequence goes on from JAWZSL010000039.1 coordinate 4,414,578, forward strand.
CATTCACAAACATTTTTGCAGCTTTTCTTGTAAAAATTAAATGAGATGTTCATTATAAAACACTGACTATTAAATTTTCATTAAATACTATTTTACATTCTCTCCAAAGTCCTCCATGCTACAGCCAGGCCTTATTATAGTTTATATTAAGATTATGAATAGGGGAAACACAATCTCGTGGGATTTCGCGGGACGTGATTTCACGTGATCTCATGTGGAAGCAGATGCAAACAAAGCGGAGACTGACGCGGTGCAACAGTTTGCTGCAGTAAAACTTTTCAGTGAGAAAAACAGACGCAGAAGTTAAACGAGTCTGGATGAGAAAATGTTTGAGGAGATGCAGGCTGTTTATTCTTCAGTCAGAACAGGAGGTGAGATTTTAACTGTCAGTCTGTGAACAGCAGTCTGTTAGCTGCTGGCTAACATTAGCATGAAGAGCTACAAAGTTTACGGCTGTTCTGAGACATTGTCAGCTGTTCTGTCTCGTTGTAGACCGTCTGTCCTCTCTTTATCCTGTTCTTGGAATCTGTCGCTGACACCAACTTCATGCAAGCATGTGTCTGAGTGTGTGTGTCTGTGATGAGCGTGTTGGTGGGTGTGATATCTCGGTCAGTTTGTCTGCTGCACGCATGATGTGACCATCGTGCAGAACACGTGTGACAATGACGGGCACAGAATCGGATATGTGACGCTGACTGGCCGGTCACGCTGAAAACCGGCCGGTTCCGGTCTCTGGCTGGTCAATCGGTGCATCCCAAGTTGTGTTGAGAGGAAACTTTATAAACTTTGTGATTCGCTCACTACAGCAGAAGTGGTGTAAGTCCTCTCAGTCTTTACTGCAGTACAAGTACAGATACTCGAGTAAAAGTAGAAGTACTGATTCAACTTGTTTACTGCAGTAAAAGTGAAAAAGTTCAGACTCTGAAATGTCCTCAAAGTATAAAAGTAAGTGTCTGGGTGTTTTCTTTAATGATCAGATGAGCTGTTTTCTGTTTTGTTTCCCTGCGTGCAGTAATGTCACTGCAGCAAATATTGTTACGTATTTATAAAGTTGACAGGACAGAGGAAACTCTGCAGAGGAGACAGAATTTAAATACTGAAGTTACAGCTGCTGTGTCTCGTGTGCCTCTTTCTCTCCTTTGTGGCATCCAGTATTAATCAGAGTGTTAACTTTTATGACCCGACCCACAGATAAACCTCAGTGTCAGTGGTCATAACTGTAGTCTGCTCATTCTTTGTCTCGTGTTGAGTCTTCTTCAGTCCCTGAAGGCGGACCCTGCCACCCAGCCTCAGTCTAATGCTCCTCTGTTTCCTCCCTCAGGTGGCGTCGGGCTCGGGCGCAGCCTCCTCTGCGGCCGCCTCGTCCCGCCAGCAGCTCCGCCAGCGGATCACACGAGTTAACCTCAGGGACTTCATCTTCTGTCTGGAGCAGGACCGCTCCACAGCTCGCTCTCTAATGCTCTACAAGGCGCTGCTGAAGTGAGGAGTCGCTGCAGATCACAAACTGGATTACACTTCAATCTCCAGATCCTCGCAGACGGTTTCTGTTGACCTCAGTCCGGTCTTCAGTCCCTCACCTGAACCTGCACCTCCAGTTTCACAACTTCTCTCCGTGTGTTTGAAAAGGACGTCTCAGTTTGAGCTCAGTCAGGTGCCGAGGTTTGGACCGCACATTATGCTTCACTTCCATGTTTGTTCAAATCAAACTCCACTAATTTAAAGACCAGCTCACACCAGAAAGTAGAACAATGACATGAAACTGTGGAACATTTTCCACCAAATTAGCTCTGGTTCTTCAACTGGTTCTTTTCAAGATTGTTGGAGACTTGGGGCTGTCTTGTGAACCAGCCAGAGTTTCCACCAGTTTTGAGTTAAAACATTTTAATCAAAGATGCATAGCGACCTTTAGAATATGTTGCGTCATGTTGGTTCCCAAAGAAAAACCTGGTGTTGTTTGGTTCCAGCTGAGAACCAACCTTTTGGGCTCTGAACAAAATGCTTCAAAATAAGGAACAGAGCTGCTTCCATGTTGGTGGAAAAGGTCTTTGAGAAATGTGTGGTGATGTAGAGACGATGTGCAGGGCTAACTAGTGAACTACTGTAGCTTGTGAGCTAACTGCTAACTTGCTAGCAGGCCAGGCTAACACAGTAACTCTCTGTGCTTCTGTCACTTTATGCAGAATTTCACAAAATAAAAAGTTATTGAAGAGGGAAAGTAAACAGTTGGTTAGCATGCTAGTTAGCTGCTTAGCTTAGCTTGCTCAATTAAGCCAGTCTTTTTTTCCAAGGATGGCAAAGGTTGTGCCTTACTCTGTTTGTGACTGGCTCACCCTGATATTCTTACCCTACCCAACCAAACTCCTCGTGCCTAAATCTACCCGACCCAAACAACCCAAACCGACGAAGGCTAGCCAATCAGAGTCAGAGTAGAGTGGGTCATGGCTTCACCTTCCTGGAGAAAAAAAAGTTTGCTAGCAAAATAATTAGCATGATGTCAAGCTGTCTGCTAACTGTGTGTAAACCAGTTTACTCTCTGACAGAGGAGCTTTGATTAAAACTGGACGGTGACACAGATAATGAGCTCTGATAGCCCGCCGACTCTCCATCCAATCCGAGGTCAGCTCTGTCAGGACCACTCGCTATTGGTCAAAGGAGCAAATTCACAGCTCGAAGGTCACCAAAGTTGAATTTGCTGTAATTTTGTTTTGCAGATTTACTTGAAATTGCTGCAGACACACAGGTATTAAAGGGACAGTTCACCCCCAAAAAATCAAAACTACATATTTCTCCTCTTCTCCGTACTGCTGTTTATCCATCATGATAGTTCTGGTGTGAGTTGCAGAGTTGTGGAGATATTGGCCTTTTTGTGAGCAGTTTCATGTCAGAACTACTTTATTTCTAGTGCAAAGTAGTTCGAGTAGATTCAACCCTGCTCACAACAAGGCTGATTTCTGCAAAACCGTGCGACTCAAAACCATCTGGATGGATAAACAGCGCTGCAGGTAAGAGGAAAAATATGTATTTTTGATTTTTTTTTTCTGTGAACTGTCCCTTTAATTTAAATATCAGATCAATTTTGCTGTTCTAAATTCTGGTGTGACTGAACGTCAACACAAAAAGGATCAAAATCAACCAAACAGGACCTGAGATATCCTAAACACTTATCCAAACTTGGAGCCTACATTACCCACAGTGCAACTGTAACTCTAAAACCGATGATGTAGAACACCTGGAATCGACTGTGAAGTGAATAATGTGCAGGTGTGAAGCTCGTCCCTGTGTGTGAGAAGTGTTTTCCAGACTGTGAGCTGATCCTGGTCCTGATGCTGCTGCTGACGGGATCGCTCACGTGGTTTTGGACTCCAGCGCTGTACCTGAACAGGTGCCTTCCACTCTCATCTGTCTGTTCTGTTCCGGAGCCTCTCAGCCACCACTCAGGACGCCGGGCTCGCGGGCTCCTCACGTACTTCTGAGTTTTAACGTTTTCACGCTCACACACACACACTCAGCCATCAGTCCACTGCTGAAGTCGTCCGCTGAGAGAATAAGTTTGATTCATTGAGCATCATGTTGTCAGAGGAATGTGCACCGACACAACTGTGAAGGTCGACTGAACGGGGAGGGAACGGCAGGTGTGTGTGTGTGTGTGCGTGCGTGCGTGCGTGCGTGCGTGCGTGCGTGTGTGTGTGTGTGTGTAGGATAATGACGGTGACAGCCGACAGACTTTAAAGGTTAAAGGAATAATTCAGCATTCAGGTAAATCTTCTCTTTCCCACTGAGAGTTAGCTTAGCTTAGCATAAAACCGGAAACAAAGGGAAACTGCTAGCCTAGCTCTGTTCAAACAGGAGACAATCCACCAACCAGCTCCTCTAAAGCTCACTGATTAAAGGGACAGTTCAGGGTTCTTTTGAAGTGTGGATGGATGATGTGTTTCTAGAATATTTTCACCTCTTTACTGGACAAGAAACCACCATTATATCAGACAAACATCTCTCTCTACAAACCAACCAAACTGTTGCCTCAGTCTCTTAGTTTTTTGTTATTGTGAGACTTCAGTTAATGCAAACCAACTTTTTCAAACAGAAGTCACACAATAACACAAACACACTAACAGACGGAGGCAGCAGCAGACCAACAGCTCCTGTGATCTGTGAGGTAAAATTAGTGATTGTGTGAGTGGAGTTTGGTTGGTTTGCAGAGAGTGATGTTTGTCTGATATAACGGTGGTTTCCTGTCAGGAAACTGTCTGACAGAAAGGTTAAGTGGTGAAAATATTCCAAATATAACGTATTAATTTTTTTTAGGTGTCCAAAATATGTGTTGCTACAAAAACATCAGACTGTCCCTTTAACATATTTTATTTATCATCAGGACAAAAACTGATGTGTAAAGACAAAAAAATGGGTGTTATTTTTCAGATTATTATTATTATTATTATTATCATTATTTTGTATAAATCCAGTGTTGTGGATTAAAAAAAAGGTAAATTACCCCAATAAAAACACAATGGATTGTAGTTTTTATTAGTAGTATTGTAGTTTTTACACATCCATGAGCTTTAGAGCTGCTGGTTGGTGGATTTCCCTCCCTTCGGACTGAGCTAGGCTAGCAGTTTCCCTCTGTTTCCAGTCTTTATGCTAAGCTAAGCTAACCAGCTGCTGTCTGTAGCTTCGTATTTAACTCACAGACATGAGAGCAGCATCAGTCTTGACTGTAAATGTTGAACTGTTCCTTTAAATACACGTGATTCTCAGTTTTTTGGGGCAGTTTTAGTTTCAGTTAGCGTCGCTCATCACAGGGAGCTGGTTCTCCCACACAGACAGAAAACTCACTCAGGCTACGTTCACGAAGGCTAACAGACATAAAGCTTCACATTCCTGTAGTCTCCTCCTCCTCCTCCTCGTCTTCATCCCGGCTGACGTGTGATTTAACTTTTAGCTGAAACTTTAGAATCACAGTCTGAGACGTCGACCTCGTATTGTTTGAATCTGTCGAGTTAGTTGAATTATGCAGTTTTGCTTCATGGTTTGCTGTTGAAAGTTTTAAAGATGATTTTTTGGAAAAGGTGCGAGTACGTACGAAGGTTTTTAACGCTTTAAATGTCTTTTTTTTTTTTCCCCCCTCGTATCGGGCATTTGGTTTGTATAGTATAGAGCTCTAACTGCTAATGGAAGCTGTGTTGTATGTACTGTATATTCAGTCAGAGTCCCGGAGAAACTTATCAGCTGATGGAAGGACACAATTTTTGCGACTATTTATATTTCCTACATTCTGTATTCAATCCTGACGCATTTCAGGCAATGCAATTTTACAGTCGTTTGTACCTTTGCAAAAAAAATGAAATAAAGAAAATGATAAAGACGCAGGTGTGATTTCTCTTTTTATCAACACATCTGTACAAATGAAAAAGTGACACAAAGGAAGCTAACAAAGACATTTAAATAGACATTTTCAAAATGGCAGTTTTATCAAAAGGATTAAATTAAAGCATCCCGAGGCCTGGCTTATAAAAAACAAAACAAAAAAGACCCATCCAACCTTATTTACATCCCGTCAGTTTGATTCTGTCCTCCTGCAGAGGTCAAACGTCTCTTCAGCATGTTTCCTGTAAAGTTTTCAAGTCTTCAGGTGTGTCAGTTTGTCCTCCAGCAGCTGGACATCGTCTGCAGGATCCAGATGTGAGCAGACAGGTAGAAAGAAAGAAAGAAAGAAAGTAGTCTGTGGGCAGCGTTCAGTCCAGAGGTTCCTGTTTGATCCGGATTGGGGTGCTGGTGATGGACTGGCTGTGCCGCAGGTCGCGACACAGGACGTACTCGCTGAACTGGGACGAGTCGACGCCGCCGCCGCAGGATGCCTTGATGCCGAAGCCCTTCTGGAAGAGACGCTCGAGGACCTGCGGACACACGGACAGACACATGGACAGTGACGCCATTTACAGCTGATCAGGTAAAACTCAAGAACTCAGTGAAAACAAACAGAACAGAACAGATTAATTGTTTTGCTTCATAAAATGTCAAAAAGTTTCAAACAGGTGGAGCACATCCTAGTGCTCCACCTGTTCTCACGTTTGAACTCATTTTTCAACTAGTGATCAATCTGGCGATAATTTTTTCCACTAATCATAATTAACTAACGAGGTGGAGAAGAAGCGGCACCCGTTCTGTGCTCCACAGCAGCCGTTTTATCAGAACATTCTCAAAAATGATGCTGTTTGGAAGGAAAAAAGGAACTAAACTGTCTCGATCACATTCCTCGTTATCAAGTGCAGCAGAGTTTGGCTTGTTGCCATGACAACAGGAAGCTTTTAATTCATAAACTTTCAACAACAAAAAAATTCTGAGCATGATTTTGTTTCATATTGTTGGTAAATGACCACGATGGTATAAGAGGGAGAATCAACCTGTAGCTGTGAGTTAATCATCGTTAAGTTGTTCCAAACATCGGCTAGTGACCCAAAGGAGGGTCACAGGAGATTTTATTTGGGTCGCACAATAAATAATGAAGAAATTCTGCAAATTAAACATTTATATCTGTAGTAAAGCTTTTTATAAAACATTTAAAATGTGTCGTTTTACTGATGAGAGGAAAAAAACGCAACACTAAAAACTATTTTTTTCTCTGTCTTTCATCAATGGAAGGGGCCTCAGTGTTATTTACAGTAATACTTTTTTTTAATTAATTTATTTAGTCATTTATTTTTAGGTATTATCAGGTTATTTTAATCCTTATGCATCTTTGTTTTATTTAAAATCACTATAAATAAAATGTCAGAGGAAAAAAATGAGAAAACTTTCAAAATTTTCAAGGAAACTGAGTTTTAACAAGTTTTACCCACTAATAGTTTTATTGTGATAATTTACTTTTTCGTTTTTAGATCACCTTGAATCTTTTAGTTTTAGAAACCTCCAAAAATTGAGTAAATAATAATGACATTTTCAATTAAAACCATTTTGAACAACTTTTGAAATACTTCTGAGTTTCTAAAACTAAAAGATTCAAGTTGATCTAAAGAGGAAAAGTAAACTGTCTCAACTAAAGATTTTAGGTTGGCAAAACTTTTCTTAGTTTATTTCATTTAACAAACTCTGACTCGTTAATTATCCTTCACTTATTACGTTCTGTATGAAGAATGCAAAAACCAACAAATAAGCACAGAGCTGGAGGCTGACATCACTCCGTTTGATTGACAGGTCTGTAAAAACACCAACAGAAGGTTAAATCATCGATTCTGTCTGGGAAAAAAACAGCTGAGAATCAGAGAAAATTTAGATTTTACAAAACAAACTCTGACCTGTAAATGAAGTCGTGTGAACAGACTTCACGTTTGAAGTTTTGACCTTGTGGAGGTGAATTTTACAAAATTTTCTACCCAAATAAATCTGAAATCGTAGCTTTGATGCACTTGACATCTGCCTCAAAAATCCAGGATTGATTTTTATCTATTCATTTATTTTTCATTTTTCATTTTAACTTCTTTTTTTTAGTGTCATCACATCCTTTTCTTTAGCTCACTCATGTTTTTCTTTTTTCTTTTTAATACTTTGCTTTATTAGCAGTATTAATATTTAAGTAATATTTTTATTACTTCTGCAATATTACTGTTGCTGTTATTATTAGTTATTACTACCACCTTCATAACTATTATTATCATTATCAGTATTGGTGTTATTATCAGATGCTGCTTTCCTGTGTGACCTCACACAGGTGTGACCCGTCCCTTTAACTGTGACCTCACACAGGTGTGACCCGTCCCTTTAACTGTGACCTCACACAGGTGTGACCCGTCCCTTTAACGCCGACGTCACACAGGTGTGACCCGTCCCTTTAACTGTGACCTCATACAGGTGTGACCCGTCCCTTTAACTGTGACCTCACACAGGTGTGACCCGTCCCTTTAACTGTGACCTCACACAGGCGTGACCCGTCCCTTTAATGCTGACGTCACACAGGTGTGACCCGTCCCTTTAATGCTGACGTCACACAGGTGTGACCCGTCCCTTTAACTGTGACCTCACACAAGTGTGACCCGTCCCTTTAACGCCGACGTCACACGGGTGTGACCCGTCCCTTTAACTGTGACCTCACACAAGTGTGACCCGTCCCTTTAACGCCGACGTCACACAGGCGTGACCCGTCCCTTTAACGCCGACGTCACACGGGTGTGACCCGTCCCTTTAACGCCGACCTCATACAGGTGTGACCCGTCCCTTTAACTGTGACCTCACACAAGTGTGACCCGTCCCTTTAACGCCGACGTCACACGGTGTGACCCGTCCCTTTAACGCCGACCTCATACAGGTGTGACCCGTCCCTTTAACGCCGACCTCATACGGGTGTGACCCGTCCCTTTAACTGTGACCTCACACAGGTGTGACCCGTCCTTTTAACGCTGACGTCACACAGGTGTGACCCGTCCCTTTAACTGTGACCTCACACAGGTGTGACCCGTCCCTTTAACTGTGACCTCACACAGGTGTGACCCATCCTTTTAATGCTGACGTCACACAGGTGTGACCCGTCCCTTTAACTGTGACCTCACACAGGTGTGACCCGTCCCTTTAACTGTGACCTCACACGGGTGTGACCCGTCCCTTTAACGCTGACGTCACACGGGTGTGACCCGTCCCTTTAACACCGACCTCATACAGGTGTGACCCGTCCCTTTAACGCCGACCTCATACGGGTGTGACCCGTCCCTTTAACGCCGACCTCATACGGGTGTGACCCGTCCCTTTAACGCCGACCTCATACGGGTGTGACCCGTCCCTTTAACTGTGACCTCACACAGGTGTGACCCGTCCTTTAACGCTGACGTCACACAGGTGTGACCCGTCCCTTTAACGCCGACCTCATACAGGTGTGACCCGTCCCTTTAACGCGACCTCATACGGGTGTGACCCGTCCCTTTAACTGTGACCTCACACAGGTGTGACCCGTCCCTTTAACTGTGACCTCACACAGGTGTGACCCGTCCCTTTAACGCTGACGCTCACACGGGTGTGACCTGTCCCTTTAACGCCGACCTCATACAGGTGTGACCCGTCCCTTTAACTGTGACCTCACATAGGTGTGACCCGTCCTTTAACTGTGACCTCACACAGGTGTGACCCGTCCTTTTAATGCTGACGTCACACAGGTGTGACCCGTCCCTTTAACTGTGACCTCACACAGGTGTGACCCGTCCCTTTAACTGTGACCTCACACAGGTGTGACCTGTCCCTTTAACTGTGACCTCACACAGGCGTGACCCGTCCCTTTAACGCCGACCTCACACAGGTGTGACCCGTCCCTTTAACACTGACATCACACGTTCTCACCTGTACAGAGTTCAGTCTGCAGTACCCGTTGAGGGGGAAGCGGATGACGTGGGTGGGGTCCTGGTTCCAGCCGGCGTTGACCGAGTTGCACATGACGTCTCCGGTCTCGGGGAAGATCTCCTCGATCAGGACTTTCTCTCCGCTCAGAGCGATCCGCTCGCCCAGGTCGGGCGTGACGCGAACCACCAGACACTCGCAGGGCGCCGCCCGCTGGGCCTCTCGCTCCGCCTGCCAGCGCTCCAGCTCCCGCACCATCGGGGTCAGCTGGTAGTACCGCGCCTCCTCGTACAGCTGAGGGAAGTCCTGACGGAGACACAGAGGGGGGGGACAGCTTAGAGACAGGACAGCTGAGAGGACACCTGACAGGAGAGAAACTAAACTTCAAAGCAGAGATTCAGTTTGAAGCTCTCAGGTGTGACTCGACACCTGAGATGAATCTTTCTATTCCTTTATTTGTCTTTCTTCCTTCTTTACTTCTGAAACTTCTACAAATGACCTGAAAGAATAAACGCTGCAGATCAGCTGTTTGACTTGTAACTGGACCTAATTTTATTTTTTAATCAACGATGTGACGATTTTTGTGGTTTAATACGACTCAGAGTGCAAAGAACCAAATCAAATACAAACGATGATCTTGGAGGGTTTCTGGTGTTTTCAGTGTTTTAAGGGAAGAAAGAAGATCATGTTACATTTCTTTGGTTTTTCTTCTCTTACTTTGTTGTTTGAGTTTTTAAATTTAATTTATTCACCAATAAATAAAAATAAAAATAAAAAGGTGCAGATTACATCTTAATCAATAAGTTTTGGATGTTGATATAAACCTTCAGCTGCAGAACGTTTTATTATTCTTCCTCTGTTTTATATTATGGTACAAAGAACCCTTGAAAGAGTTCTTCAAGGATCTCAACAATCCTTGAAGAACTCTTTCTTCTAAAAAAGGTTCTTTGGATAAAAAGGGTTCTTAATGGAACCCTTAGTCTTACAAAGAACCCTTGACAAACATTGTTCCAAAAAGGGTTCTTCAGAAGCAGACAGTTCTGGGTAGAACCACAGTTCTTCAGGAAGAGCCCTTTTGGAACCCTTATTTCTCAGAGTGCAGCCTGTGGAACACATTAAGAGCTTCATGTTTCACGTTTATTTGATAGATCAATTAAATTTTACATGATTTTTAATGACCAATTAATTGATCATTAATTAATTATTATCATGTGAAATGTGCAAATAAACGGAACTTTCTGGAGGTTCTGATCAGTTCTCCTTCCTCTGATGGTGGAACAGAGACGTGTGTGTGTGTGTGTGTGTGTGTGTGTGTGTGTGTGTGGACTCCTCACTGCTGCTGACAGAAAGCTGCTGTTGGCTCGAGGCTTCACACTGTATCAAAGCCTCGCCTCCTTCATCCCCCCTCCTCCCCCACACATCCTCCTCCTCCTCTCAGGCTGCGAGCGAGGGATAGATGTGTTTTATAAAGAGGAGCTCTGAGTGTGTGTGTGTGTGTGTGTGTGTGTCTGCAGGGTGTTTTACTCATCCTGAGCACAATAACAGGCAGCAGTCGTTAACTACACACACACACACACACACACACACACACACACAGATTAATTTAGTAAAACACACACACAAAAGCAGCTGATTAAAGCGTTCAGAGTCTCTGCTGCTGTTTGTTTCACACCAGCGAAGAAGAAGAGACGACGTGTTGGTGGACAAATGTCAAACTCATCAGTCTGATGTGTTTAAAGGACAAATCTGTGGTATATTTACTGTCATAAATCATGAAATGATGATGACCGTGATATGTCAGCAGAGATGAAGGAAACGCGCTAAACTGAAATACAGTCAGCATGTTCTCCTTTGTCATTTAGATTCTGGTGCAGAACGTCTGTTTCTCTTAGGGACACTCTGCTCGTTTCACATTTATTAGAGTTCAAATTAATGCAGAATGTTTCTCTGAATGAGTTAGTGTTTGTTTACGAGCCGCAAGAAATTATTATTAATTCTTTAGAAGGAGTAGATGGTTATGACTGTTAAACTGAGCAAAATGTTAATGGAGTTTGGCAGGAAGTGAAAGTGGAGTTTAAACAAGCACTGAACCTACAATACTTTGATAAAATATAATGTTTCTCTCGTGTTGGTTCAGGGTTCGATTGTTTTTCACACGTGTTGTTTCTGATTCTGATTTACCTTGAAGTCTTCAGGCAGCAGCAGTTTGCAGGTCCGCAGGAAGCTGAGGATGTAGCGGAAGATGTCTCCATCTCTGTCGATGAAGTAGTGCTGCTTCAGACTGTCCAACACGATGGGCTCAGTGCCGTTAAACAGACGACTGATCCTACAGAGACACAGGCCACACAGTCGAGGACAGATCGTCCTATCAGCTGTTTTGACGATGGTTTTATTTTTCCTGTAAAAACATTTTCTGGTTCTTCCTTTGAATGATTGTAATAATTGTCACGTATCTGTGATCATGTTAAATTTTCACAATATTTACAAATAAATCACTGTCATTTAAAGCTACCAATGAATAGCTTACAGCTAACATTAGCTAAACTAGGAGTTAGCTATAAGTTCTAAAGAGAGGCAGCTATAGCTAACAGTTAGCTACGTTCAATTGACTGTATGAACGCTGCTAACCAGCTAGCTTGTCCATTTTTGGCTAGTTAACCTAGCTGTTGCCTATGAACTAAATACAGTTCACAGATAAAAGACAGCTATAGCTAACGGTTAGCTTGCTCTTAACTGACTGCATGAACTGTTGAGAATGTAGATCACAGCTAAAAGCTAATTAGCATGTGGCTCCAAACTACAGTTCATACTGTTACAGTTACAGCTAACAGTTAGCTTTTAGCTGTAGCTAACTATGAACTGTGGAGTTTGAACATTTTAAACCATAATTATAATGTAACTGTAATCACTGTGACAACCTTTCCAACTATTTTCAGAATGTTTACAAACTTTATAAATCTCAGTCACTTTAGGTTTGCAATGAGTTAACAGTGACATAACAGCAGCCAACACCTAACATTAGCTAAAGTTAGCTATGAGTTCATAGATAAATGGCAGCTATAGTTAACAGTTAGCTACTGTCAATTGACTGTATGAACGCTGCTAACCTGCTAGCTGGTTAGTTTTGGCTAGCTAACCTAGCTGTTGCCTATGAACTAAACAGAGTTGACAGATAAGAGACAGCTATAGCTAACAGCAAGCTAATGTAGCACTTGGCTTCATGCTACAGTTCAGTTATAGCTAGCAGTTCTTCTAGAGAGTTTGTAAATAAATGTCGGCTATAGCTAACAGTTAGCTTACTTTTACCTTCAACTGACTCCATGGACTCTAGAGTTTGCAGTTAATAGGGGGCTACAGCTAACTGCTAGTTTGTTAGTTTTGGGATCGCTAACCCTGTTGTTGCTTGTGAATTAAATAAGTTCACAGATAAGCTATAGCTAACAGTTACAGAGAGTATTAGCATTTTGTTCTGCTTTGTCCTTGTACTCCTCAACATCTCAGCAGGAACTATTGAATTTTTTCTGCACTAAATTTATTTGATCGACTCATTAATACTAAATATAATCAACAAATGAATTATGATGTATTTTAAGAGATTAAACCACACAAACAGTAAATAAGTCAGAATTGTAGTCACCTACAAACATCATCATCACGGGACGACCCGCTGGTCTTACCTGGACTCGGGGTATTTGGTGAGCGTTGCCAGGCTGCTCGTGTACATGTGCCCTCCCACGTCGATGTGGACGGGGGCGTTGGCCTTGGTGAGCTGGGCGGGTGACGGGATGCCCTGGGCGGTCATCGGGGACACAGGTGAGCGGCTCAGAGACATCCTGGACATGCTCCGCCCCTCCTGTCACACACAGGTAACAAGAGACGAGTCAGAACACACCTGAGCTCAACACATGTGACATCTGTGTGTTAATGACCCGAACACAGAGGAACAATGAAGAGAACCGAAGAGTTTGAACAAAGTCAGTACAGAGACAGGTGTGAATCAGCATCAGCAGGTAAAATCTCTTAATTCAACGACTTCTCAGTTTCTAAAATCCACCTGATCCACAAAACCCCGTTTAAACGTGATAATATTTTGGTATCATTAAAGCGTAACTAGAGAAACTGCTGTGAATGCTGGATGCTTGACAGCTGATGCCGAACTGCAGCTGAATGATGAAATAATGTGTGAAATATGTGGAATATCTCAAGATTTGTTGAAAATCTGACACTAAACTGAAACTGCTTTAAATTGAACGGATAAGCCGCTGAAGGAATGTGAGTTGGAAAAAGTTAGAAGGGGTCCAATTAGTATGAATGAGACGTAAAGTTGAATAAAACTGAACCTATCAAAGATTTGGACCCTTTTAAGGTTTGAACGGATTTTCTGGCTTAATAGATAAAAAGTTAAAATGAGTATGAACAGCTGAAAAAAGATGTGAAATGTACAGTAGTTAAACTGTGAGCTAAACTGCATCGCTGGCTTTAGAAGTTGAATAATACCAATAATGTATGAAAAATCTGGAATCCTTCATGTGTTGAAAAGCCGACACTAATAGCACCGAACTGCTGCCTTTAATTTGTATGAATAGTAGCTGGGTGAGAAACCAAACCGTCAACTTTAAAAGCTGAATATTCTAATAATGTGGGAACGATGTGGAATATTGTAGTTTGTTGAAAAGCTGATGCTAAACTGATTTGCCTGCTTTAATTTGTGTGAAGAAGCAGGTGAAGAAGTGTGACTGTCCTAAACCTCCCAGAACCAATCAGAAGGCAGATAAAAGCTCATCGGTTTCACCCCTCTGGGCTCTGTCACCGTTTGTTTGAACTTCATATCCCAGGAGCCCCTGCTGCTCTGCTGCAGAGCCATTGGTCTGAAGTGAAGTGCTCCCCTGCGTGGGGCTGCTGCAGTCTGATTCGCTGTTTGGCGAGATGAGCGCGGACTGAAAACTTGGAGAGTCAAAGAGGCGATTCAATGAAAATGGACAGATGAATTTTCTTTATTTGCCCTTATCCTGATCTAAACCTCGTCCTGATCTGACCTGTCTGATCCTGAACCTCGTCCTGATACTAAATCTCATCCTGATCCTAAACTCATCCTGATCTAAACCTCGTCCTGATCTGAACCTCGTCCTGATACTAAACCTCATCCTGAACTAAAACCTCGTCCTGATCCTGAACCTCGTCCTGATCCTGAACTCGTCTGATCCTAACTCGTCCTGATCCTAACCTGTCCTGATCCTGACCTCGCCCTGATCCTAAACCTCGTCCTGATCTAACTCGTCTGATCTGAACCTCGCCTGATCCTAAACCTCGCCCTGATCCTAAACTCGCCTGATTCTAAAACCTCGTCCTGATACTTAAACCTCGTCCTTGATCCTAAACTCGTCCTGATCCTAAACCTCGTCCTGATCCTAACCTCGTCCTGATCCTAAACCTCGTCCTGATAACCCTAACTAAACCTCGTCCTGATCCTAACCTCGTCCTGATCCTAAACCTCGTCCTGATCCTAAACCTCGTCCTGATCTAACCTCGTCCTGATCCTAACCTCGTCCTGATCCTGAACCTCGCCCTGATCCTGAACCTCGCCTCTGATCCTAAACCTCGTCCTGATCCTAAACCTCGTCCTGATACTAAACCTCGTCCTGATCCTAAACCTCGTCCTGATCCTGAACCTCGTCCCTGATCCTGAACCTCGTCCTGATCCTGAAACCTCGCCCTGATCCTAAACCTCGTCCTGATCCTAAACCTCGTCCTGATACTAAACCTCGTCCTGATCCTAAACCTCGTCCTGATCCTAAACCTCGTCCTGATCCTAAACCTCGTCCTGATCCTAAACCTCGTCCTGATCTGAACCTCGCCTGATCCTGAACCTCGCCTGATCCTAAACCTCGTCCTGATCCTAACCTCGTCCTGATCCTGAACCTCGTCCTGATCCTAAACTCGTCCTGATCCTGAACCTCGCCTGATCCTGAACCTCGCCCTGATCCTAAACCTCGTCCAGATCCTGAACCTCGTCCGATCCTGAAACCTCGTCCGATCCTGAACCTCGTCCGATCCTAAACGTCGTCCCGATCCTGAACCTCGCCTGATCCTGAACCTCGCCCTGATCCTAAACCTCGTCCAGATCCTGAACCTCGTCCTGATCCTGAACCTCGTCCAGATCCTGAACCTCGTCCTGATCCTGAACCTCATCCCTGATCCTAAACTTCATCCTGATCCTAAACCTCATCCTGATCCTAAACCTCATCCTGATCCTAAACCTCTCCTGATCCTAAACCTCATCCTGATCCTAAACCTCTCCTGATCCTAAACCTCATCCTGATCCTAATCTCATCCTGATCCTAAACCTCTCCTGATCCTAAACTTTCATCCTGATCCTAAACCTCATCCTGATCCTAAACCTCATCCTGATCCTAAACTCTCCTGATCCTAAACCTCTCCTGATCCTAAACCTCATCCTGATCCTAAATCCTCATCCCGATCCTAAACCTCGTCCCGATCCTAAACCTCGTCCCGATCCTAAACCTCGTCCTGATACCTAAACCTCGTCCTGATCTAAACCTCGTCCTGATCCTGAACCTCGTCCTGATCCTGAACCTCGTCCTGATCCTAAACCTCGTCCTGATCCTAAACTTCATCCTGATCCTAAACCTCATCCTGATCCTAAACCTCATCCTGATCCTAAACCTCATCCTGATCCTAAACTCGTCCTGATCCTAAACCTCGTCCTGATCCTAAAACCGTCATCCCGATCCTAAACCTCTCCTGATCCTAAACCTCATCCCGATCCTAAACCTCATCCTGATCCTAAACCTCATCCTGATCCTAAATCTCATCCCGATCCTAAACCTCATCCTGATCCTAAACCTCATCCCGATCCTAAACCTCATCCTGATCCTAAACCTCATCCTGATCCTAAATCTCATCCTGATCCTAAACCTTGCTAACATCAGGCGCACTGCAAGAAAACGGTATTTATAATGTTAGCTGATAAATAACTGAAATGATTGTTAATGTTAGTTTATTAAGTGGCCCCGGGACTCCTGTCAGTTTGTAAAAGTGGCCCCTGGGCAAAGCCAAACAATACGACTGTACTTTTACTTCTGTACTCTCACACAACCTCTCTTCAGATAATCTGAACTGTCCCTTTAAAAGACACTCACTCGTTCAGTCTGCAGGTTTCGTTCATTAAACGTCTCAACAGAAATGATTTGTGTGATTCTGATGTGTGCCCAGCAGACAGAGAGCAGCCTGTTATTCTCAGAGATTTTAACACAGACTTTGGTGCAGCAGACAGAGATGGAGGATGGAGGATGGAGGCAGAGAGGGGAGCAGTCAGTGTTTGTCAGTTTGTCCCGGGGCAGCGTGGCGGCCGCGGGGCAGAGACACTGAAAGCTGCAGCCGCCTCCTGTTCACCTTTCATGCTTCAAAGCTTCTTTACAACCAGAGAGACAAGAGAGGGGGGGGGGGGGGGGGGGGGTCAATTAATCCAGAGCGAGGCTCGCTCACCCAGCAGCCCCCCCAGGTCATCACCACCACTCCTCTGTTTCATCAGGAAGGAGGCGGCTGCTCGCCATGAATATCACATCCATCGAGTCTGCAGTAAACATACTAATACAGCAGGAGACGAGTTCACTGAGCTAAAATCACAGCTTTTATCAGTGGAGTTTGGTTGGTTTGTAGACTGATATTTGTCTGATATAACGGTGGTTTCCTATCAGAAAAGTCTGTCTGACAGAAAGGGAAAGAGGTGAAAATATTATAGTGTTCACTTTATTACAGAACATTATGCAGATTGTTTCTATTTGTTACTTTTATCAGCAGCATTTTAAGTATATTTGTTTCCTTTTTCTTAATTTAAAGGTCCAGTGTTGAACATTTAGAAAGATATATAATATAATATTATAGTATGTTTACACTCATGTTTAATCACCTTAGAATGAACCTTTATATCTACAGAAGGAGCAGATTCTGTCCACAGAGGCTGTTGAACCACCATGTTTCTACAGGAGCCCAGAATGGACAAACCAAATGCCAGCTCCAGGTACGACAAATTCATGTTGTTGTGGAGCACTTGATGTATGCCGAATATAACATACAGACATACAGTTACAGAATATATAAGGTGCTGTTGTATCAAATAATATATAAGTGTGCTGATACTAACAAAAGTTTAAAACTGTCATATTTTAAAGGGAGTTTGGTTACACTTCAGGAACAGCACGCATCAAGACTTTAGTCCAACCTTCAGGGATTATGAATGAGAATTTGGGGATATTACGACTTAAATTGATAAACTTTGTGTCTAAATCTGCCATGAAGCTGCTCCAGAACAGACAAACCAAACACTGGTTCTACAGACAAACATCTGTGTTCTTCATGAGTTTCAAAGCTGCTGTAGGGTCTCTGATGGTACCGACAAATCTGTGCCAAACACTGGCCACACGTATGGACTTTAGCATTTTGTGCGAGTTTTACGGCCACCGTAGTTTCTTCTACAGGTGAGTTGGTTGAAATCCGCTGTCTCACCACTAGATGTCACTAATGTATATATTCAATATTCTGTAACTTTCTCCCTAAATATCAGCCCTGATATCAGTCAGGCTCTGATCCAAACATGAACACAAGAGTGGAACCAACAAATCACAACACAAAGATGGAAGCTGACGTCACTCAGTTTGACTGACAGGTCTGTAAATACACAGAAGAACACTGAACACAAGGTCAAAACACTGATTCTCTCTGATGATTTAAGTTACAAGAAAAAAAACAGCTGATAATCAGATAAAATTAAACTGACTTACAAATGAAGTCATGTGACCAGAGTTCACAGGTTTGAAGTCTGGGCCTTGTTGAGGTCAATTTTACTAAATTTTCTACCTGTATGGATCTGAAATTGTAGCTTTGATGCACT
Source organism: Lutjanus argentimaculatus (assembly GCA_034769285.1). Taxonomy (NCBI): domain Eukaryota; kingdom Metazoa; phylum Chordata; class Actinopteri; order Lutjaniformes; family Lutjanidae; genus Lutjanus; species Lutjanus argentimaculatus. The sequence continues at coordinate 4,432,804 of JAWZSL010000039.1, forward strand.
TCATTAGTTTTAAACTGATCTAACCTGCAGAGTCGAACCTGCTTCGGTCTTATATGGACAAACGGCTCTCTCTCGTGTGGTAATAACGCCACACGCCAGACTCCATTCAAAAATCCACACATTTAAGGCGGCCTCGCTGGTCGCCAGCAGTTCAGTATCGCCTGACCCCTGATTTAAGCTTTTGTCTACAGTTTAGGGTCTTCCGACAAATTCGGCACATTAAGTGTCCATGAACAACTTCAGTGTCGATAATCTTGACTTCTTTGACCACAAAGTCACATGGATCTCCACCGCCCAGCGCGGCGTGTTTGGTGCTAAAAGATGGCAGAAAAACAGCCGAGCTGACAGCAAAAGTTCAGGTTTTGTTGAAATGCGGCGTATTTCTGAAAACTTGATGCGTGCCGAATTTAACAGTGTGTCGTACAGTTACAAAACATGTAAAAAGTTGTTGTGTCGTTAATATATTTGTGTGCCGATACCGATAAAAACTTAACACTCACATATTTTAAATGGAATCTGGTACAACTCAGAAAGCGGGTGTCGGGGCTGTAGTGGAAACCCCGGGGAATGAGAGCGGAATTTCGTTTTGTTTTTTGTTTTTTTTACAACCTAAACTTGTAAACTTTGAGTCTAAATCTCCCAAGATGCAGCTGCGGGCCTCACAGCGCGTCCTTACCTGAGAGGACACCGACACAGAAGACATGGAGACCGGCCGCGTCTGTCTGCTCCGTCCCGGGGTTTCAATGTGAGGAGACCGGCGGGTCTTCAGCGGACGTCCTCGTCAGGTTGTCCTCCGGTGTGTGTGTGAGACCGAGGAGTCTCCTCTGAGAGAATAAAGAGGAGGGCTGAAAGAGAAGTCTCGCCCGGGGCCCTTCAGACCCCCAGGGGCCAGGATTAGGTTACAATAACGCGGCGGTTTGTTCTCTTCTCTCGGTCAGACTCGTTCCGGGAGAGAAAATAGATCCTCCGCCTGTTTTTTATCAGAAGAATTTAACCTCCATCAACACATGAGACGCTTTAAATCCGTCCCGGTGTCTCCAGAAGAGACAGAAGGCAGTGTCCTCTCTGTGTGTCCCCAGCCTCCTGTCTGTCCTCCTGCTGCTGCACGTCCCCGTCTGTCTGTCTGTCTGTCTGTCTCCGTCAGACAGCTCGTATATTTCAGTAACATCAAACATCCCTGTGGCTCTGGAGCCAAATGACGTCTCCCGTCATGCATTCTGCCGCTCCAGCCGCCTGCGGCCAAACGCGCCATTTCAATTATTGCGCGCTGGTAGATGGAGACGTGCGCCGGGAGGCTGCGCGCACAGAGAGCCGCGTTACTGCGCTCCTGAGCGGGCTGAGGCCGCGACGAGTCCCCGCTGCTGCTGCAGAACTGAACAACACAGACACACACAGGGACGTTTGGTCCGATCAGCTGCAGCGAGACAGGAACCATTTTGAGCTCCGGTGCGTCCTGGTGACTTTACACACACACACACACAGAGCAGAGCGGGGGGGGGGGGGGGCTGCTGTCACATCCAGCGTCACTTCTTCTTCAAAGAAATCAAAGATTAGATTAAAGGGATAGTTCACTCAAAAATGAAAATTCTGTCATTATCTACTCACCCTCATGCAGGAGTGGAAGTAACTAATTACAAATACTCATATTTGTACCTCAAATACGCATATTTAAGTACTACTCATACTTAAATATGCATTACACTGTGTAATCTACTTAGTTACTTTTAAATCATAATTTAGTACAATTTCGATTAATATCAAAACCTTTCATCTGCATTTTTGTAGACAATAATGTAACTGATCACAAAGACATGGATGGAAAAAAATGCTGCAGCAGGTTCAGGTGTGTAGTTCAGGTGTGTAGTTCAGGTGTGTGGTACAGGTGTGTGGTTCAGGCGTGTGGTTCAGGCGTGTGGTTCAGGCGTGTGGTACAGGCGTGTGGTACAGGTGTGTGGTTACAGGTGTGTTAGTGTGTTCAGGCGTGTGGTACAGGTGTGTAGTTCAGGTGTGTGTACAGGTGTGTGTTCAGGTGTGTAGTTACAGGTGTGTGTTCAGGTGTGTAGTTCAGGTGTGTGGTTCAGGTGTGTGGTTCAGGTGTGTGGTTAGGTGTGTGAGTTCAGGTGTGTGGTTCAGGTGTTGTAGGTGTTCAGGTGTGTAGTTCAGGTGTGTGGTTAAAGGTGTGTGTACAGGTGTGTGGTTCAGGTGTGTAGTTCAGGTGTGTGTTAAGGTGTGTGTTCAGGTGTGTGGTTCAGGTGTGTGTTCAGGTGTGTGGTAGTCAGGTGTGTGGTTCAGGTGTGTGGTACAGGTGTTGTAGTTCAGTGTTTCAGAGTGTTGATGTCAGTGACGCTGCAGAACCTCGTCAGCACCGGTGGCAAAGTGAAAAATAAAAAAAACAAACAAAGAAATAATAAAAGATCAAACATCGAGTCGGTTCATTGAGACCAACATGTACGACATTTGTGTGGGGAGCTTCTATGATTGGTGGAACTCACAGGAAGCTACAATGATTGGTCACATTTGCCAAAAAGTTGCTGTGATTGGACAAAAACTGCAGGGTCATTTTTTTTCTACTAGTGATCAATCTGGAAATACTTTTTCAGTTATCCACTAATCAATCAGTTGTTTGGTCCATAAAATGTCCAGGATGATGTCCTCCAATGTCTTATTCATGTAGCAATAGTTAGCATGTTAGCAGGACGATAGCCGGTGATGAAGATAATTATGATTCAATGTTTGACCTCTCAGAAGCCTTCAGACTCTGAGGAGGTAAATCTGTGATTTTCTGCACGTTGACGCCCCCTGCTGAGCTGAGTGGAAACAGGTTCTCAACATGAGGGTCAGAGTCCCTCAGGGGGTCTCAAAATAAATCTGAGGGTCTCTGCTTTATGGGTAGAATTTTAATAATCTGCTGTTGAATTCAGCAAACTCTTCCTCACCAGTGATGCTGCTGTAACTGTAAGAGGGGTTTCCCTCTGATGCTCTGCAATAAAACAGGGGCTGATGGGAAACTAATGTGTGTGTAATTGAGGTCGGTGACACACAGGCTTCCTTTAAAGAGACACACACACACGCAGAGAGAGAGAGAGAGAGAGAGACTGTGGCCTCAGGCGGCTCCTTTACTGAGTAAACGAGCAGAAAGAGTCGACTCTCTAATTAAAGAAAGCCTGCAGTGACTCAATTAGATGAAGAACGAAGATTCATGTTACAAATTTAAAGATTTAAATATCTGCTAAACCTGCCTGAGGCTGCAGCTCCGCTCATCTACAATCTCTCTTTATGAGAGGAGGAGGAGGTGAAGAGGAGGAGGATGGAGGGAGTCGGTCCTCCTCAGACATCCGTCAGTCTGACACTTCAGTTTCCTTCACGTCGACTCGTGTTTGACGTTTTGAGTCCAGAGGCTGAAGCTGCTCAATAACGAGACGATGTCAGAGACAAACATGTTAGAAACCTTCACATGAGACAGAAAAGATGAAGACGACGAAGACGAGCGTCACTGCAAATAAAAACACATCTGATGAAACTGGGAGAGGAGCTGCCAGGTCTCATCATGACGTGTCACTTTGTAAAAAAGTGGATTTTAATGTTTGAATGAACTGAAATGAATTTTGAGTTTAATTTTGTGGATTAGAACCCGAAATTACATCACGTTCCTTAAACCTGCTGTTCTTAGTTCAGTAAAAGCTCAACAGTTTGGTTTTTCTTTCAGTCCAGTAGGAAAAACAGGTTCCCATGAACCTGAACAGAGTTTTGTTGGAACCTTCTGTGGATCCTAGTGGTGTCTGGTTAAGAATTTTTGATGTCCCGCAGGGTTCGTTTGGTGGCCATCTTGAACTCATGTCCACATGAGTGGTAAAAAACAGCCACTTTGATAACTAGGGAACTAAGGAAGAAATAGCAAAATAAAAGCAAAAATACCAAAATAAAGGTAGAATTTACTTACTGTAATTTTGACCCCCTATTTTCTCCAAAGTCAAACACATCTGAGAGAAGATGTTTGTCCACGTGACAAAAGATGTGTCACAAAATGTCACAAAAATCCCGTGCAGCTCTTTACGCAGATGCAGAGGATGCAGAGGTGAAGCTGCTCTGTCAGAGACGATTCACTTCACGTGTGTGAAAATATTCTGCTCTCAACATTAAATCATGTTTACATACAAACAGCTGATTTACAGGAACGTGTCTGAATGTTTGTATCTGCTGTGAGAGATAAAGACATGGAGGCCGGGTCCCTCTGACAGAGACCCTCAGGGGCATCTCAGACTTTATACCACGGGGGGGGGTTTGCAGGAGGTGCCCCCCTCAGGGCACAGAGAGTGAGATGCCCCGAGTGTCAACGAGGAGGTGACAGACACTGATTTTAGACACAAAGATGTTCTTTGTCCTCAAACATCCAAACCTCAGTTCAGGTTTAACAGATCAGAACATTTAATTAAATATCAACAGGATTTTTTTGATTAAATAACTGATGATTTAATGGATGAATTGATCCTGTTGCTCAGCATCAATAAATGATCAATGACTTTATGTGATCAGTTCACACTTAGAGATGATCAGTTAAGGACTGTTAGTTCATACATTCATTGATAACTGATCCAATCAGCTGGATTACAGGTACATAACAAGTTTATTTCAGATCCTTATGAGGCTGCAACTGAGCCGATTAATCTGTCAATCATTTATCTCGACTAATTGATTAATGAATCCTGTTACAATCTTGTGGAGCACATGTCTGTTTCATTATCAATTCATCTGTCAATCATTTTCCCGATTAAGTGATTAGTTTTTTGGTCGATAAAAAGTCAGAAAATGGTGAAAAATGTCCGAGACGACGTCAGAAACCAGAAAAATTTCTCATTTAAAAAGCTGCAATCTGAGAATTTTGACTTTTTCTTTCTTAAAAATGACTCAAAACAACTAATCACTTATCAAAATAGGTGACAATTAATTTAATAATTTATTATTTTATTAATTGTTGCAGCTCTAGACATGTTTGATCAGAAATGACTGAACATGAATATAATCACATAAATAAAGTTTTATGAAACTGAAATCAGAAAAATTGATCCCATATCAATGAATGAGTGAAGGGACGATCTGAGTATGAACTAAACACACAAAGTCATTGATCATTTATTAATATTAATGTGCAACAGGATTTCATGACACATCCTGCAATCATTTATTAAGTGATCATGAATCATACATAAGTTAACACTTAATCATACATAAGTTAACTTACTTAAATATTAGATTTTTATCTTTACTGTGTTAACATGATAGTTCATCTGGATCCACCTCACCAAGAAGAAACCTCACTGTTAACCAGTTTATAATCTTGGGATTGTCTAGATTTGTCTAAATGTATTTTTGAACTTTTATTATTGAGGCATCATTAATGTAGATTGATATTTGCACTGCAGCTGTAAACGTGGTTAAAATGATGAAAAATAGATATTAAACAAACTATTTTTATTTGCTCAGTTAAATAAAAAAAATGTTCAAACTGGTTGAAAACCTCCCAGTCAGACCACAGAGCAGATTTTTTATTCTGTAACAACATTTAAACATCAAACGGTGAACTCAGTGTTTTTCTGCAGGCTGCAGTACCTGCTGCTGCCACTAGATGTCAGTAAAGACTCATATATTAATGACATCATGTCAACGTGAAGTCAGCTGATAAGATCAATAAGTCAGTTCTACTAAATACAACCTCAGTAATAAACACGTCATTAAATTAACTCCTTCCTGACAGTTTTATCAGTTTAACAGCTGAATTCATGCTGGTTTAAATATCACCAAAATGATTTTTAATGTCCCTTCTAAAAATGTTTCTCCACGTGACCTGACGCAGGTTTCTGCATGACGACATTACTGAAACAATCAATCGATCAGTCAATCAACAGAGAAATAATCAGCAAATATGTTGATAAACACAGAGGCAAAAACTAAATAAAAGGAAAAAAATCAATATTAAAATCTACAGAAATAAAAGCAAAAAACACCAAAATAAAAAGGAGAAAAGTCAACATAAAGATAAAAATACTAAAAATAAAAACTGAAAATACAAAAATAAAGGAAAAATGTAGAGAATAAGAAAATAAAGGAAAAAAATTACCAAAATGAAAGGCTAATAATAGTCTGATACCTGCATAAATTGAAGCACACAGCGTCTGTTCACAACAGAGCAGAACGCTTTAAGAACCCTCCCAGAACCCCTGATGTTCCTCTTTGAGACGAGTCAAACCCACATCACTGATTTTTACTGACAGCTGAGTGACGTTTTCAGTGGAGTCGCCCTTTAAAAACCCAGAAAGATCAGAAACACGGAAGACGAAGCGGTTCTTTAAAGTTTACTAATAACTCGTCCAAAGAACCAGAACTTACCTTTTAGTGGTTCTGTTGTGTTACTTTTGTCTCAGAGTGCAGAACATCTGTCAGGATGTGAACAAACGACCATCATGTTCTTCACCTCCTCAGAATAAAAACCGTCTCAGTGGACAAAAACAGACAACAATTAAACAAGAGTCTCACACGTTTATTTGTCGTAACATGAGAACGTTAAAAGAACGTAAAGCGTCAGTGAGATGGCAGTGTTAAGGCTTCAAGGTCGTCGTCACGTCAGAGGAACTTCAGACTCAAATGCAGAACGTCTCAGTCGTGGACTCATGAAGTCAGTTTTAGTTTAGTTTGACGGAAGCTCTGAGTGTCTTTACACATTTGTTCTTGTTCTTCCTCTTTGTTTCAGACAAACAGAACACAGAAACAACAGACAGAACATGATGAACACACACAAACTACGTCCACGTGAAGTCGTTCTCCTGTCTGTCTCCTCAAAAATTACTTTTAAGTTTCCTTGTCGAGCCAAATAATTGGATCTTGTTAATTAAAAAAAACAAGTTTTCCTGCTGCCTAATATTTTTTCCACTAATTGATTAGTTGCTTGGCCAATAAAATATCAGAAAATGGTGAAAAATAATCCTGTCACTATCTTGTCAATTGAAAAATAGGTCCAAACACGTCCATGCCCTCCACCTGTACTTTTGAACCTGTATTTTTTTTTCCTTTGTAGAGCAGAGTGGTGTTTAGATACACTAGCTGCTGATTGGCTAACACCTCTGACACCCATCAAACGCGAGAATACGTTCCTCAAAGACCGTCACACACCGGTTCAGGGAACCATGTTGTTCGTAAAACTGAACGTGGTCCTGACGTCGGCTGGCGACTCGATGTGGACGTAGTCTTTGATAAAACAACAAACTTCACAGAAGTTATTAAAGTTGTTCACTGGAGTCGGACTGACGTGAACTTGAAGGCTACAACTAAAGAAAAGGCAGAAAGACAGAGTTCGTTTGTCAGAGTCACTCAGAGCCGACAGCAAATCAAAATCATCTCCTGTCACAGTCTGACACCTGCTCAGGTGAACAGGTGAACCATCTGCTGCCAGTCGAGACGTCGACGACATGATGACACCTTTAAAAACAACCAGGACCTCTGACTGAGGAGAAAACCTTCAGAACAACTCCTGCTCACAGGTTTTAACATTTCAGTCCCAGCTGAAGATCACAAACATCCAGCTGGGACTTTATTTGAACTTTTATTTGAACTTTTATTTCTATTCAGACAGGCTGGGGAGAGGGGTTCTTAGCAAATCATTCACTGAAACTTGTAATCTGTCCTCTAAAATGAGAAATAACTCCCTGAAATGAATTATTTAGCAACGGTTGGGTGGTCAAAAATGCAGGTACACAACATTTACTGTCATCTGTCAAATAAAACGGGCCAAAAGTTGATTTATATTAAGGTCCTTGAACGATAAGCATTAATTAATAAGTAATAAGGGCCTTATAAGATGCTTAGTAACATTATGAGATAATAAGACTGTATAAGTGTTAATAAAAGCATCATAAACATGTTTATTTTTAGATTATTTATCAGCACTTATGAGAAACTTAGTTTATAGGCTGCTTAAGAACATTAATAACAGCCTTATGAGTTTCTTATAATGATTTATAACAGCAGGTGCAAAAAGCATAGTTAACTGCTAATAACTGCATAATAAAGTTTGTATTAATCTAAATAAAGCAACAAAAAAGCTCAGTGAAGGTTAAACAGTGACATAATAGATACGTTAGTTGAACTCAACATGGTGGATGAGCTGCATCACACAGTCAAACTATCAGGGCGGGGGAGGTCTGTGCCTGACTGAACGGCCGTTGGTGAAGGTTAAAGGTGAACTGGTGCCTCACCTGGCAGCTCTTGCAGCCACGCTGGTGCCAAACGTCCTGCTTCACATTCCTTTGGATCTCATCAGCGAGGCTGAGAGGGAGATTCTGATGACTGAGGAACCAGAATCTCCATATTTCTTTCCCAGGCTTGCACACTGGAGAGGTCACTCCAGTCCCACTCTGGAGGGAGGAAACAACACAGAAACTGGCAGTCTACAGGTCCTAAGTTCCACCCAATTAACGTAGGGAACATGGAACCATGGTCAGCTTTGATGGTGGGATGAGTCGTCGTGCTCCACTAGCGGCAGGGTACCATCCAATAAGGTGCCGACCCACAAATGTCCACCTGCCTCAGAGGGTGTTTTGGGCTCAGTGTAAAATAAGATGAGCTGACGTCAACACTGCACCACTGAAATACAAGAAGAAAGCAACTCTTGTAATGTTAGGAACATGCACACAGGGTCATCCATCATCGACTCTGAGCTCGAGTGAGTCGATGTCAACAAGGCTCCCTGACTGCAGCTCCCTGAAGGAACAGCACGACAGCCTCTTCGGTCATGGCAAGAGTGCAGACGAAACCTGAGAGTACGGCGTGGGTGTGTGAGGAACACTCTGCTCGCCATGACTGAGCCACCAAAAGGAGGCTCTGAACGCATCCTTGCCATATGTATAACCACCAGCAGTGGACCAGCCAACCTGCTGCTCACCACTGGAGCCCAAAGATAAGTTCTATGAGGAGCCTGACATGGCCGTCAATACCATCCCAAATAACCACCTGTTCCTCCTGGGGCACTACAATGCTCGGGTTGGCTGCCTTACTCAGTATACAACCTTGAGGCTCAGGACCAGGACTAAGTGAACTGTCAACAGGCTCCAGGCCTGCAGGCAGGCATCGACCCCAACAGCTGGGAGGAACCCGCAAGTGACTGCAGTGTTTTGAGACAGACTGTTGCTGCAAGAACCCACTGTCACTGAGGAGAGGTACACCTCAGGAGAGACAGAAGAGAGAACCGAGCCAGGCAAAGGAGTGGAGGCTGTGAGCAGAGTGAGGCTGGACAGCCACAACTACCGCTGGAACAAAAGTGACGACTCTTCACGTGCAATCCATCGTCAGCACTGACAGATGGATGCCTGCTTAATATAAAATGTTAGCAACCAGAATTAATTTATTTGTTTTTTCACTATGATTATTTTGTGCCTCCGTTTTACAACAATACACCTGCAGTGTGTCACTGCTGTAGCAGAACATTTTGATGGTTCCAGCCTCTCAAAGGTGATGATTTGCTGCTTTTCTTCCTCCATCAAAGTGACCTAATATCTTTGTGCTTTAGACAAAACAAGACATTTGAAGACATCCCCTCAGTAATGATGGACATTTTCTTATGTTTTATAGACAATATAATTAATCAAGTAAATTGTTGGGAGAGTAATCTATACTGAAAATTAATGTTAACTACAGCCTTGGTCAGTGTGGACAGTTGGTGTTCAGATGTTTTTCTTCTGTAGTGTCGAGTCTGTAACTGCACTCTGTTCATGACTCTGACAGACAGAAAAATAAAGATGGTTTAAAATAGTTTTACAAACACATATTGAACTATAGTGCATATTTAAAGTCCACAGGAACAGTCAGTGGTTCAGTCTCAGTGAAGTGCAGCATATAAAACAACCTGCAGCCACGTTCTTGTCACACCAGCTGCATTGTGGGCAAACAAGTCAACAGCCAGGACTCTGTCAGGGTCTACAGGTGCGGGCCTGTGCATTATGGGCTACAGCCTCATTCTGAGCACCTGAAATACAAAGAATAAAATTTATTTATGAAGGCGAGGTAATCAGATACGATAAACTTGATTTAGTTCCCCTCTTGATCCGGCTCAGTGCAGGTCTTGGAAGGGTTTGGGGTAGTCAAACATCAGATAGTCCATGTAGTAGAAGTCGAAGGCCCTCTGCCTCTCTGTGGCGTTCAGCTGTGAGAAGTATCTCTGGGTGATTCTGGAGGATGTCCTCTCAGCGAGTGGGTTCCTGTCCTTGAAGTCGGGGAACGTGAGGTTCGCCGGTGCTCCAACACTCTGCAGCACAAAGTTGGCGTCTTCCTCCAGACTCTCGAACTTGCCGATGAAGTCATACCTGAGGAGGCAGGGGTTACACAGCTGGCTGACCGGCTCCCAGTGGATGTCCATCCCAACTGGCCGACGCACATCCAGCAGGTACTGGATAAATTCCCTGAAGGTGACGCCGGTGCCGGTGCGCAGAGCAGTGCGTGTAGCATTGGCGCGGTATCTGGAGATGATGGGCCGTCCAAACACAGGGTGGTAGTATGAGTTTGGACTCTCAAACTTGTCCCGAAATGCAGACACCAGGCGCTCAAAGGGCTCCCTGACGAACAGAACTTTGGTGTAGGAGCGGAGCCTCTCTGCAATGCCGGCGCTGTCGTACCTCTCAAGCCGCCGCAGGTGATTGCCATAATGCACTGCGTCATGAGGAATGTCTCGTGTGGAAGTGGCACTGCCTCCAAGCACCATCAGCACGCGCTTCCAGTTGGAGCAGCCAGCTTTGGGGACCTCGCAGTACAGCAGCCTGGACTGGTCCTCCACGTAAACCCGCGACACCTGCCGCTGAGAGACTCGCTGCTCGGTGACGCCCGGCTGGTATTTGGCACAGATGTCAGCCAGCAGCCGGCGCCGGGACTCCTGCGTCCTCACCTGCTGCTGCCTCAGGTGTTGTTCCTCATCTTGGCCAACAGGAGCACTAGAAGCAGCGAAGCTCCTCTTCAGAAGAAGCTTCCTGTGTCGTTTGGTGACTGGCGGTTTGGAGACTGACGAGTCCTCAAACACAAATGGAGACGAATCAGAGGAGATGGAGAGAGATGAGACATCAAAATTTATTGCAGCAGTGTCTTCAGTCTGATCTTCAGCTGCTGTCAGCAGATCCTACAACACACAGAGAGACACAAACACTCAATCTACAGAGGGCAACAGTTCAAATTTCTGACTTTTCATCTTCAAACACCTTTCATGTAGAGAAGATTTAATATTCTGTCAGACACACTTTCCTTTCCAAAGAGAAAAACTACAAATGGATCATGTCTTTAAACCAGTTGTAGTCATGATATTAGTAATCTTCATAAAAAAGTGCATATAAAATATATTCTGTATATACACCCACCCAGAATCATAACCTTAACACAGTGGAGGGGTTTGCCTGTCCCTGTGATCCTGGGAGCAGTGCTGTTTGGGTCATTAGCCCCTGGTAGGGGCTCCCAAGGCAAATTCATAGATCATATAATTTGGCATAACAAAAGCTTGGGAACCTTGTCCAGGGGAGGGAGACTGGGCCCCTTCCTGGAATCAGACTGGGTGGCATGCAAAGGCAGGGATCTAGACGTGCTAACACCTGGCAGCACAGCCTGGTAATGTCACCTCTCTGGTGGGGAAAGAGTCAGAACTCCTGCTGGAGGTGGAGCCAGTACCAACTAGATATAGTTGGACTCACCTCTATGCACAGCACTGGTTCTGGAATCAAACTCCTGGAGAGGGGCTGGACGATTTGCTCTTCTGGAGTTGCCCAGGGCAAGAGGCTGAGCACCACTGTGTTGGGAGTTCTCCCTGAAGAACGAGAGCGTTGCCTTGTCTCTAATCCTGTTGTGATCTTGTTGGCATCGCAGTCTCGGAAGACCATAGATTTCCTGTGCCTTGGAGTTAGGATTTAGCACAGTGTCTGCTGTGGCTGTGAAGACCAATCTGTGAGAAGCAGGCTTTGCTGCAGATGTTGCATACACAGGCCATTCCGGATGTTCTGATTGAAGGCAGTCCTGAGCGGCATCTTCCCGAGTGTCAAGGTTGATGTTAAAGGACTTGAGGTCTTGCTTGCAGACATCCTTGTAGCAAATCTGTGAATGTCCAACTTGCCTTTTGCCTGATGACAGCTCCCTGTGTAGGATGTCCTTGGGGATACGTCTGTCGACGTTTGTGATCTTGTTGGTCAGGATCTCAAGGCTCAGTCGTGTTGAGGAGAGTGCCCGGTTTGAGAACTGCATCTTTGCATTTTGCAGATGATGTGGTTCTCTTGGCTTTATCAGACTGTGGTCTTCACCACGCACTGGGGTGGTTTAAAGCCGAGTGTGAAGCGGCTGGGATAAGAGTCAGCACCTCCAAATCTGAGGACATGGTTCTCTGCTGGAAGACGGTGGATTTCTCCCTCCGGTTGGGGAGAAGCTGCTGCCCCAAGCAAAGGAGTTTAAACATCTCTCGGAGTTCTTCATGAGAGATGGTAAAATGGAGCGAGAGGCTGTCAGGCAGATTAGAGCAGCACCTGCAATAATGTAGGAGTTGTAATGGTTCCGTTCAGAGGGGTTCATGGTTCCAAGGAAGCTGAGCCAGAAGTCGATCTACGTTCCAACCATCACCTGTGGTAATGAACTTTGGGTAGTGGCTGAATGAAAGAGATCGTGGATACAAGGGGGAAAAATGAGTTTCCTTTGTAGGGTGGCTGGTCTCAGCCTTAGACAGATGGAGTGAAGAGCTCAGAGTAGAACCAGCTGAGGTGGTTCAACATCTGATCAGGATCTTCCTGGACGACTTCCTCTGGAGGTTTTCTGGGCACGTCCAATCGGGAGGAGACCCGGGGGAGACCTAGAACCAACTGGAAGGATTACACATCTCATCAGGCCTGGGAACCCCTCGGGATCCTCCAGAAGGAGCTGGAAAACATTACTGAGGAGAGCGATGCCTGGAATAAACTACTGACTGCTGCCACCACAACCCGACCCCCATGGATGGATGGATACAGACCCGTTCAAACGTTTGTAATCACCTGTTACATGGATGTTTCTCTTCTTTCCTTCAATAACTGTTATCTTAACAGATACAAAAACAGTAGAATCAAACATATAAAAACTGAAAAAGTTTGGGGCAAAAAGAAAAAGAATTAAATGATTCAAACGTTAATTTAGTTGCATGATGGGAGAATTTCCTCTGTTGTTGCCAAAATGCTAGTTTCCATCTGTGGTCCCTGGCCAGATGTAAAGTTGGCAGCCTAAAATCAGTATACAGGGTTCCTGCATGTTTTCAAAAGTCAAATTCAAACCATTTCCAGCAACTTACAGCTGTGGTACATTTTAGATTTATATGCACATAAACATTCATAATGTTTAGGCTTCTTTTCATCTCTTCATCACAATAAATCAGATATTGTGCAATTGTGCAGATTCAAGTGGGGTCACCTTCATGTTGTGTGAAAAGCAAAAGCAAGCAGACTTATTTTATTTCTTCAACGTAGCCCGACTCAGACGCTTAAGTTATGGAATAAACTACAAAAAGGTTTTACTGACTTATAATCTTAATTTACTTTTAATAATAATAACAACAATAATAATGATACTTCTTATACTTACTTATACATACTTCTTTAGATAAACTTGAATCTTTGAGTTTTAGATATTCAATGAAATGTATTTCTAAAACTGGTCACACTGAGCTGTGAACCTTGTTTATCATTATTTGGGCACCTGAAAAGCAAATGGTTGTAATTGAAAATATTAAAATATAAACCATTCAAATTTATCTAAAAGAGAAAAGTAAAATATCTCAACAAAAGTTTGAAGCTGGTAAAACCTTTTCAAAAGCTCAAATCTTTGGAGAAATCTTTGTTTTTATCTAAAAAGAGAGCAGTTTATCCTGAAAGTAATGCAAATATATTTTTAAGCAGTTTCAAGCACCTTTATCCAGGCACTTTTCAGACCTTGAAAACATTACACTAAAGGCTAAAACACACCGCCGGCAGACGCCATGTGTCAAAACAGCCGCCCCCATTATTTTCTATGGAGAAGCCCCTTGGGGCTTTACGCCACTGTCCTATCCCCAGCGTCGCCGCGCCTGAAAAAACGCGGGTTCACCTCGAGACACAGCAGTTCAGTGCTTCAATATAATATTGGTTCAACTACAGTCGTTATTTACTTGTGTTTCTTGCTTTTCACTGTAGTTTCACCTGTTCCTCCTGTCCTCCAGCTCCTCTCTCTGCCTGCAGTCTCTCTCCCCTGCAGCTCATCTCTGCCTCTGCTCACATGGCAGCTCAGCTTCCTCTGCTCGTCTCTCTCATGTGTACAACGATGGAGAGACTAGAGCCTCTTTACAGACACTTGTTTGTCTCGACTTGGTTTGACTCGGCTAGTCAGGCCCGCACGGCAGGGATTCACATCTCAGTGCTGCCGAGGTGTGTGTCTGTTCGCTGAAACGCGTTTGTTTTTAGTCAAGTGACTGACGCTGGACGTTTCACTTCCTATAAATTCTTCAACATAAAAGTCCATCATTATTATTTTAATTAAAGGCTTTTATTATGAAGCAGCAAACTCAGGAAGTGTTGTTTTCTTCAGCAGCAAATTTTTTCAAGGATCTCCAGCATCTGTGAGAACGCTGAATATAAAACTTAAGAGACAGATGTTATAATAAATATCATGGTAAATTACAGTAAAAACAGAACACAGACACACACAGAAGCTGTTTAATGATGTTTTATTAGTCTTGTGTGTGTGTGATGAAGCTGCAGGCTGAGATATTTGGAATTGAGGGTCAACTCAGGGCTTGTTTGTGTGTTTTTTGTATGATTTAATTTGTCACTTTTATGCGGTTAAATCCAGTGAAGAACATCCCAGTGTGCAGAATGTGTTGTAATGTTCTACCAGTCCAGCAGGTGTCAGTGTCTCCCTGTTCTCAGCAGCGAACCACAGCTTGCTAATGAAACTGTGTTGGAGGGGTGTGTGTGTGTGTGTGTGTGTGTGGTGTGTGTGTGTGTGTGTGTTGTTGGCTCACCTTGTCTACAGGCCACCTGGGAGCCAGCAGCACGTTTACACCTGCAGACAAACACAGATGAGAGAAACAGTGTCAGAGACTCACTGATCATCAGAGACATAAAACTTCTACTAAAACATTTACATCAAATTCATTCACTGATTTCAATCTTAACAAAATACAGAGAAAACAAAATGTTGATCAGCAGGAATTCAGCAGAGATTATTGATACCTGGACTGCAACGATTATTATTATTAATTATTATTATTAATTATTATTATTATTATTATTATTATTATTATCATTAATATTATTATTATTATTAACACTTATCGATTACAAAATGTAAAAAAGTGAAGAATTGTTCATCACAGTTTCTCAGAGTCTAAAGTGACGTCATCTGTCCAACCAACAGTCCAAAACCCAAAGACTCTTTATTTACTGTCAGACATGACAAAGAAAAGCAGCAGATCCTCACATTTATTTGATTTTTTTAAATTATCAAGTCAAGTCAAATTTTATTTATATAGCGCCAATTCACAACAAAATTGTCTCAAGACACTTTACATATAGAGTAGGTCTAGACCACACTCAATCATTAATTATATTTACATCCAACAATTGAAACAATTCCCCCATGAGCAAGCACTTTGGCGACAGCAGCGAGGAAAAACTTCCTTTTAACAGGCAGAAACCTCGGACAGATCCATGACTCATGGTGGGCGGTTGAGAGGGAAAGAGGAGAAAGGGAAGAAAGAGGGGAGGTGGGAGGGGTGGATTCATGTCATGAATCATTTACAAAAACAGACCAGACCTAACCCTAACATCAACTACAAATGATATGTAAGAGACAATGTGAGCAGGTGATTATTGTGAAATAAACCCAGACAGGATGATACAGAACCCTGATGCAGAGCAGTGTTACATATAGTTTCTATATAGTTTCTATTCTTGAATGACCTGAATGACCTGATGTGAAGCAGGGCAGAGTTAATAAAGAAAACAAATAAACAAATGAAAGTGTTTCATGAGAACGTGATCGAGCAGAACTCAAATATCCTGCAGAGGCAGCGACCTTGAAGGCAGCAGGAGAGACGGTGTGTGTGTGTGCGTGAACCTTCAACACACTGACATCTGATCTGTTAAACTGCAGGAACGTCTCTCTATTGATTCATCTGATGATCATTTTTACAGTTCATTGATTAGTTATTAGTAACTGTCAGCTCTGTCCTCGATCAATCATTAAATCAAAATGTTAAAAATGTTTCATTTACCAAACAACCCCTCAATCAAAGTTCTAGTTCCACAGAAACATGTTCCACATTCTCTGACGGTGTTACATACACCCTTAGAAATAAAGCTGATAACTAGAACCATATAGGGTTCTTCAGCTTGTCCCCATTGGAGAACCATTTTGGTTCGTCTTAGAACTTTTTATAAAAGTTCACTTGGAACCCTTTCAAGGAGTTCTACCTAGAACACAACATAAAGGGTTCTATCTAGAACCATCTGTGAAAGGCTTCACCTAGAACCCCCTGTGAGAAGTTCTATGGAGAACCCTTTTATGATGCAACGGTTCCACCTAGAACCGTCTCTGGAGGTTTTCTCTATATCCTTTCTACCTTTCTAAGGGTGCTAACAAGAACCCAACCAGGAGGTTCTACTGAAAACATTTTTATATTCCAAGGGTTTTATCTAGAACCCAACCAGGAGGTTCTACTGAAAACATTTTTATATTCCAAGGGTTTTATCTAGAACCCAACCAGGAGGTTGCACGAGAACCTTTTTATATTTCATGGGTTTTATCTAGAACACACCCAGAGGGGGTTCTAAAGAGAACCTTTTTATATTCCAGCGGTTTTATCTAGTTTCCACACAGGGAGTTCTACTGAGAATCATTTTATATTATGGTACAAAGAACCCTTGAAAGAGTTCTTCAAGAATTTCAACAATCAATCAACTCTTCAACTCTTTCCTCTAAAAAAGGTTCTTTGGTTGAAAAGGGTTCTTAATGGAACCCTTTAGTTTTACAAAGAACCCTGAACAAACCCTTTCTTCCAAAAAGGGTTCTTCAGAAGCAAACTGTTCTGGGTTCTAACCCTTTTGGAACCCTTCTTTCTCAGAGTGCAGCCTCTGAAACATATCAAACATTAATCAGTGAAAATATCAACAACACAATATTTCACATGTTCATTTGATAGAAGATCAATTAAATTTATGTGATCAATCAAATTCTTATGGACATTTTACAGACTAATAATTAGGGATGAAAACAATCAATGATCTGTCATCAACAACATCCTTTTTTCCTTTAAAACATGTAACACTTCATCATTAAAATGTCTAAAAACACTCAACATACGTTTAGAGCTGCAACAATTAATCGATTATTAATTATTTAAAAGGACAAACGAGGCTTTTTCCTTCCAAATATCATGAATTATTTTCAGGTGTCACTGTTAAAACACTTCATAAGCAGTTATAATCACTCTGAGACAACAAGGTGCAAAGAGATTTTATAAGTCCAAAAAAATGTGATGAAATATGAAGATTTCTTTACTGTTTACCAGAGGTGGGAGTAAGTCACACACATGCAAGTCATAAGCAGGTCTCAAGTCTTAACCTTCAAGTCTCAAGCAAGCCCCAAGTTACTGTGATGAGAATCAAGCAAGTTAAGTCAAGTCATTGCTATTACTCAAGCAAGTTAAGTCAAGTCATGGCTAAGGTCAAGCAAGTTGTGTCACACAAAATTCTGATCTACCGGTTTCCTAATTTAAACCAGTGAGTAGACATAGTGGTCATGAAAAGGTTGAATTTTATTTTCAACATCAAAAACATTAACTCCACTACACCTGTTATTTTCCTAACTGTTTATGTGCACAAGAAGTATTGCATCAAAGTTTAATACAACAGTGTATGAAGTAAAAAAGTTAAATAAAAAATATATAATCTGAATTGTAAACCTGAGTCACACAAATCCCTGAAAAATGTCATCTTTTCAAGCAAAATGGTTTTTGTATACTACTAAAAGGCATTCCTCAAACATGGCTTAAAAAACAAACAAACAAACAAACATAGTATCTGTCTTATTTTGAACACTGAATTTTCTGCATTACTCTCACTTAGTGGAAAGAGTGACTGGAATCTGCAACCTATTAACAAAATAAAGGCTCAGGTGGCCATAAACAGTCAATCTACACAAGCTGTAGAAGGTAATTTACCACACATGGCATAGGAACAATTTCAGAATTTTTCACAAGTGCTCACTCTTTGAATCTCTATGGAAATATCCCTATACCTTTTCTGTAACACCAAACACATCATACATCTATATGGACAAGACTGCTTAATTAGATCATTCTCTTTAACAATCGTGGAGAAAAAATACTGCTAGCAATCCTGCTGCCTAGAAACAGGCAACTTACAATGCATTGCATTTGCAAAAAATTAAATATGACAGTACTTTGTCATTTAATTGTGAGCGATGGGGTCGCATTATTACCCCGCCATGGCTGAACACACGTTCAACAGGTGCACTTGATGCAGGGACTGCCAAAGCTCTTACTGCCACCTTGAACAAAGAGGGGAGGGTGCGCCGGTTCAGGGCCCAAAACTGAAGGCAGCTCTGTCCATCACAAATGTCCAAATAGTTAGTCAGCTGAATATGGGGAGTGGAATTTGAATCTCTCTTCTGTTTTTTGCGGTATGCTGAGAACAGCCCAGACTGACTCTCTGGCTCTGCCACTGGGATTTGATCCTGCTCATCAGTGGTTTGGGGGATCTTGCATGCCTCTTTGAGAATCAAATCTGATTAACAAGAAAAATAGCAGTCAGAAAGTGCACTCATGTGTTACACTGAAAAAATACAGTTTTCAACATCTAACTGGGTTATTACAAGCAACTATGTCATGACAATCTATATGAACACATTGAAAATGTCTTTTATAGCCTACTATTTGTATAGTCTGACATTAAAGGGCATTTCCAGTCATAATCAAGGTTTACCTCAGATATCAGGTCACCTATGATCAGTTAATTTCATACCATCCATACTCCCAACTGCAGCATGTGGACATTTATATTCCGTTTTGTTCAAGAATCTGTCGTTTTTTCCAATGTTCATTAATGGGCTCCAGACTAAGTTTAAAATTATTCTGTGGTTGCGAGTTACGTCCTTTTGACCATCATTTAAGCATCATTATACCACAGAACAATTTTAAACTTAGTCCAGAGCCCATTAATGAACATTGAAAAAACGACAGATTCTTGAACAAAACGGAATATAAATGTCCACATGCTGCAGTTGGGAGTATGGATGGTATGAAATTAACTGATCATAGGTGACCTGATATCTGAGGTAAACCTTGATTATGACTGGAAATGCCCTTTAACTTACATTACCACCAAAAACATTCCATACCTTTTATCATCGCGAACACAGCGTCCTTCTCATTTTTAGGGGCCAGAACATCATGGGTCAACCACATGCTGCCAAAGGAAGGATTCAGCACAGCAGCTTTAAGGTATAGAGGGTCAGAGAAGGGCAAGGTTCCTCCATCACTCTGATCATCTTCCATCCTCACATTTACAAAGATTCCTCTGAATCATCTTTTGAATGACCCTTGCAAGCTACGGATCAAGCCACCCAAGTAGCGCACTCTCTCTTTCTGATTTTCCAGATGGTGATTAAGAGAAAGGACACAGGGTACCACAGCACTTATGGTCACAGTTTTTTCTCCTTGTGTAAGCTCAGTTGCTTCTCCAAAAGGTTCAAGGACATCCACAAGTTCTTTAATCTGATTCCACTCTCTAGCTGTGAATACTGTCTCTTTGTGTCCCCCATCTTCAAGAATTTTACACAGTTTGAGGTGGTCACAGTTGAGCACTGATTTCAGTTGTCTCAGTGTGGAATTCCAGCGTGTAATGACAGAGGCAGGGATTCCACGGGGGCCAAACTCCTCCTCAAATTTCTCCTTGAACGAGGTGCTTGTGTGGAGCAAGGAGCTCAACCTGGAAGCTTTGGAGAGAGCTGCACTGACTAACTTAGTCTCTTTTAGGCCATCTCCTACAACCAACTGTAGAGTGTGAGCAAAACATTGAAGTCTCGTCTGGGTTTTTGCGCTCAAGGAGTTTTCAACCCTCTCTTGCTCTTCCAATGTCAGCTCATCCCAAATGTCAGGATCATCAAGGTCATCATCTTCATCTGCCCTGGAAAACATGTAGTGAATGCTTTTTTCATGTTTGCAGCATTGTCACAGATGATGTGGTCAATCTTTTTTCTTGATCACATATTTGTTCAAACTCTTAACAAATTCTTTCGCCTGTATGGGAACTCTTAAAGCGGTTGCAAGCAAGCAAATGGGACTTCAACTGAAGATAGTCGTCTTCAATATTGACCCAGTGTGCTGTGACTCCTAGAAAGCCTCTCATGACCATATATCTACAGTCACTGACACATGATCTGCTCCTGCAAGTTCATTTTTTAGCTTTATTTGCCTCTCTGCCACCAGACTTTCAAGCTTTGCAGTGATTGTTCTGCGACTCACTGGAGAGTACTTATTGTCCACTACTGACAAAAAGTGATGAAAGCTTTGATTTTCAATGATGGACAGTGGCATGTTGCAGTTTATGATGAGGTCTGACAGGATCGAATGTGTAATGGCTTTCTGCTGAGGGTGGTTGTAGTCATATAAGGGCACTTTTGTTGATTTAATGTATTGGGAGATGGGAGGCTGGCTGGGATCAGACGTCCCTTTTGCATGAATGTAGTCTTCATATCTGTAGACACAGAAAACAGAAGGGGGTGGTTAGTCAATAATATGATGCAATTGCATAGTTGATCAACTTTAGAAATTTTGTTTAAACCCATGAATACAAGAATAAGATTAGATTATATCAACCCTGGAACTGCACCATACTGTCCATCCTGGCAGCTAAGAATATTACTGTCAGGTATTGTTCCCCCTCTATTAAACGTGAAGGGAGGCTGAAAATCACAGGACATGCCTGTTCTGTCCTGAAATGTGTGTGTTTCTCTTCTATAATACACATTCTACGTCTCAAGAGGCGACGTCTTTCCACATACGGGCTTCCTTCTCCTTTCAAACAGGGCAGAGCTCCGTGAGAAACAGTAGGAGACACAGACACAACACCTGAGGAAGAAGCAGGTTGTGGAGCTGTGCATCGCGGACGCGCACGAAAAAAAGTGTGTCGCACCAAATGTGTGCTGATACGATGTCGTGTTGGGTTTGTGAGCGCGAAAAATGCGCGTCCACATTGAAAATAATGGCTTTGTGCTCACTCAAGACGCTACATCTGAAACACACACACACAGTTTAACCAAGACAGTGGGCAAAATCACCTAGGCATCCCGCTTTTTGCCTTGGACAGCCAAGGAAAACCCTGCGTTTGTGCGTTAACCATGAGCACACAGCTAAGCTCTGTTAGCTAACGTAACGTTAGTAATGTGCCAACATTCAGCCCCTCCACCCCCGTCCTTTACATCAACGATATGTATTTTCACAATGCACATTATTAATCACTTAGAAGTCAAGCTAACATAGTTGAATAGCACCTAAAACGTCACTGCGTTAGCTAAAGTTAGCTAAAGACACACAGTCACCTACCTCTCTTTGTGGGTCCTGAAGTGACGGATGAAATTTGATGTGGTTGTGGTGGTGTTGCTTATTTTCGAGCTGCATACTGTGCATCCCGCTGTTCTCCTCCTTTCATCGCAGGCGTAATCCTTAAATCCAAATCTGATGATTTTCGGAGCTCCCTCCATGCTGCCTCTCCTCTGCTCATGTCTGCCGCTCTGGCACGCAGCGCCCACCTGCCAGGCTGCGCAGTACGCACCACGTCATACTGTTGCTGGGCAACGTATCAAAAACAAAACTAACGTCTCAATAAGTGCAAAAAAAAGAAAAAAAAAGAAAAAGAAAGAAAGAAAGAAAGAAAAAAGCCAAGTGTTTTGAGTCATCTATGTCAAGTCTAAGTCAAGTCTCAAGTTATGAATGCCAAGTCAAAGTCAAGTCGAGTCTTTCATCAGTGTTAGTCAAGCAAGTCTGAAGTCCTCAAATTTGTGACTCGAGTCTGACTCGAGTCAAGTCATGTGACTCGAGTCCCCCACCTCTGCTGTTTACCATCTAAAAACAAATAAAACAGAGAGGAAACAATAAAACAGAAGGACTTTTATGACTTTGAGATATGAAGCAGACGTCTGAATCATCTCTGAGTCGTACGACAGATTAAACACCACACGTAAAAGAAGAAGAAACGAGAAAAGGAAGAAAATCTTTCAGGAGAACTGGAGCAAAATAAATAAACGACAGAAAAAGTACATCTGCTTCGTGCTGGAGAGAATTCAGGTGGAAGAAAAATAATAATAACGATCTTTAAATACAAATAACTTGTGTGGAAGGACAGTTAATGTTGGAGAGAAGCTGCTGCGAATCATTTACAGCAGATTTATAATAAATCAGCAGGATTAAAAGACTTCCTGCTTCAATTCAATAAATAAATACAGAAGCATTTAAATAATAAAAAATCCATCAGGAAGCTTTAGAGCTCAGAAACATCCAGGAACTCAGCAGAACAACATCAAACACACTGAAACTCAGATATTCACAGACTCCAACTAACAATTAACTTCATTATTGATCAATCTGTTGATCATGTCCTCAATACGTCGACTGATTAATCCTGTAACAATCCTGACTGACGAGACTGTGACAGAGCTGATTAATCGTTTTGAGTCATTTTTTTTCATTTAAAAAGTCTAAATTCTCTGAATATTTTCTGGTTTCTTTACTCTCTGACAGGAAACTGAAGATCTTTGACTTGTGGACAAAACAAGACATCTGAGGACATCTTGGACTTTGAGAGACATTTTCTGACATTTTATGAACCAAACAACTGATCGATTATTGGAAAAATTATTGCCAGATTGATCACTAATTGAAAAAATAGTGACAGGATTAATTAATTGATTGATTGAGGAAATGATTAACAGATTATGGCGGCGGCGTTGATGTACGGGTATCAATTTGACTTGAGATTGATTCAGTTTGGGATGTTTCAGTTCCAACACCAGCTCTGTTTGGACACAAAAGAGATTCTCAGCTGTAAAGTGTTTGAGGACAAACCTCCGACCAGGTGTGTTATTAAAAATATTAGTGTTTACATTAAGAAATGACCCCAAAGCAGTTACGTTAAGAGTGTTTCCTCTAAACCCACGTTTTTATTCAGAGAACACACATCCACACAAGTAAAGACATCTATTACAAGATCGACTTTGGGATTGTATGAATCGATATCAGACCAAACAAAGGAAAATCGATTCAAATTGATGTCTACGGTCTGACCCTGCCTTTATTTTGAAAGAACCCTCCTTCCTGTGTGTGTGTTTGTGCTCTCTGACAAAGAAAAAACACACACACTGTTGACAGAACTCAACAGGAGGCAAACGATGCCCCAAATAACTCTGGCAGCTTCACTGAATCTTAAATAGGAAACACACACACACACACAGAGCAGATGGCCTCTCAGCAGCTTCCTGACACTGAAGGTTAGCGGTGGCGGTGGCAGCGTCCTGCAGACACTCCTCGTTATTTATTACCCAGAGTGCACCTCACACAAACACAAACTGATCCTCATCAACATGTTTCTGATGTTATGCTCTATCAGCTCAAATCAATACCACCACTGAAAATTTAATTGATTATTAACTAATAATTAATCAATAGTCTAGAAATGGCAGTAATTGTGCCTAGTTTAACAGATTTTTTTTCCGCGTTCACTAAATAAAGAAACTTAAATTTAAAATGAAGAGAAAAAAGAGAAAATAATGAAACTAAAAAACACGTTTTATATACGAGTTAAAGAAAATGTTTGCAGGTCTGCTGTTAATATTTACAACATCTGAAAGAAACTCTTAAACTGTGTGAGGGAGAGGAGGAAGAGGAAGATGTAACGTCTCTGCTCACTTCACAGTTCAGAGTATTTAAAGCTGTTATTATTATTATAAATCCTCCTTTACAGTCAGCAGCTTTAAATCAGCCAACTGCTCACCTCCTGTACACACACACACACACACACACACACACACACACACACACACACACACACACAGTCTGCTTCAAAGGCTGCACTGAGCTTCAAACACACACACAAACACACACAGTCAAATCCTGTCTTTTGACTTTAAACATCCTGTTTATCACAAACGTCTCCAGAAAACAGAATAAACACGACAGAACGAGCGACTACAGCGACTTATTCTAATTAAAACATTAACGATTAGCTTTGAAAATATTAAACACATAAACACAAATCACCAACATGTAAAGACAAATCCAGAGGAGGAAGAAATATTCAGATCCCCGGTGCAGAAATACTCCGTCAGAAGTCCTGCATTCAAAATCCTTCTTCAATAACAGTTCAGACGGACTGACAGCAAAAAATACTGAACACAAACAAATCACATTTCACAGGTCCTGAAAAAGACGATACAGGTTTTTATCCAGACTCACAAATTATCTGGAGAACAAATTTAAAAATATAGAATTTTTGAAACTTCAGGTTTCTAAAACGGACCAAAAACAGGTCGACAACAGTCCAACAATGGACCAACAACAGGCCAACAACAGGTCAACAACAGGTCAACAACAGTCCAACAACGGACCAACAACAGTTCAACAACAGGTCAACAACAGGCCAAAAGCAGTTCAACAACAGGCCAACAACGGTTCAACAACAGGCCAAAAACAGTTCAACAACAGTTCAACAACAGGTCAAAAACAGGTCCAACAACAGTTCAACAACGGACACAACAGTCAACAACAGTCCAACAACAGGCCAACAACAGTTCAACAACGGTCAACAACGGACCAACAACAGTCCAACAACAGGCCAACAACAGGTCAAAACAGTCCAAACAATGACCAACAACAGGCAACAACAGTCAACAATGGGCCAAAACAGTTCAACAACAGGCCAACAACGGTTTAACAACAGCCAACAACAGTTCAACAACAGTTCAACAACGACCAACAACAGTTCAACAACAGTCAACAACGGTCCAAAAACATTCAACAACAGGCCAACAACAGGCAACAACAGGTCAGCAACAGTCCACAAGGACCAACAACAGGTCAACAACAGTCAAAAATGGACAAAAACATTCAACAACAGTCAACAACAGCCAACAACGGGCAAAAACAGTTCAACAACAGGTCAACAACTGACCACAAAGTTCAACAACAGGCTCAACAACAGTCAAACAACAGTTCAACAACAGTCAACAACGGACAACAACAGTCCAACAACGGTTCAACAAGGGCCAAAAACAGTCAACAACAGGCCAACAACGGTTTAACAACAGGTCCAACAACAGGTTCAACAACAGTTCAACAACAGGTACAACAACAGGTCAACAACAGTCCAACAACGGGTCCAAAACAGTTCAACAACAGTCCAACAACAGGCAACAACAGGTCAACAACAGTTCAACAACAGGCCAACAACAGTCAACAATGGTCAACAACGGTCCAACAACGGCCAAAAACAGGTCAACAACAGGCTCAACAACAGGTCCAAAACAGGTCAACAACAGGTCAACAACTAGGTCCAACAATGAGCCAAAATAGTTCAACAATAGGCTCAACAACAGTTCAACAACAGGTCAACAACGGTCAACAACAGGTCAACAACGACCAACAACAGGCCAACAACAGTCAACAACAGTCCAACAATGGTCAAAAACAGTCAACAACAGGCAACAACAGCCAACAACAGGTCAACAACAGTTCAACAACAGTTCCAACAACGGGCCAACAGACAGTCAACAACAGTTCAACAACAGGTCAACAACAGTTCAACAAGGTCAACAATGGGTCAACAACAGTTCAACAACAGGTCAACAAAAGACCAACAACAGGCAACAACAGTCCAACAATGAGCCAAAAACAGTTCAACAACGGCCAACAACAGGCCAACAACGTCAAAAGGTTCAACAACAGTTCAACAACAGGTCAACAACAGGTTCAACAATAGGTCAACAACAGTTCAACAACAGGTCAACAACGGACAACACAGGGCCAACAACAGGTCAACAACACAACAAGGCCAAAACAGTTCAACAACAGGCCAACAACAGGTCAACAACAGGTCAACAACAGGTTCAACAACAGGCTAACAACAGTCAACAACAGGCCAACAACAGGTCAACAACAGGTCAACAACAGTCCAACAATGAGCCAAAAACAGTTCAACAACAGGCCAACAACAGGCAACAACAGGTCAACAACAGTTCAACAACAGTCCAACAACAGGTCAACAACAGACTAACAACAGGTCCAACAACGGACCAAAAACAGGTCAACAACAGTTCAACAACAGTCAACAACAGCAACAACAGGTCAACAACGGCCAACAACGGACCAACAACAGGTCAACAACAGGTCAACAACAGCAACAACAGGTCAACAACAGGGCCAAAAACAGTTCAACAACAGGTCAACAACAGGTCAACAACAGTAACAACAGGTTCAACAATGGGCCAACAACAGTTCAACAACAGTCAACAGGACAACAACAGTTCACACAACAGTTCAACAACAGGTCAACAACAGTGTCAACAACAGTCAACAACAGGTCAACAACAGGTCTACAACAGTTAACAACAGGTCAACAACAGTTCAACAACGGCCAACAACAGTTCAACAACAGGTCAAAAAGCAACACGTTCAACAACAGGCCAACAACAGGTCAACAACAGCCAACAACGTGACCAACAACAGTTCAACAACAGTTCAACAACAGTTCAACAACGGGTCCAACAACAGTTCAACAACGGCCAACAACAGTTCCACAATGGCTCAACAACAGTTCAACAACAGGTCAACAACAGTCCAACAATAGCAAATGTCAACAACAGGCCAACAACAGGTCAACAACAGGCAACAACAGGTCAACAACAGGTCAACAACGGATCCAACAACAGCCAACAACAGTTCAACAACAGTTCACAACAGGCCAAAACAGTTCAACAACAGGTCAACAACGGGCCAACAACAGTCAACAACAGCCAACAACAGGCCAACAAACAGTTCAACAACAGTCAACAACAGGTCAACAACAGTTCAACAATAGGTCAACATACTCACAACAGGTCAACAACAGGTTCAACAACGGCCAACAACAGGCCAACAACAGGTTCAACAACAGTCCAACAATGGCCAAAAACAGTTCAACAACAGGCCAACAACAGGCCAACAACAGCAACACAGGTCAACAACAGGTCCAACAACAGGGTCAACAACAGGCAACAACAGGTCAACAACAGGCCAACAACAGGTCAACAACAGGTCAACAACAGTCCAACAATGAGCCAAAAACAGTTCAACAACAGGCCAACAACAGCCAACAACAGGTCAACAACAGTTCAACAACAGTCCAACAACGGGTCAACAACAGGTCTAACAACAGTTCAACAACGGGCCAAAACAGTTCAACAACAGTTCAACAACAGGTCAACAACAGGCTAACAACAGGTCAACAACGGTCCAACAACAGGTCAACAACAGGTCAACAACAGTTCAACAACAGGCTAACAACAGTCAACAACGGGTCCAAAACAGTTCAACAACAAGGTCCAACAACAGGTCAACAACAGGTCAACAACAGGTCAACAATGGGCCAACAACAGTTCAACAACAGGTCCAACAACAGGCCAACAACAGTTCAACAACAGTTCAACAACAGTCAACAACAGGCCAACAACAGGTTCAACAACGGTCCAACAAACAGTTCAACAACAGTTCAACAACAGGTCAACAACAGACCAACAACAGTTCAACAACGGTCAACAACGGTCCAACAACAGTTCAACAACAGGTCCAACAACGGACCAACAACAGTTCAACAACAGTTCAACAACAGTTCAACAACAGTTCAACAACGGCCAAAAACAGTTCAACAACAGGTCAACAACAGGTCAACAACAGTCAACAGGTCAACAACAGTTCAACAATGGGTCAACAACAGGTTCAACAACAGGCCAACAACAGGTCAACAACAGACCAACAACAGTTCAACAACAGGTCAACAACGGACCAACAACAGGTCAACAACAGTCCAACAACACTCAACAACAGGTCAACAACAGTTCAACAACAGTTCAACAACGGGCCAAAAACAGTTCAACAACAGTCAACAACGGGTCAACAACAGGTCAACAACAGTCAACAATGGGTCAACAACAGTTCAACAACAGGTCAACAACAGTTCCACAACGGGTCAACAACAGGTCAACAATATGTCAACAACAGGCCAACAACAGGTCAATAACGGTCAATAACAGTTCAACAACAGGTCAACAACAGTTCAACAACGGGTCCAACAACAGTTCAACAACAGGTCAACAACAGGTCCAACAACAGTTCAACAACAGGTCAACAACAGTTCAACAACAGGTCAACAACAGGTTCAACAACGGGTCAACAACAGGTCAACAATACATTCAACAACAGGTCAACAACAGTTCAACAACGGGTCAACAACAGTTCCAACAATGGCTCCACAACAGTTCAACAACAGGTCAACAACAGGTCAACAATATGTCAACAACAGGTTCAACAACAGGTCAACAACGGGCAACAACAGTTCAACAACAGGTCAACAACAGTTCAACAACGGGCTCAAAACAGTTCAACAACAGTCAACAACAGGTCAACAACAGGTCAACAACAGTTCAACAAGGGTCAACAACAGTTCAACAACAGGTCAACAACAGTTCCAACAACGGGTCAACAACAGGTCAACAATACTGTCAACAACAGGCCAACAACAGTCAACAACGGGTCAACAACAGTTCAACAACAGGTCAACAACAGTTCAACAACAGGTCAACAACAGTCAACAACAGTCAACAACAGTCAACAACAGTTCAACAACGGGTCAACAACAGTTCAACAACAGGTCAACAACAGTTCAACACGGTCAACAACGGTCAACAAACTTCAACAACAGTTCAACAACAGTTCAACAACGGGTCAACAACAGGTCACAACGGCTCCACAACAGGTTCAACAACAGGCTCAACAACAGGTCCAACAACGTTCACAACGTCAACAACAGTGTCAACAACAGTTCAACAACAGTCAACATGGGTCAACAACAGTTCAACAACAGGTCAACAATGTTCAACAACAGGTCAACAACGGGTTCAACAACAGGTCAACAACAGTCAACAACGGGTCAACAACAGTGTCAACAACGGTTCAACAACGGTCAACAACGGGCCAACAACAGGCCAACAACAGTTCAACAACGGTCAACAACAGGTCAACAACAGTTCAACAACAGGTCAACAACGGGTCAACAACAGTTCAACAACGGGTCAACAACAGTTCAACAACAGTTCAACAACGGGTCAACAACAGGTCAACAACAGTTCAACAACGGGTCAACAACAGTTCAACAACAGGTCAACAATGGGTCAACAATGGGTGAACAACAGGTCAACAACGGGTCAACAACAGGCCAACAACGGGTCAACAACAGTTCAACAATGGTCAACAACGGGTCAACAACAGTTCAACAATGGGTCAACAACAGTTCAACAACGGGTCAACAACGGGTCAACAATGGGTCAACAACAGTTCAACAACAGGTCAACAACAGTTCAACAACAGTTCAACAACGGGTCAACAACGAGTCAACAACAGGTCAACAACAGTTCAACAACAGGTCAACAACAGTTCAACAACAGTTCAACAACGGGTCAACAACGAGTCAACAACAGTTCAACAACGGGTCAACAACAGGTCAACAACAGTTCAACAACGGGTCAACAACGGGTCAACAACGAGTCAACAAAAGTTCAACAACAGTTCAACAACGGGTCAACAACGAGTCAACAACAGTTCAACAACGGGTCAACAACGGGTCAACAACAGTTCAACAACGGGTCAACAACAGTTCAACAACGGGTCAACAACAGGTCAACAACAGTTCAACAACGGGTCAACAACAGTTCAACAACGGGTCAACAATGGGTCAACAATGGGTGAACAACAGGTCAACAACGGGTCAACAACAGTTCAACAACGGGTCAACAACAGGTCAACAACAGTTCAACAACGGGTCAACAACAGTTCAACAACAGGTCAACAATGGGTCAACAATGGGTGAACAACAGGTCAACAATGGGTCAGTAACAGTTCAACAATGGGTCAACAACAGGTCAACAACAGTTCAACAATGGGTTAACAATACTTCAACAACAGGTCAACAACAGGTCAACAACGGACCAACAACAGGCCAACAACAGGTCAACAACAGTCCAACAATGAGCCAAAAACAGTTCAACAACAGGCCAACAACAGGCCAACAACAGGCCAACAACAGGTCAACAACAGTCCAACAACAGGTCAACATAACAGGCTAACAACAGGTCAACAACAGGTCAACAACAGGTCAACAACAGTCCAACAATGAGCCAAAAACAGTTCAACAACAGGCCAACAACAGGCCAACAACAGGTCAACAACAGTTCAACAACAGTCCAACAACAGGTCAACAACAGGCTAACAACAGGCCAACAACGGGCCAAAAACAATTCAACAACAGTTCAACAACAGGTCAACAACAGGCTAACAACAGGTCAACAACGGACCAACAACAGGTCAACAACAGTTCAACAACAGTTCAACAACAGGCTAACAACAGGTCAACAACGGGCCAAAAACAGTTCAACAACAAGCCAACAACAGGTCAACAACAGGTCAACAACAGGTCAACAATGGACCAACAACAGTTCAACAACAGTCCAACAACGGACCAACAACAGTTCAACAACAGTTCAACAACAGGTCAACAACAGTTCAACAACAGTTCAACAACAGGTCAACAACAGGCCAACAACGGTTCAACAACGGGCCAAAAACAGTTCAACAACAGTCCAACAACAGGTCAACAACAGACCAACAACAGTTCAACAACAGGTCAACAACGGACCAACAACAGTTCAACAACAGTCCAACAACGGACCAACAACAGGCCAACAACAGTTCAACAACAGTTCAACAACGGGCCAAAAACAGTTCAACAACAGTTCAACAACAGGTCAACAACAGGTCAACAACAGTTCAACAATGGGTCAACAACAGTTCAACAACAGGCCAACAACAGGTCAACAACAGACCAACAACAGTTCAACAACAGGTCAACAACGGACCAACAACAGTTCAACAACAGTCCAACAACGGACCAACAACAGTTCAACAACAGTTCAACAACAGTTCAACAACGGGCCAAAAACAGTTCAACAACAGTTCAACAACAGGTAAACAGGTCAACAATGGGTCAACAACAGTTCAACAACAGGTCAACAACAGTTCCACAACGGGTCAACAACAGGTCAACAACAGGTCAACAACGGGTCAACAATATGTCAACAACAGGCCAACAACAGGTCAATAACGGGTCAATAACAGTTCAACAACAGGTCAACAACAGTTCAACAACGGGTCAACAACAGTTCAACAACGGGTCAACAACAGGTCAACAACAGGTCAACAACAGTTCAACAACGGGTCAACAACAGTTCAACAACAGGTCAACAACAGTTCAACAACGGGTCAACAACAGGTCAACAACAGGTCAACAATACTTCAACAACAGGTCAACAACAGTTCAACAACGGGTCAACAACAGTTCCACAATGGCTCCACAACAGTTCAACAACAGGTCAACAACAGGTCAACAATACTTCAACAACAGTTCAACAACAGGTCAACAACGGGTCAACAACAGGTCAACAACAGTTCAACAACAGGTCAACAACGGGTCAACAACAGTTCAACAACGGGTCAACAACAGTTCAACAACAGTTCAACAACGGGTCAACAACAGTTCAACAACAGGTCAACAATGGGTCAACAATGGGTGAACAACAGGTCAACAATGGGTCAACAACAGTTCAACAAACGGGTCAACAACAGGGTCAACAACAAAGGTCAACAATGGGTGAACAACAGGTCAACAACGGGTCAACAACAGGCCAACAACGGGTCAACAAGAGTTCAACAATGGGTCAACAACGGGTCAACAACAGTTCAACAATGGGTCAACAACAGTTCAACAACGGGTCAACAACGGGTCAACAACAGGTCAACAACAGTTCAACAACAGGTCAACAACAGTTCAACAACGGTCAACAGAGTCAACAACAGGTCAACAACAGTTCAACAACAGGTAACAACAGTTCAACAACAGTTCAACAACGGGTCAACAACGAGTCAACAACAGTTCAACAACGGGTCAACAACAGGTCAACAACAGTTCAACAACGGGTCAACAACGGGTCAACAACGAGTCAACAACAGTTCAACAACAGTTCAACAACGGGTCAACAACGAGTCAACAACGGGTCAACAACGGGTCAACAACAGTTCAACAACGGGTCAACAACGGGTCAACAACAGTTCAACAACGGGTCAACAACGGGTCAACAACAGGTCAACAACAGTTCAACAACGGGTCAACAACAGTTCAACAACGGGTCAACAATGGGTCAACAATGGGTGAACAACAGGTCAACAACGGGTCAACAACAGTTCAACAACGGGTCAACAACAGGTCAACAACAGTTCAACAACGGGTCAACAACAGTTCAACAACAGGTCAACAATGGGTGAACAACAGGTCAACAATGGGTCAGTAACAGTTCAACAATGGGTCAACAACAGGTCAACAACAGTTCAACAATGGGTCAACAACAGGTCAACAACAGTTCAACAATGGGTGAACAACAGTTCAACAACGGGTCAACAACAGTTCAACAATGGGTCAACAACAGGTCAACAACAGTTCAACAATGGGTCAACAACAGTTCAACAACGGGTCAACAACAGGTCAACAATGGGTCAACAATGGGTCAACAACAGGTCAACAACGGGTCAACAACAGTTCAACAACAGGTCAACAATGGGTCAAAAACAGTTCAACAACCGGTCAACAACAGGTCAACAATGGGTCAACAACAGGTCAACAATGGGTCAACAACAGGTCAACAACGGGTCAACAACAGGTCAACAATGGGTCAACAATGGGTCAACAACAGGTCAACAATGGGTCAACAACAGGTCAACAACGGGTCAACAACAGGTCAACAATGGGTCAACAACAGGTCAACAACAGGTCAACAACGGGTCAACAATGGGCCAAGAGTTGATCAACATCAGGCTAACAGTGGGTAAACAATGGGCAAACCACCAGCTAACAATGGCCCCATAATGGACAATGGTTTCTGCTGCTTCTACTGACAAAACTTCAAACTTTTGTGATGAGACTGAAAACTTTTACACAACACCTCTCCATGAGCTCATTTCATCTGCTTGAGGGGACGACAGTCGCTAGACAACCAGTTCTGGCACATGAAGTAGTCCCACTCATAAAAATACGGATGAAACAAACCAGATCTAACATGTTCATCAGAGAGCCTTAGAGCTGCTGGGGGCAGACACAGCCAGGCTAGCTGTTTACAGTCTTACTATACTAAGCTAAGCTAACAGCTGACTCTCAGAGAGGAAGAGAAGTTCATGTGTTATTGGTTTTATCGGTGTTTGACCTGCGCCTGTTCGTTCTTCCTCTCTGACTTCCATCTCTCCTAAATCAAGTTTGAAATGTGACTTCACACTGTGGGCAGTGTGTGTGTGTGCTCGTGCGTGCGTGTGTGTGTGTGTGTGTGTGTGTGTGTGTGTGTGTGTGTGTGTCTGTGTGTGTGTCTGTGTGTGCGTGTGTGTCTGTGTGTGTTCATCACACGCTGACCTACACGGAGGTCACCCACCATCGATTAGACGCCAGCTCCTGCTGCTGCTGACGGACTGAACTCAGACAGCAGCCAAGTCCAGCTGACAGTGTGTGTGTGTGTGTGTGTGTGTGTGTGTGTGTGTGTGTGTTCCTTGGGCTGCAACTAACAATTATTTTCATTGTTGATTAACCCGTCAATCATTGTTTCTATTAATCGATTAATTATTCCTGTCACAATCCTGTCAAAGGTTGAAAAAAGTTTCAACTCTTTCCTGCAAGTTATTTTCATTATCAATTAATCTGTTGATCATTTTCTTAATTAACTGATAAATTATTTGGCCCATTAAAAATGTCAGAAAATGATGAAAAATGTGAATCAGATGTAAAAAGACAAAAAGAAGTAAAAGACTTCACAGGACAAAAAAAGACAAAAGACACAACAAGACAAAAAACAACATAAAAGAGAAAGAGAATTTAGATTTTTTTTAAAAATTACTTTGATTAATTGATTAAAAACAATAATAAAATAAAAATCGTTGACGATTAATTAAATATTTGGTTAATGATTCAATTAATGGTTGCAGCTCTAATATCTTCCTGTTACATCTGTTGTACGTCTTTCTGTTGGTTTCAGTCCGTCTCTCTGACTGTCTCTCTACAGTGTCTCCTCTGTGTCTCTGTGTCATTATGACTCCACCACAGATGGTGTTGAGGTGGGGGTGTGGGGGTCAGGAGGAGGTGGGGTGGTACATCATGTTCAGTCCTGCTCCTCCTGTACAGTCGACTCACTCTGGATTCAGCCAATCAGATCAGTTTGTGACTGAGCGCTCCACCTGTTTTCCTGTTTGGACTCCAATCTGGCAATAATTTCTCCACTAATCAATCAGTTGTTTGGTTCATAAAATGTTGATCAACGTCGAAGTTGACGTCTACAAATGTCTCGTTTTGTCCACAACTCAAAGATATTCAGTTTACTGGAGTAAAGAAAGCAGAAAATATTCACATTTAAGAAGCTGAAATCAGGGCAAACAAAAATCACAGTAATAATAATTATTATACTAATATAATAAACAAATATTCCTCCTCTCGCAGAGATGCTAACTTTAGCTGATCAGCAGCTGATCTCTCATCAGTACAGGTGTGTTTACTGACTCTTGACCCCGCCTCCCACAGGACTCTAATTAATTACCCAGCATGCCGCAGTTTCGCCGAGCTCAGCAGCTGCTGTGAGCCGTGGAGCAGCAGCACTGAGGCGGCGGTGACCCCGAGCGTAGAGCGCTAATGATAGCACAGGGAGAGAGGATGCTGCGTTCACTGTCACAGGAAAAACGAGCCTTCAGCTGCTCGGACAGCAACAACAAAACGTTTGATCACAAAGCTGAAGGACGAAAAACGTTTTTAACTCTTCTGCTGCGATTAAAATGTTCTTAAATTACATCTTTAAGATCATTTTCAAAAGATAAACACAAATTAATAAAAATAAACAAATAAACGTTTCTTTATTTATTTGTGATGTGTTTATATAATGATATGACACAAGTGTTGTTGTCTCCTGATTACAGCTGCAGCACACAGACGTACGGCGTTTTCACATGTCTGGGTCTGTTTTTCAATTGACAAGATTATGATCAACATTTTTCAACATTTTCTGACATTTGACCAAACAACTAATCGATTAGTGGAGAAAATGATCGCCAGATTGACGTATGATATGAAACTGATATGTATCAGTGATGTCATCAATAGCAATAAGAAAACTGTTCCATAAAATGTTCAATATTTCTTTCCCTTAAATACATTAAATGCAAACCGCCATGAGAGCACATAACGAATACATCTCGGCTCATAAACAGCAGGTCATAACCCTTAATAATGAAGCTACGAGCGACACTCAAACAGCCAATCACTGAACAGCTGTGTTGTTCGACACTGTTGTGACACAACAACAGAAACAACATGGAGTGAGAGAAAGAGTAGAAACCAAAGAGGAAACGGTTAAAAAAAGACACTGCTGTTTCATCTGTGACACGTCCGGACGCCATCAGACGTCTTCAACAGATCACAGATCAGCTGCAGCTGTTTTCTGTGTCCACAGGCTGAAGGAGTATAAAGCACCGTATACATCAGCTCCAGACACGACTGAGATGAAATTCAGCTTTAAGCTTTAAATCACAAAGACTCATCAGTCAGAGCCACGACCTGCTCACACAAATATAAACGTGTCTGATGTTAGAGGTTCAAGTCAGATCCAGGAGGAGAAGATGTTGGAGCGGAGGACAGAGACATGGATTTATCAAGAGACGCACCAACTAAAACCTTCTCGGTCAATTCCGATTTTTTTAAGGGTCTGACCTGCTGATTTTCAATTCTGGACGATTCTGACTTTCAGTCTTCATAAGAACAATAACTGACAGAATACAAACATTTTTTATAACTTTTCTTTAATGTAAAATTAAACTGAATGACCATGAGAATCAATCATTTTTCCATTGATCAATTAATCAATTATCAGAATAGTTGGTGATTAATTTAGTAATCGATTAATAATTGATTAGTCAATGTACTCCATTACTTCTTCCTTCCTCCATATATGTATTAACTCATTATTTCTGCACAGAGAAAACGTGACAGGACGACTTCTCAACCAGCTCGTCTTCAAACATTCACAGACTGGTCACAGAGACGAGACGCTTCAGGGACCAACCAGACCCCCCACACCGTCACCTCACCCCCCCCACCGTCCCTCACCCCCACACCGTCACCTCACCCCCCCACACCGTCACCTCACCCCCACACCGTCACCTCACCCCCCAACACCGTCACCTCACCCCCCACACCGTCACCTCACCCCCCAACACCGTCACCTCACCCCCCACACCGTCACCTCACCCCCCACACCGTCACCTCACCCCCCAACACCGTCACCTCACCCCCCAACACCGTCACCTCACCCCCCACACCCCGTCACCTCACCCCCCACACCGTCACCTCACCCCCCACACCGTCACCTCACCCCCCAACACCGTCACCTCACCCCCCCACACCGTCACCTCACCCCCAACACCGTCACCTCACCCCCCCACACCGTCACCTCACCACCCCCCACCCAACACCGTCACCTCACCCCCCAACACCGTCACCTCACCCCCAACACCGTCACCTCACCCCCCAACACTCACCCCCACCATCCCTCACCCCCAACACCGTCACCTCACCCCCAACACCGTCACCTCACCCCCACCCCCACCAACCGTCACCTCACCCCCAACACCGTCACCTCACCCCCCAACACCGTCACCTTACCCCCAAACACCGTCACCTCACCCCCAAACACGTCACCTCACCCCCCACACCGTCACCTCACCCCCCCACACCGTCACCTCACCCCCCACACCGTCACCTCACCCCCCCACACCCGTCACCTCACCCCCAACACCGTCACCTCACCCCCCAACACCGTCACCTCACCCCCAAACACCGTCACCTCACCCCCAAACACCGTCACCTCACCCCCCACACCGTCACCTCACCCCCCAACACCGTCACCTCACCCCCCCCACCCGTCACCTCACCCCCAAACACCGTCACCTCACCCCCAAACACCGCCACCTCACCCTTAGAAATAAAGCTGATAACTAGAACTACATAGGGTTCTTCAGCTTGTCCCCATTGGAGAACCATGTTTGGTTCCTGTTAGAACTTTTTATAAAAGTTCACTTGGAACCCTTTCAAACAGTTCTACCTAGAACCCAACATAAAGGGTTATATCTAGAACCATCTGTGAAAGGTTTCACCTAGAACCCCCTGTGAGAGGTTCTACAGAGAACCCTTTTACCTCTCTGGAGGTTCTCTTCAGAACCTTTCTACCTTTCCAAGGTTTTTATCTAAAACCAACCAGGGGGTTCTACCGAGAACCTTTTTATATTTGGAGGATTTTATCCAGAATCACCACACTGCAGCAGTCAGGAGCGACTCTTTACAAAATAAAATAAAATCATTAACCCCAGCAGATCATCATCATCATCATCATCATCATCACAGTCTGGGCGGTACTGAGACATTTTTTTAGAACCACATTATAATATCTATATCTTTTTCCATCCTTGGTATTTGCAGATCTGTTTGTGTTTCTGTGAGATTCTAAAAGTGTCTGGTTGTATTTGTTGAAGGTGTTTCACAGACAGACTGTCACTCTGTTCTCACAGATCATACTGAGAACAATCCAACAGCAGCCGCCCACGCTGTGGAACCCTGTGAGGTTCTTAGCTGCTGATGTCTCCATGTTCTCTTAAAATAAATATGAGGACAGAGACAGTGAGTCACACAGAGAGACACGAGGCTCCAAACACCACACAGAGGTTCTATACAGAACGTTTACACAGTTAATACCACACACAGAGGTTCTGCAAAGAACATCTGCAAAGTTAACAGGGGAGCTCAGTATCTGCTGGATCTGTCTGTATCTGCTGTTATGGAGAACAGACCATTGCCATAGAGTACAGACAGTTGTTATGGAGAACAGACCATTGTCATTGAGAACAGACCGTTGTCATGGAGAACAAACCGTTGTCATGGAGAACAGACCGTTGTCATTGAGAACCGACCGTTGTCATGGAGAACGGACAGTTGTCATGGAGAACAGACCGTTGTCATGAAGAATGGACAGTTGTCATGGAGAACAGACCGTTGTCATGGAGAACGGACAGTTGTCATGGAGAACAGACCATTGTCATTGAGAACAGACCGTTGTCATGGAGAACGGACAGTTGTCATGGAGAACAAATGTTGTCATGGAGAACGGACAGTTGTCATGGAGAACGGACAGTTGTCATGGAGAACAGACCGTTGTCATTGAGAACAGACCGTTGTCATGGAGAACAGATAGTTGTCATGGAGAACAGACCGTTGTCATGGAGAATGGACAGTTGTCATGGAGAACAGAATGTTGCCATGGAGAACAGACTGTTGTCATGGAGAACAAACCGTTGTCATGGAGAACAGGCCGTTGTCATGATTTTAGACTCGTCTGCCTCGTGTCGAGGTCTGAATCAACGTGTCAGGATTTATTTTATAATTTTGTAAATAAGCGAGTCAGCATCATTTAAAGAACTCGTACCAGGCAGTAAATTTGGGACAATAAGAGCAGATTGAGACAGAAATCTTTAATTTAACTTATAAGTGGATCAGAAATCAGAAAACATGAGAGGAAACACTCCTGTACTCTCTCTCTCTCTCTCTCTCTCTGTGTGTGTGTGTGTGTGCAGTATAGACACCATATGGACTCACTGCAGCTGTTAACACGTGTGATATATGTAGATCCTCACTTAAATGTTGTTATATAAGAAGCTGCTAATTAGTGTTGGTGTCACATCTCCTCTGATTAAAGGAGATTATTCACACATTCACACATCCTGATGAAGAAGACGATGATGATGATGATGATGAGAACATTAGAAACCACAGCAGTGAGGTAAGCATCTAAAAATACACCTGGATTTATTAACTGCTTCCCATGAGCCTTTGCAGCGACGCCTGACTCCACAGTAATAAACACAAGGAGATCTTAAAACACACTCCTCACACAGACCTGCTGTGTGTTTGAATAACTCGATATGAAGTGAATTCACACTTCAGGTGAAGAAGACATTAAAGCTGCAGGGAAGCTTTTTATTGCAGCAGGAGATAATGTGCTGCAAAATTAATGGAACACACCCCGACAATCACCAACAGATCTGAGGGCAGAACATCTGAATCATCTCAACACTGCATGTGTGAGCTCAGATCTGTGTCTTTGTGAGGACCAACACTAGGTTTTATACCTGCGCAGTGAGGACATGTCTGCCTTATGAGGACATTTTGACAGTTTGATGGTAATGATGAGGTTAGGGGTTGGAGAAAGCATTCTGTTCATGAGGGTCCTCACTAGGGACGTTCCTAACAACCAATGTTCCTGTCAATTAAACATAATGTTAAGTTTAGACAAGTTAACTGGTACTTATGATGTCATATTTGGTTAGCAGAGTGTGGCTAACGCTGGCAGTGCTACCAGCAGCAGCCTGCTGTCCTTGTACATTAAAGCTATGGTTGGTAATCCTGTTCAGAAAACACTTTTTGTTATACTGGGTGAAATGGTCCTTCCATCCTGAGAGTAGTCAATACATTATGTATTCAGAAAAAGGAACAAAAAGAATCAGACCTCTGTGTCAGCTGCAGGCCTGTAAAAACTCTGACGAATCCCTGCCTTTCGGTCCGAATGGAAAGAACCAATCAGATGCCTTCATGTCTCGTCCTGCCCACGCCCCCCTCTGTCCCTCCCTCCTCCCCACGTGCACACTCATCACGTTTCACCTTTGCCGGAAATATTCAGCACACTCCTCAGCAGAAATACCAAGTTAGCAGGAGAATAAGTTCATAAGGGTACAATGGCAGAGAAAATGCAGCCAAAAATACCACTTCCAGCGTTACTTGTAACGGCTGGCCCGCTAAACAGGAAAATGAGAAGAAAGCCGGAGGCAGAAAAGGCTGCGATGAAAAAGGCTCTGGATAAAGCTAGAGTTTTATGAGTTGTGGACGTGGTAACTTTCAGTCCCTGCAGGAAGTTGTGATGCTGCGATCACAACAATTCACACAAAGTCAACCAATCCCTGTGAATTCTGCACAGCCAATTTTGTCCCAAACTCTGCAACTTTTTCACGAATTGGATCAATCACCGTTCCACCAATCACAGCAGTCCTCATCACACATACGTCTCAATGAACCGACTCAGTGTTTTCTTTTATTTTTGCATTTATATTTTTTTTATTTTGTCACAGGTACTGAAAAGAACAGAAGGTTTGTCACTGTTACTGACATTTATCAACACTTGTTTGAGCTCCAAAAAGATTTAGTCTTTTTGTGGAATACGGCCCAGGTTCTTCACTTGCAAATAAAGCAGATTCTGTTTGAGTTTTTGTCATCATGAGCATGTTTGGTGAGATTACTTAGAACTTTTAATGAATTATTCAAAAAAGTGTTTTGTAATTTTCACTTGCTCTCGCAATTAAACTGCAAAAAACATGTCTAAAAACATCGCAACATGCATCGCAATTGTTTTTTAGAAGAGCTGCTGTGAATTCAGGCATTTTAGGCCACAACAATCCCAAAGACAGTCTGAAATCCTGGAGGCACTGATCAGTGGTCACATGACCTCTGTCGTCATGGTGATCTTTATCATGGTTAACACTGAAACATCGGTTTGGTTAAATTCAGGAAATTATCGTAGCGTAGGTTAAAATAAGTACGTCAGTGATGTAAGTTGAGTTTGCTTCGTGTCTGCAGTGGATAAAACAGTCTGAAAGTCTCAGAGTCAGAAAGATTAAATTTAGTGATTATTTCACAAACTGCAGTGAGACTGTGTTGGTCTGAATGTGCTGCTGCTTCGACCTGAACAACAGAAACTCAGACAACTGATTTAACACGGCAGCTGTCTGTGTCTGGTCATGTGAGACTTTTACCTGCAGGTTCAATAAAGAAAAATAAAATGTACAGAAACGTCTCCTTGTGATATAAAAACACATTCAGCATCTGACAGAGTTCATTCAGCTGATGGATTTCTTCTGCAGAGGTGAATCTGCAGGACGATGAATCAGAAAAAACCTCCATGATTGTCTTTGTTTCTACATCAGACAACAGAGTTTATGCAGTAAAAGCTGCGTGCTGCGTTCAGGTGCTTCTGACAAAAAATGTGGCGATGCCTGCGAGCTAGTTCAGGCAGTCAACTTGAGCTGCACTGCCAGCGACACGCCTCAGTCTTTGTAATACAAACCAAATGCACCCTTCCAATCTGCCGCTGTATTTAAACTGCTGAAACCTCCCATCTCTCCCTCTGCCTGTCACTGTTGCCCTGCATTAATGTCGCTGCTTGCTCTTTTAGCACCACCACCACCCCAGCATCCACCTGCAGGCTCCAACAGGAGGTTCAAGATATGTGTTATATCTCTGTGTAAACATAATCTGTGGGGGGTGATGAGGTCAGATCCTTGACGCTGAACTCCAACAACGTTCTGCTGCTGAAATAA
This sequence comes from Lutjanus argentimaculatus, assembly GCA_034769285.1. Lineage (NCBI taxonomy): Eukaryota > Metazoa > Chordata > Actinopteri > Lutjaniformes > Lutjanidae > Lutjanus > Lutjanus argentimaculatus. The sequence goes on from JAWZSL010000039.1 coordinate 4,474,682, forward strand.
ACTTTCTAAAACATGAGTTGTCTGACTGAACTACAGAAGAAGAAACAAGAAGGTGATTATTAGTTTTTCATGAAGAAATGCTGAATATTTTGTGTCCTTCCTCTCCAGACTGTGAGTTTCAGTCTATTTTCTGACATTTAGGCGATTTATTTTTATCACCATGACAATAAATCATCAAAACAATCTTCAGATTGATTGACAGTAGGGCTTCGTTCCTCATGTAAATGTTCTCTGTATGTTTTTATAGTTTCTGTCTGTTTTATCTTGTAACTGAAGCACAAAACAAAAGAAAAGGACTGATGGACTGGAAGAACCTCAGTGGACTGAGGGGTCTGATGATCTCAATCTTTGAAAGTCAAAATGTGATCGTCCTGCCTGTTTGTCCCTCAGAGCATCTCTGCTGTCGGTCTGAGACTCAGTTTGTAAAGTTTACAGCCGCCTCAATTAGTGGTGCAACGGATCGCAGTTGACCCGTGTGCCGTACGGATCGCCCTCCACAGTTCAGCACACATGTGATCTGCGGACTGCATGTGAGCATCATAGTTTTACTGTCACTGTTACTTTTGTATAAGTTATAATACCTGAAATCTCAATGCAGAGTTGCAGTGAAAAGACAGGACAGATGCTGCTGTGTGCAGCGCATCTCTGTGAAGAGCGACTGATTTAAAATCGTCACATCATCTTGAGTGAAATCCAGACCATGACTTTTTTCACTGATGTGACTATGCTGTCGTCATAGAAACAGATCATAACACTGTGATAATTATTGAAACTTCGGTGATATCAGCTGTCTTAACTTCTACACAGCTCCTCTCTGATCACCGGTGCAGCTCTGTCTCACCCTGTCTGTCACACAGTGTGTCTGTGCTGATTGATTACCCGTAACTTCTAACCAATCAGATGTGCTGTAGGCGGGACATTGAGCCAGACTACAGAGCGTAGTTGTGTATTATACTGTGCAGTGTATAATGATCTAGTATATACATAGAACAGTACTGTATAAGTTTGAAGATTTTAATATTATTACCATTATCATTACTATTATCATTATTATTACATTATGTAACTATGGTGATAATTACAGACAGACAGAGATCAAAGCCAAGTGCATTTTTAAGATAATTTAACACTAATCCCACCACTTTTTTATTTTTTGTTGATCCGAAAAATGATCCGATCCGTGACTCAAAACTGTGATACGATCCGAACCGTGAGTTTTTTGATCCGTTGCACCCCTAGCTTCAATGTTCTCTGTCACTTCTCTGTGTACGACAACCAAGAACTAAAGAGATCTGACGCACAAAAGATGAATCAACCTGCGGTTTTATCAGCCGATGACTTGAATCAGCTCTGATGTAGAACTGATATCAACCAGATCTGCAAACTGTCACCTTAATCGATCATTGGTAAAATTAACGATCAATTATCGATTAATCAGACTTAGAAAATCTTAAAAATGTTTCATTTACCAAACACCCCCTCAATCAAAGTTCCACAGCTACATGTTCCATGTTCTCTGACAGCGTTACATACACTCTTAGAAATAAAGCTGATAACTAGAACCATATAGGGTTCTTCAGCTTGTCCCCACAGGAGAACAATTTTTGGTTCCTGTTAGAACTTTTTATAAAAGTTCACTTGGAACCCTTTCAAGGAGTTCTACCTAGAACCCAACATAAAGGGTTATATCTAGAACCATCTGTGAAAGGTTTCACCTTGAACCCCCTGTGAGAGGTTCTACAGAGAACCCTTTAATGGTGCAGTAGTTCCACTTAGAACCCTCTCTGAAGGTTCTATCCAGAACTTTACTACCTTTTTTAAAGGTGCTAACAACAATCCAACCATGGGCTCTACTGAGAACCTTTTTATTTTCCAATAGTTTTATCTAGAACACACAGATCAAGAAACTCAACAATCCTTGAAGAACTCTTTCTTCTAAAAAAGGTTCTTTGGATGAAAAGGGTTCTTAATGGAACCCTTGGTCTTACAAAGAACCCTTGACAAAAACTTCCTTCCAAAAAGGGTTCTTCAGAAGCAAACAGTTCTGGGCAGAACCACAGCCTTTCAGGAAGAAACCTTTTAGAACCCTTATTTCTAAGAGTGAAGCCTATAGAACATATAAAGAGCTTCATGTTTCAGATCTACTGATTAATTGTTTTCATCCCTGATATGAAGACAGTAACAGTCATTACAGGTGAGTCCTTGTCGTCCTCTGCAGGCTCCGCCCCTCGCCTGGACCACATAGAGCATCTCCATCATGTGAGGACCATCATTTTCCATCATTTTGTCCAAAAGACATTGAGTTTAAAACTGGAAGCTCAGATTGTTTGACAGAAATGAACCAATGATCATCGTCCCTCAGTGACATGGAGGAACAGTTTAGATCGACTGTGTCTCTGTCTTGTTATTGTCCATCCAGTCTAGTTGGACTGCAGCTCAGAGCAGGATGTGGGAGTCAGGACTCCAGTGTCCTCCAGGCGTCTCAACGCTCTTGTGTTTCCTTCAGCGTGTGGGTGTCTTCACACAAAGACGAAGCTGTGATCAACAGTCTGAGGCTGGACATGAGATCATGATCTCCTGCTGCAGGACGAGGATGGGGACGAGTAGGTGGAGGTCAACATAATAACATGATATTAGCATACATTTACACAGTCTCAGGCTGTCTGTGTCCAACTGATACATATTTCATACCGTGGCGAGGTGTGGGGGATGTGTAGGGGACATATGGAGGACATAAGGTGTGGGAGACGTGACCTCATGCTGATGAGATGTTGATTAAATGAGTCTCCTGATCACTAACGAGCTGCTGCTGGAGGTCACAGAGGAAGTTTTCATACAGTCCCGCTGACCTGAGATCAGTGCTAACTCAGCTCTGTGTGTGTGTGGTGTGTGTGTGTGTGTGGTGTGTGTGTGTGTGGTGTATGATCACATGACAAAGGACGTTTTAAACATGAAGTAATGAAATAAAACTTTTGACCCTCGGCCCACAGCAGAGATCTCTGGACTCCATTCAAAGATTTTTTTAAATTTCTTTTCCTTCAGCTTGAATTCTCTGTTGCCATGGTTACTTATTTACCTGTTTCAAATGTCTGATGAGATACAAGGTTTTTATCTTCAGGTCTCTGCTGTTCTGAAAGGGTTTGTCTGGTACGGCTGAAGGCTTCAGGAGAGGACAATCAGTCTTCATCTGAGAATGCCAACTCACCACAAAGAGACACAAATCAACCACAGAGACAAAAATGACCATAAAGAGACAAAAACAACCTGCCCTTCATGACCACAGGTGAGACAGTAGATGGAGAGCTTTGTCCTCTGGCTCAGGTCTCTTTTCATCACAACACTTCAGTAAAATGAGCGCACCACTCCCACTGCTCCGATTCTCACATTGGATGGATGGATGGATGGATGGATGGATGGATGGATGGATGGATGGATGGATGGATGGGGGGTGGGTGGGTGGGTGGGTGGGTGGATGGATGGATGGATGATGGATGGATGATGGATTGGATATATAATGGGTGGGTGGGTGGGTGGGTAAGTGGATGGATGGATGGATGGATGGTGGGTGGGTGGATGGATGGATGGATGGATGATGGATGGAGATGGTGGATGGTGGTGGGTGGATGATGGATGGAGGTGGTGGGATGGTGGATGATGGTGGTGGGGTGTGGTATAGTGGATGGATGGATGGATGATGGATGGATATGGGTGGGTGGGTGGGTGGTATGGATGGATGGATGGATGGATGGATGATGGATGATGGTGGGATGGATGATGGATGGATGATTGGGTGGGTGGGTGGAATGGATGGATGGAGGGATGGATGATGATGGGTTGGATGGATGATGATGATGATGGATGGATGATGGTGGTGGTGGGTGGATGGATGGATGGATGGATGATGGATGGATGTGGGATGGAGTGGATGGATGGATGGATGATGGATGGATGATGGGTGGGTGGGTAAGGTGGATGGATGGATGGATGGATGGATGGATGGGTGGGTGGTGGATGGTGGATGGATGATGGGATGGATGATGGTGGTGGTGGATGATGGTGATGATGGTTGGATGGATGGATGATGGATGGATGGAGGTGTGGGTGGGCGGGTGGGTAAGTGGATGGATGGATGGATGATGGATGGATGATGGGTGGGTTGGTGGTGGATGATGGATGGATGGATGGATGGTGGATGATGGGTGGGTGGATGGATGGATGGATGGATGATGGTTGCATGATGGTGATGGATGGATGATGGTGGATGGATGGATGGATGGATGGATGGATGGATGGATGATGGATGGATGATGGGTGGGTGGATGGATGGATGGTGGATGATTGGTGGATGATGGATGGGATGGGTGAATGGATGGATGTGGATGATGGATGAATGGATGATGGATGATGGATGGATGATGGATGGATGATAGATTGGATGGATAGATGATGGATGGATGGATGGTGGATGGTGGATGATGGATGGATGGATGGTGGGATGATGGATGGTGATAGATGGATGGGATGGATGAATGGATGGATGGATGGATGGATGGATGGATGATGGATGAGGGGTGGATGATGGATGGATGAATGGATGGATGGATGATGATGGATGGATGGATGATGGATGGATGGATGATGGATGATGGAGTGGATGATGGATGGATGGATGGATGGATGGATGGATGGATGGATGGATGGATGGATGGATGGATGGATGATGGATGTGGATGGATGATGGATGGATGGATGGATGGATGGATGGATGATGGATGGATGGATGATGGATGATGGATGATGATGATGGATGGTGGATGGATGGATGGATGGATGGATGGATGGATGGATGGATGATAGATGGATGGATGGATGATGGATGATGGATGGATGATGGATGGATGGATGGATGGATGGATGGATGGATCATGGATGGATGGATGGATGGACGTGCATGACTTTAGTCTGTATAATTCTGTGTCCACCGCAGGCACCGTCGTCACCACCGCTACTTCTTCGGCCGCCATGTTCCCAAGTTCGGTAGCTCTGCCTCTTCCACTGCATAGACAAGATGGTGATCGTTGAGGACGAGAAGTGTCCAGTGTTCCACAGTCAACTTTTTGTCCGTTTTGAGTTCAACATCTGGGTCCTCACAGTGCTCATGCAGTAAATGATCAAGTGAATGCACTTATGTTCTCAAAACGTGATGACATGAAGTGTGACAGAGATGAGAGGAGGAGACAGTGATGGTTTAGATAAGGTGGAGACAGGAAGACAGATAGTTATTTGTCCTGTGTCTCTGTGGACTGACACAAAGCAGTGGAATCAGGTGTGTTTGATTTCTACACATCTTCAGTTTGTTTGTGTTTATAACTCTGAGAGGCGTTCAGGGAAAATGTACAAATAAGATTCAACAACATGAAGCTTTAAACTTTGATCCAAAACAGAATAATGTTCATGTCAGTGTGGTTATTTATCCCGTCACAAACAGGCCCTGTGTGTGTGTGTGTGTGTTGTGTGTGTGTGTGTGTGTGTGTGTGTGTGTGTGTGTGTGTGTGTGCGACCCTCTCCAGAGAACATTAATTAAAGTGCTGTGTTGAAATGAGGCGGCTGCGTGCTGTGACATGTTTCTGTTTGGACTGAAATAGGCTGAACATCACAGTCACACTCGCTCCGCAGACAAACTTTCAAACTGCATTAAGTCACTTAGGGGAGGAAATTGAATCTGCAGCAGACGGAGGGAGCCCAGATAATTTAATGTGCTCGTCTCGTCTCGGTCTCACCTCGGTGCAGACTCACTACTGCTTCTCTGTTTTAAACTGAAGCTGCTGCCTTTACTGTACTAACACATTTACCTGTGTGATGATACGAGCAGCTTCATTTCAGCCATTTTAATTTAAACCAGAAATAAAACTACATAAAACAGGTTTGATTTCCAGTTTAACTCACTGCCTCCTAACAGGAAGTGATGCAAACAAGTGAACATCAGATTATTTCCATTCTTCTGGTGAAGACGTCCTGATCTGCTCCGGACATCAGCGACATGCTGCACTGAAAAACACTATCCCACAAAGATTCCCGTTCCTCGAGTTTTGGTGAGGATGGCTGAACATGACCAGCTGCAGATAAATTCAGTCCAGTCAGCATCTCCTGGCTCAGAGCTGAAGATTCTGATGCATCGAGAATCATTTTATCACCGAATTATAGTCTCTCAATCACAATCAAATCAAATCGAATCGTGAGGTACCCAGAGGTTCACACGCCGAGTGGTAGCAGTGCAGAGTGTTGTGTATTACTGTGTATTACTGTGTGTTACAGTGTGTTACAGTGTATTACAGTGTACTACAATGTGTTACAGCGTGTTACAGTGTGTTACAGTATACTACAGTGTGTTACAGTGTGTTACAGTGTGTTACAGCGTGTTACAGCGTGTTACAGTGTGTTACAGTGTGTTACAGTGTATACAGTGTATTACAGTGTACTACAGTGTGTTACAGCGTGTTACAGCGTGTTACAGTGTGTTACAGTGTGTTACAGTATACTACAGTGTGTTACAGTGTGTTACAGGTACTACAGTGTGTTCAGTTACAGTGTGTTACAGTGTATTACAGTGTGTTACAGTGTATTACAGTGTACTACAGTGTGTTACAGTGTGTTACAGCGTGTTACAGAGTTACAGTGTACTACAGTGTGTTACAGTGTGTTACAGTGTACTACAGTGTGTTACAGTGTGTTACAGTATACTACAGTGTACTACAGTGTGTTACAGGTACTACAGTGTGTTACAGTGTGTTACAGTGTACTACAGTGTGTTACCGTGTGTTACAGTGTATTACAGTGTACTACAGTTGTATACAGTGTGTTACAGTGTGTTGTTACAGTGTACTACAGTGTACTAGTGTGTTACAGTGTGTTACAGTGTACTACAGTGTGTTACGATGTGTTGCAGTGTACTACAGTGTGTTACAGTGTGTTACAGTGTACTACAGTGTGTTACAGTGTGTTACGTGTTACAGTGTGTTACAGTGTGTTACAGTGTGTTACAGTGTGTTACAGTGTAGTTACTGGGTGTACAGTGTACTACAGTGTGTTACTGTGTTACATTGTGTTACAGTGTGCTACAGTGTACTACAGTGTGTTACTGTGTGTTACAGTGTTTTACTGGGTGTACAGTGTACTACAGTGTACTACAGTGTTACTGTGTGTTACAGTGTTACAATGTAATACAGTGTGTTACAGTGTGTTACCGTGTACTACAGTGTGTTACAGTGTTACAGTGTACTACAGTGTGTTACAGTGTACTACAGTGTGTTAAGTGTGTTACAGTGTGTTAGCGTGTTACAGTGTATTACAGTGTACTACAGTGTGTTACAGTGTGTTACAGTGTACTACAGTGTGTTACAGTGTTACGGTGTACTACAGTGTGTTACAGTGTACTACAGTGTTTTACAGTGTGTTAAGTGTGTTACAGTGTGTTAGCGTGTTACAGTGTATTACAGTGGATTACAGTGTACTACAGTGTGTTACAGTGTACTACAGTGTGTTACAGTGTACTACAGTGTGTTACAGTGTGTTGCAGTGTACTACAGTGTGTTACAGTGTACTACAGTGTGTTACAGTGCACTACAGTGTGTTACAGTGTATTACACTGTACTACAGTGTACTACAGTGTGTTACAGTGTGCTACAGTGTGTTACAGTTTACTACAGTGTGTTACAGTGTGTTACTGTGTGTTACAGTGTGTTACAGTTACTACAGTGTGTTACTGTGTTACAATGTGTCACAGTGTGTTACAGTGTGTTACAGTGTACTACAGTGTGTTAGTGTTACAGTGTACTACAGTGTGTTACAGTGTACTACAGTGTGTTACCATGTGTTACAGTGTGTTACAGTGTGATACAGTGTACTACAGTGTGTTAGAGTGTTACAGTGTGTTACAACGTGTTACAGTGTTACAGTGTGCTACAGTGTACTACAGTGTGTTACCGTGTGTTAGTGTTTTACTGGGTGTTTACAGTGTACTACAGTGTACTACAGTGTGTTACAGTGTATTACAGTGTTACAGTGTGTTACAGTGTACTACAGTGTGTTACTGTGTGTTACTGTGTGTTACAGTGTATTACAGTGTATAAATAATAAATAATAATAATCTTTATTTATAGAGCATTTTTCAAAACTCACATTACAAAAGTATGTCTTAAGAAGAGATTTAAAGGAAGTCACTGACTCGGCTGACCTAATTTCCTCAGGCAGACTGTTGCAGAGTCTTGGGGCCCTGACTGAAAAGGCCCTGTCCCCTTTAGTTTTCAGCCGGGCATGTGGAACAGACAAGAGACCTCTGCCCAAGGATCTCAAGGTATGTCCTGGTGTGTAAGGTACTAACAGGTCAGTGATATATGAGGGAGCGAGGCCATTGAGAGCTTTAAAAGTCATCAGTAAAATCTTAAAATCGATTCTAAAGCATACAGGGAGCCAATGTAAAGACACTAAAACAGGAGTGATGTGATCGTGTTTCCTAGTTCTGGTTAAAAGTCTGGCAGCTGAGTTTTGTACATTCTGAAGTCTATTAATAGATTTTTGATTCAAGCAGGTAAAAAGGCTGTTGCAGAAATCCAGTTGTGATGAGATAAAAGCATGTAAAATGGTTTCAGAGTCTTTAAAAGACAGTATAGATATATTACAGTGTATTACTGTGTTGTGCTATTACTGTGCTTCAACACAGCCTGTGATTTAATTAAAAAACAATCATCTGTAAAATATTACAGATATCTATAATCTGACTGAGCACTTCTTCCACTCCAGGGATCAATGGCTTGCTGATCAATCAGGTTTTAGTGATATGTGATGGTTTATGAATGAAAACAGGCAGCTGAAGAACGAGGTGAAGAGTGTCAGATCAATGATCAAGGTGACGTCTCTAATTTTAGCTTCTGTTGGGACGAGAACATCATATTTTAATCAATGTGAAAGCTGATATATTTATAAGAATCAATAAAAAATCCAAACAGACTGAAATAATCTGCTGCTGAAAGATCTTTTTATAGTGTGAGAGGCTGCGTGATATTGACAGAAACAAACTCTGCTACACCAGAGAACAAACTGAAAACAAACAGAGAGCCATAAGAAACTGGATTATTAACAGTTTATAACTTCCCTCAGAGAGTTTGTGTGTGTCTCTTTGTAGTTATTTTGTGTCTCTTTGCGGTTGTTTTGTGTCTGTTTCTAGTAGTTTATGGCTCTTTGTTTTGTGTCCATGAGTCCACCTCCTGTGACCAACTTAGGGCTGGGCGATAAAGGATAACAATATCTATCACAATAGACACAAGATCAATATCAATAAACAATATGTTCGATAATTTAACTGAACTCCATTAGAAAAAAACAGGAAGAAAACCCAGGTCCCGAACCGCAAGGCATTCTGGGGGATGTAGGCTGAGGAAGGGCTTTAGCCTCTCGGCCCAGCTAAGCGAGGTTGGTGGCATGAACAAACTCACTCACTCCTTGCTGGTAACCTAGCAACAACCTGTTGAGTGACACGCACACTAGCAGTTTCAGTTTGGTTGCGCCATCGTACCTCATGACTGCTTTAACAAGAACAGTGTGGAGTGAAAGGAGAAAATGAGTGCGACAGCACGAGAGGAAATTGTGGATAAAAGAGGAAAGGTCACTTTGCCAGTTTGGCAGTATTTCGGATATTTTAAGTCCAACAAAAGTCAGACCGATGTTGTCTGCAAACTATGCAAGTGTAAGCGACGTGGGTGTGTGAGCAGGAATAAAAGTACAACAACTTCTGGGTTTTGCTCATAACTTTAGTGAAGTCCGCACACAGCTCAGTCCACACAGTACACCTGCTTGAATTCCCGTCTCTTCTCTTACTCCTTTCCCCTCCCCGCTGTCAAAAAAAAAACAACAGCCCTACCTAAATGCTACAACAGCGCCAACTAGCGGTATAACCTTATACCAGAACATCAACTTAAGATGACTGCACACAGCAGGAGTAAAGCAGAATATTAACATTACTGTAAACACTAAATAGGTGTAAACAATATAATAATTCAGTGAGAATATACTGAACTTATGTCTGGATAATTAGGATGGTTAAACCTGTGTTTACATAGTTATTCACCTATCACAATTTCACTCTTACACATCGTGCAGTGGTGGGAAACCTGCATTGAGTACAGGGGGATCAAGACAACTTTACAGATCATTTCACAACGTGGAGGGACAGTGGTGCTTTCCATTATTTGTGCTGTACAACTAGCAGGTGGCAGTTCATCTTTCTTAAGTAAAGGAAGGGTCTCCTCACCTACATAGCACAGTCCTCTGCCCATGTCCATAATAACACTGTGAGGTGTAAGAAAGTCCAAACCTAATATGAAGCACTGGCTGACATTTCTGATGTCCTGTACTTCATGTTGTAGAGTTTGAGACCCTAGCTGGAAGGTGATGTCTACCATACCCAGGGTATCCAGGCTTTGGCCAGTTACAGCTTGTGACATAATGAACTTCTTTTTTATAGGTCTCTTTGCAAGGGATGGAACTGACATTTCGGTCTCCTCACTAATGAATGAAATAGTGGAGCCGATGTCTAGCATGATGTGCATAGCAGTGCCCTCAACAACTCCGTTCACATATGAGGTGAAATCTTTACTTATAGCGGCTTCAGTGTTCACTGTTTCAGTCAAGGGAATAGTCATTTCAGTGTTACCACCAGGGATCAGTGGTGTTTTAATGTTTGTTGATTCAGTGAGGTAGGAATCTGGGGCTGCCAAAAAGGTAGCTGATGAGCGCCCCACATCATCAGCTAACGGCCGTTTCCCTGCTGAAATCTGCCATGCTCTTTGTAGCCACTCTGAGTGTGGTACTGTTGGTCCCACTCTCTGGAATGACGTGGCTGGCCTTTGTCACCATACTCTGGAAGGAAACACGTTTTGAATGGGGGCTATGGCGGCGAGAGTCATAGTTGGGTCGGTTTGGAGAGTTTTGTCTCCCTCTCTTGTCCTCATAAGGAAAGGTAAGAAAGAAAGGAAAGAAAGGTCGTCGTCTCTACCAAGTCTGGCAATACGACAAATTTATTTTACCACCTCAGCCGCTCTCATCCGTTGGAGTATAGCAGTGTCAAACAGCCATCGACATCTGCTGGTACAGGTGAAACACCATACAAGCGGCAACAGACCACCATGGAGAGGTACTCGGCACCAGTGCCATATAACAAAACATCAAAACGTTACAAAGAAATAACAGAGGCAGCGGCATATCATTTAGTGAAGGACATGCTACTGCTTAGCACAGGTGTACACTAATTTCATATTTACAAAATACTTTGCACATTTTGTTTGTTTAAGCATTTATTTAATGTCTATATTTTCACATTGACCAGTATGTTTATTTATTTGACTGTTTTTCATAGTTGTGTTGACCTCTTTTTAAAGGTTAAAGGTTACGTTTAAGTATTTAAATTCAACATTTTTTTTTCCCGGTCCTTATTTCAAATAGGTGAAAAAAAAAATCAATAATTATCGATATCGACTGATATGAAACACTTAATATTGTGATTAGTGATGCACCAATTCCAATTTTCTTGGCCGATTCCGATTTCCGATTTTTTTAAGGGTCTGACCTGCTGATTCCGATTTTCAGTCTTTCTAAGAAATATAATTGACAGCGTTCACAAACATTTTTGCAACTTTTCTTGTAAAACTAAATTGGATGTTCATAATAAAACACTGATTATTAAATAACTTATATATTTTCTTCAAAAGTGCTCTAGATTTCAGCCAGGCCTTATTATAAGATTAAATTAATATTATGTACTAGAGGAAACGCGATCTCGTGAGATTTCGCTGGACGTGATTTCACGTGATCTTGTGTAGAAGCCGATGTAAACAAACCGGAGACTGACTCGGTGTAACAGTTTGCTGTAGTAAAACTTTGCAGTGAGAAAAACAGAAGAAGAAGTTTAACGAGTCTGGACAAGAAAATGTTTGAGGAGACGCATCAACACAGGTTGTTTATTCTTCAGAACAGGAGGTGAGATTTTAACTGTCAGTCTGTGAACAGCAGTCTGCTGCTGGCTAACATTAGCATGAAGAGCTACAAAGTTTACGGCTGTTTGGTGACACCATCAGCTGTTCTGTCTCATTGTAGACTGTCTGTCCTCTCTTTATCCTGTTCTTGGAGTCTGTCGCTGACACTGACTTCATGCGAGCATGTGTCTGAGTGTGTGCTGCTATGATCAGCGCTGTGGAGGGTGTGACATTATGGCCAGTGTGTGCTGCGCACATGATCCGACCGTCATGCAGAGTATGTGTGCGAATATGACGGGCACAGAATCAGATATGTGGCCCTGACCGGCCGGTCACGCTGAAAACTGGCAGGTTCCGGTCTCTAGCCAATCGGTGCATCCCTAATCATGATACGTTTTTCAGCCATTTCACCCAGCCCTAGACCAACCTGCTCTACCTCTGAAAACTGTAAATAAATAAATAAATAAATAAATAAATCTCCACCATGTGATTTGATTTGTTGGAGATAACTAAAACTCATTTCAGACCCTCGTTTACGTCCCTGATCAACAAACTGCAGCCTCTGGCGTCTCTGCAGTGGTCAGTGTTCCTCTCTGAGCAGTTTTCTGATGAATTGTGCAGCTGCAGTCTGACGATGATCTTCTGTCGTTATTTTGGGACATTTTCATGTCGCTGAAGGACGACTTGACGATGACACAGATAATACATCAGCACACAGACACAAAGAAGCTGCTGCTCTTCGGGAATTAAAGAACAGCCCCGTGTCTGTGTTTGAAACCTTTAACCAACATTTTCTGACATTTTAAGGACCAAATACCTAATCGATTATTGGGAAATTATTGCCAGATTGATCACTGGTTGAAAAATAGGTCCACCTGTTTTCACATGTTTGGACCTATTTTTCAACTGACAAGATTGTGACAGGATTCATTTTATATTTTGAGAACAAAATAATAAAATTATCATCCACCATTTTTATTCTCCATCTTTTAGATGCAGTGAGAAATCATAATGAGCTGTCTGATATCAGAGGATCCATCAAACTGTTGGCTGTACCTGGAGGGAGGGGCTCCAGCACTTAAGTATTAAAAAGATGTGAGCTGATCAACATGTTGATTGACTCCTCTGAGTCTCTCCAGTCATTACTGATGATCAATAAGCTTAACGAGCAGCACAGAGAGCTCTGCAGACCTTCACCATGAGTTTCACCCCTCAGGCTGTTTGAGGAGGCCTGCAAGACACGACTCAGGGCTGATGTACCTCAGTTCTCCAGTGTTTCCCAAACATTTTTGTCCTGGGGACCCACTTTAGAAGAATGACAAACCATCATCACCTGATCCACAACAGACTTCATCAATAAATCTCAGTAAGACTTCACCATTTTCACATCACCTTATATTATCTTAACTGGAGCTGCAATGATTAATCCTTTATCAAAATCATCTCTCTGACAGTAAACTGAATATTTGAGTGAGACATTTTTCAACATTTTCTGACTTTTTATGAACCAAACAACTAATTGATTAGTAACTATTCTGTTTTCTGTTTTGTTCTCTGTTCTCATATTTGTTCTCTTCTCTGTTCTCACAGTCAGATCCTGAATCACTGACTGTTTTCCAGCCTGCAGGTATTTAAATGAACATGTTTGTTTTTTAATTTTCAGAACATAAAGACTGAACACATTAAGGCTGTGAGTGGACTGAAGGTGTCAGTGTGAAATGTCACCACAGAAGAAGAAGAGAAAACAAACAAACAGCAAACTTCAGGCTGATTCATCCTTCTGGAAATATCAGATACAAAACAGCTCCATCAGGACGCTCGTGTCAGCCAATCATCACCCAGACATGACAACAACAACAACAACAACAACAACAACATCCCTACACACCGTCTGCAGCCTCCATGTTGTCTCCACGGCAACACTTAAAGCTCCTGAACACACCGAGGTCTGAAGAAACAACCTCGGACCATCACAGGAGCACCTGAACACAACATCAAACCAAACAGACCAATCAGAGAACAGGTGTGGGATGGCAACAAATAAACAATGTTCCACCTTCATCATCATCAGAACAGATACACAAATTCTGCTCACACAACAATGAGGGTGTGTTTGATTTGGACCCTGGAGCATCCCAGCCGGGCGGTTCATTAAGTCTCTGGCTCATTAATAATTTAATTGTATTCAATTTAAAGTTAAACAACACACACACGCACGTGCGCGCACACACACACACACACACCAGCAGCACCAGTGTGATGTCACAGGGTCGTGACATCACTGTCATGTGATCTGACAGGCAGCAACGCAGCAAAAGAGAGAAAAAAAAAGGAAGAAAGAGGATGAGGGGGCTCACGAGGGACCGCTACCATCTGGAGGTCGAGGGTCACATGACCAGCAGGAGCAGCTGAGCTAGCATGACCGCTAACGAGCTAATGAGCTAACATGTTTGCTGTCTGATGATGACTTTTACGATGATGATTATTACAGTGAACTAAAACTGAACTTAAAACCGTGCACTCCACCTGTTCAGATGTTTGGACCTGTTTTTCAATTAACAGGATTATGACAGGATCAATTTTTCAACATTTTCTGATGTTTTATGGACCAAACAATGAATCGATTAATGGAGAAAATGATCGACAGATTAATCAACAATGAAAATAATCATTAGGTGCAGTCCAGTGTGACATATGACCAGTTTTTTAATATCATGGTCAACTTTTGTTTGTAAATCTATTGTTTAATAAAGCTTTGGAAACAAGCTAACATGGCTACCAAAACTCCTGACACCCTCAGCGGTCTGTTGGTCACATGACACTCGCCTCACAGCGGTCCATGGAAGAGCAGAAGAAGAGGAGAAGCTGCAGTGAACATGGACTCTGATCTGAGGTCAGGTGACCGCGGTGACATCACTGACCTGGGCCGTGATGCTGCAGTGTCTCACTGAGGTCCTGCAGGTGGACCAGCAGCAGCACAGATCCGGCTCCCAGCAGCAGGAGGGACCACAGAGAGCCGTACAGAGAGCAGGACAGCTTCATGTCCGCAGAGACGCACGCAGAGAGACACTACTGCAGCCTAACGTCCTCCAGGCTGGGACCAGACCAACCACCATGACTGCACTGCCTGATGGGAAACACAGAGACAGACACTTGAGAACATGTGAGGAGGAGCTCACACCAAACAATAATCAATTCATCATTCAGAGCCCCTTTATAATTAAATTTTTTTTTTTTAAATTACTGCCACCAGAGTTTAAACATCAGCAGCTGTAACATTTATCACCAAACAGACAGAAACATGACAATGATGACTGGAGGGTAAAACACTCAACCACCAGAGGGCGCTGTCACTGTGATGTAAACAGCTGCTCAAAGGACTGATTGTGTTGTTGTTCCTCAAAACACCACCGTGTGTGTGTGTGTGTGTGTGTGTGTGTGTGTGTGTGTTTATCTCACCCTGCTGACTGCACACTTCAGCTCCCATGAGGCCGTGCAGCAGCAGGAACAGCTGTTTCTCTGGAGTGAACTCAAACAGCTTCCCTCAGCAGGTGTGACTGTACAGCGGGTACACACACACACACACACACACACACACACACACTCACTCTCTCTCTCTGAGCTGATATTAATGTGTGCAGGAGGAGGAGGAGGAGGAGGAGGATTGATGACAGCCTCCTGTTCTGCTGTGACCTCAGCTGGTCGAACGCTCTCATTAGACAGAGAAGAAGAACTGCACACAGAGCGGCCATTTTGGGAATAAAAGTGAACAAAAGTCTAATTGGAGGAAATCAGTTTATAAGAGGTTATAACCTGCTGTGAACTCTGACAGGGCCGTGGTGAGAATCTACGATACATGTCATGATGCAGGGGTTTGATTATATTATATTACCATGACTTGTTTAATCTAATTTTAGGAAAACTGTTGTTGTTTGAGTTAATAAAGTTGACTTTTTTATAGATAAAAATCTCTGACAGTTTCCCAGATTTCAGTTCAGTTTACTGACAGAACATGAAGAACTCCAGGATTATTTCACATCAGAGAACCTGAAGAGCCACCGACATGTTTCTGGAACATCGTCAATCAGATTATTGTTGTCACACTGTGAGTAAAAGCTGTTCTTGTGTGTCTGTTTGACAGTAGAGGTCAGTAAGACAACCCCCACCCCCAGCAGCTGCTGAGCTAAGTATAAAAACAGAGACTGACCCTCCGTCAGGGGACGAACACTAAAATATCTCTGTAAGTGAAAACTTGACTGAACCTGCAGAGCCCTCATCATCAACACACTGTGAAGAACAGATGGTTACTATGAAGAACAGACCGTCACTATGAAGAACAGACCGTCGCTATGAAGAACAGACTGTTACTATGGACCGTCACTATGGAGAACAGACTGTCGCTATGAAGAACAGACTGTTACTATGGACCGTCACTATGAAGAACAGACCGTCGCTATGGAGAACAGACCGTGACTATGGAGAACAAACTGTCACTATGGAGAACAGACGATGACTATGGAGAACAGACCGTGACTATGGAGAACAGACCGTGACTACGAAGAACAGACCGTTACTATGAAGAATAGACCGTTGCTATGGCAAACAGACTGTCACTATGGAGAACAGACCGTGACTATGGAGAACAGACCGTCACTATGGAGAACAGATGGTGACTATGGAGAACAGACTGTCGCTATGGAGAACAGACTGTTACTATGGACCGTCACTATGGAGAACAGACTGTCGCTATGGAGAACAGACCGTGACTATGGAGAACAGACGGTGACTATGGAGAACAAACCATGACTATGGAGAACAGACCGTCACTATGGAGAACAGACGATGACTATGGAGAACAGACCGTGACTATGGAGAACAGACCGTCACTATGAAGAACAGACGATGACTATGGAGAACAGACCGTCACTATGGAGAACAGACCGTGACTATGGAGAACAGACCATCACTATGGAGAACAGACCGTCATTATGGAGAACAGACCGTCACTATGAAGAACAGACGATGACTATTCTTCTGCCCTCAGCTAAGAGCTTTAGCCTATGCAGCGAGCTAAACATATGGCTTCAGTAACCACTCGTGAAGCATTCTTCAGTTTACTGATCCATTTTACTTGTAAAACTGTGAGAGCAGAAACAGAATAAACAATGCTCAGTTTCCGTGAAAAAACATACATTCACACTTATTTCTGTGTGTAGAATAACCAACCTGAGGTCTTAACATTGGCAATACATAGTACTTTGAATAGCAAGCACAATGCTAAACGATAACATCAGCCATACTGAGTGAATGGCAAACCGCCTTCAATACCACAAAACGCAAAATGAAAGCGCTAACAAACATTCCTGATTAAGCATGTTTGATTTAACTCACAGATTATGCCTTTGACAAGCGCAAAAGTTGAAGAAGTAGCCAGACTCGACCCAGGAGCGACATGTTTTTAGGACTCTGCTGCACTTTCTAGCTCCTGCTTCACACACTCCCTGCTTACAACATACCCCACTAGATTCTCTTAAAGGCACAGTAACCAGACTAGCTGTAGACTGAAATAGCTTAAATCTGTTAGAAAATAAACCTCCAGAAAAGGAGTAAAACAACAACACAAAACTGAGGGACAGAATAACTATGGAGAACAGACTGTGACTATGGAGAACAGACCGTCACTATGACGAACAGACGATGACTATGGAGAACAGACCGTCACTATGGGGAACAGACCGTCACTATGGAGAACAGACCATGACTATGGAGAACAGACGGTGACTATGAAGAACAGACCGTTACTATGAAGAATAGACCGTCGCTATGGCGAACAGACCGTCTCTATGGAGAACAGACCATGACTATGGAGAACAGACGGTGACTACGAAGAACAGACCGTTACTATGAAGAATAGACCGTTGCTATGGCGAACAGACTGTCACTATGGAGAACAGACCGTGACTATGGAGAACAGACCGTCACTATGGAGAACAGACGATGACTATGGAGAACAGACCGTTACTATGGAGAACAGACCGTTGCTATGGAGAACAGACCGCTGCTATGGCGAACAGACCGCTGCTATGGCGAACAGACTGTCACTATGGAGAACAGACCGTGACTATGGAGAACAGACCGTGACTACGAAGAACAGACCGTTACTATGAAGAATAGACCGTTGCTATGGCAAACAGACTGTCACTATGGAGAACAGACCGTGACTATGGAGAACAGACCGTCGCTATGGAGAACAGACTGTTACTATGGACCGTCACTATGGAGAACAGACTGTCGCTATGGAGAACAGACCGTGACTATGGAGAACAGACGGTGACTATGGAGAACAGACCGTGACTATGGAGAACAGACGGTGACTATGGAGAACAGACCATGACTATGGAGAACAGACCATCACTATGGAGAACAGACGATGACTATGGAGAACAGACCGTGACTATGGAGAACAGACCGTCACTATGAAGAACAGACGATGACTATGGAGAACAGACCGTCACTATGGAGAACAGACGGTCACTATGGAGAACAGACCGTGACTATGGAGAACAGACCGTCATTATGGAGAACAGACCGTCATTATGGAGAACAGACCGTCACTATGAAGAACAGACGATGACTATGGAGAACAGACCGTCACTATGACGAACAGACGATGACTATGGAGAACAGACCGTCACTATGGAGAACAGACCGTCACTATGGAGAACAGACCATGACTATGGAGAACAGACGGTGACTATGAAGAACAGACCGTTACTATGAAGAATAGACCGTCGCTATGGCGAACAGACCGTCTCTATGGAGAACAGACCATGACTATGGAGAACAGACGGTGACTACGAAGAACAGACCGTTACTATGAAGAATAGACCGTCGCTGTGGCGAACAGACCGTCACTATGGAGAACAGACCGTGACTATGGAGAACAGACCGTCACTATGGAGAACAGACCGTCACTATGGAGAACAGATCGTGACTATGGAGAACAGACGGTGACTATGGAGAACAGACCGTTACTATGAAGAATAGACCGTTGCTATGGCAAACAGACTGTCACTATGGAGAACAGACCGTGACTATGGAGAACAGACCGTCACTATGGAGAACAGATGGTGACTATGGAGAACAGACTGTCGCTATGGAGAACAGACTGTTACTATGGACCGTCACTATGGAGAACAGACTGTCGCTATGGAGAACAGACCGTGACTATGGAGAACAGACGGTGACTATGGAGAACAAACCATGACTATGGAGAACAGACCGTCACTATGGAGAACAGACGATGACTATGGAGAACAGACCGTGACTATGGAGAACAGACCGTCACTATGAAGAACAGACGATGACTATGGAGAACAGACCGTCACTATGGAGAACAGACCGTGACTATGGAGAACAGACCATCACTATGGAGAACAGACCGTCATTATGGAGAACAGACCGTCACTATGAAGAACAGACGATGACTATGGAGAACAGACTGTGACTATGGAGAACAGACCGTCACTATGACGAACAGACGATGACTATGGAGAACAGACCGTCACTATGGAGAACAGACCGTCACTATGGAGAACAGACCATGACTATGGAGAACAGACGGTGACTATGAAGAACAGACCGTTACTATGAAGAATAGACCGTCGCTATGGCGAACAGACCGTCTCTATGGAGAACAGACCATGACTATGGAGAACAGACGGTGACTACGAAGAACAGACCGTTACTATGAAGAATAGACCGTCGCTATGGCGAACAGACCGTCACTATGGAGAACAGACCGTGACTATGGAGAACAGACCGTCACTATGGAGAACAGACGATGACTATGGAGAACAGACCGTTACTATGGAGAACAGACCGTTGCTATGGAGAACAGACCGCTGCTATGGCGAACAGACCGCTGCTATGGCGAACAGACTGTCACTATGGAGAACAGACCGTGACTATGGAGAACAGACCGTGACTACGAAGAACAGACCGTTACTATGAAGAACAGACTGTCGCTATGGAGAACAGACTGTTACTATGGACCGTCACTATGGAGAACAGACTGTCACTATGGAGAACAGACTGTTACTATGGACGTCACTATGGAGAACAGACTGTCGCTATGGAGAACAGACCGTGACTATGGAGAACATACGGTGACTATGGAGAACAGACCGTGACTATGGAGAACAGACCGTGACTATGGAGAACAGACGGTGACTATGGAGAACAGACCGTTACTATGGCGAACAGACCGTCACTATGAAGAACAGACCGTCGCTATGGAGAGCAGACTGTTACTATGGACCGTCACTATGGAGAACAGACTGTCGCTATGGAGAACAGACCGTGACTATGGAGAACAGACGGTGACTATGGAGAACAGACCGTGACTATGGAGAACAGACGGTGACTATGGAGAACAGACCTTGACTATGGAGAACAGACGGTGACTATGGAGAACAGACCGTCACTATGGAGAACAGACCGGGACTATGGAGAACAGACCGTTACTATGAACAGACCGTTGCTATGACGAACAGACGGTCACTATGAAGAACAGACTGTCGCTATGGAGAACAGACTATTACTATGGAGAACAGACTGTTAGTATGGAGAACAGACATGACTATGAAGAACAGACGGTGACTATGGAGAACAGACCGTGACTATGGAGAACAGACGGTGACTATGGAGAACAGACCGTTACTATGAAGAACAGACCGTTGCTATGGCGAACAGACCGTCACTATGAAGAACAGACTGTCGCTATGGAGAGCAGACTGTTACTATGGACCGTCACTATGGAGAACAGACTGTCGCTATGGAGAACAGACTGTTACTATGGACGTCACTATGGAGAACAGACGGTGACTATGGAGAACAGACGGTGACTATGGAGAACAGACCGTCACTATGGAGAACAGACCGGGACTATGGAGAACAGACCGTTACTATGAACAGACCGTTGCTATGACGAACAGACGGTCACTATGAAGAACAGACTGTCGCTATGGAGAACAGACTATTACTATGGAGAACAGACTGTTAGTATGGAGAACAGACATGACTATGAAGAACAGACGGTGACTATGGAGAACAGACCGTTACAATGGAGAACGCCATGTTTACATGCTACCTGCTACATGCTACAGTTGACATTTCAGCTAAAAACATGGTGTAAATGGCGTCTTTTGTGGTTAAATTTTAATGTTGCGGCTCACAGACACTTGGATTACACCACACAAGCAGGATGGAGACATTTTGTGTTTGTTTTGTGTTCTTTTTTTAACATTTTATTCGTGGTCTCCATTCACTGCCATTGTACTGGATTTGGCTGCAACCCTGTTTTCTGCTGAAACTCCAGGATTGTTTTGTGAACTGAAGATCTTCACCATCATCACATCAGCATAGAGGTGAGGACATACTGAGTGGATGATTATCTAAGAGTGGAATATCGCTTTAAAGCCTAAAATTCAGATTATTGGATTTTAGGCCTCTTAAAACTTTTAAGGACCTCAACAAACCCCGTAAAGACGGTGTAATAATAACAATAATAATAATAATAATAAAAATAATAATAATAAAGGTGTGTGAGGTGTTAAATTAGATTTTGAAAGCAGCTCACTGAGGTCTGTGAGCCGTCTTTTTGACAGAACGTGAACCAGTTTGTGATCCGTCACTGTGACTCAGACGTGTCGGCAGTAACATGACGGTTCCACTCAGACACTTTGTGCTGCTTTATGGTCGACTGAGAGGAAACGTTCCTTTCATTTTGTCACTGTGAAGCAATAAAGAGTTGAGACACAAAGACAGAAAATGAGTTCTGTTCAGTCAGACTGTGACGGCAGTTTGTAGAAGTCATTTGGCTCTTATTCTTCAGAGTTCAGGAGGAGGCCAAGGGCTCCTCCTCCTCCTATTCCTCCTCCTCCTCCTCCTCCTCCTCCTCCTCCTCTTCCTCTGTCTTTGTGTCTTTGAAGGAGAATCTGGACTATCCAGGGTGAGAAATTAACAAGAGCTCAGGGACACAAATGTCCCTCATTGTCCCTAAAATTAAGGTGACCTGAGCAGAAAACTGCATGTAAAGAATTGATTAACTCGCAGTTAATACCACGTGTGTGTGTGTGTGTGTGTGTGTGTGTGTGTGTGTGTGTGTGTGTGTGTATTGTGTCTCAGTTTGAACACAAAATACTGAATACTTTTTAGATGTGTATATTTTCTGACCCAAGGGGAGAAGCCATTTGGAATTTCATTGTACCTGAGTTTGACAATAAAGATCTTTTTGATTAACTGAATGAATTTACATCAGATTTTAAATTTTTCACTTCCTGCTCACTTCTATCCTCATTCTCATGAAATAATAATAATAATAATAATAATAATAATAATAAAATAAGATGCAAAAATGACCACTCTTACTCTCTGATGCATTTAAACACCAGAAGCCTGAATAAGCATTATGATGATTTACTATCCCTCCTGGCCAGCCTAGACCACAGGTTTGACGTTATTGGATGTAGTGAAACTTGGATTAATGATAAATCATATCTGAACATCCTCAACCTGAACGGATATGTATTGTACAATAGAAATAGACCTGGCAGACCAGGAGGAGGTGTATGCTTATATATAAATTCACTACATTCTGTGAGTGTCTGTGATGACTTAAATATTGATGATGGGTATTCAGATTCTCTATTTGTTGAGGTAAATATAAAATAATGGAAAGAATATAATTGTAGGGGTAATTTACCGACCACCAGATGCTGATTTGAATAGTTTCAAGCTTAAATTTGATGAATTATTAAATTGTATAAATAAAACAAATAAAAATTGTTTTATTCTTGGGGATTTTAATATCGATCTAGCTAAGGAGAACAGTGCTAAAAATGATTTCATAAATACACTGTACTCTTCACATTTCTTCCCCACTATAAATACATATACAAGAGAAACAGAATCCAGTAAATCGATCATCGATAATATCATCACAAATACCCACAATGCTTGTTTTGACTCAGGTGTAATTTTGTCAGACATCACTGATCACTTTCCTGTTGTACTCCTCACTGATCTCACAAAAAAGACGAAAGAGGCACCGTTAAAAACAAAAGTGAAAGTACTGAGTGAAAGTAACTTAATGAAATTATCTGAAAACCTCAGAGTTAAAACATGGAATTCTGTTTATAGCTGCAAAACTCCTGATGCAGCATATAATGCTTTCATTGATGAAATAACTGACTCTGTAAACTCCACTATACCTGCAAAGATCAGAAAATGTGAGGCTGGGGATCACAAAGTATGGCTTACGAAGGGCATTTTGAAGTCAATCAAAAAGAAAAACACACTTTACAAACGTTACATTAAAAATCCAACCGATGGAAACAAAGAAAAATATACTAAATACAGAAATAAGCTGATACATGTCATACGAATAAGTAAGCGAAGACACTACACCGAACTTATCAAGGCTGCTCATGGTGATCAGAAGCAAAGCTGGAAGGTGCTAAATGAGGTTCTCAGCAGGGGACATAAAACTACTGTACTTCCTGACACCAAAATTAAGCAAAATGCCAGTGGTGATGATCTTGCCAATTGTTTCAATAATCATTTTAACTCTATAGGGAAAATGCTCTCTGAAACTATTAAACCACCAGAGGGAGCAAATTTTCAACAATATCTTAGTGGTAATTATATACATTCTTTCTTTCTTGCACCAACTGATAAAACAGAAGTAATTAATATCATCAAGAGCATGAAAGACTCAAATACTGCAGGTGTGGATGGTATATGTAGTAAAATCATTAAAGCCATAGCGAATGAAATAGTTGATCCACTTGCCTACTCCATCAATCTCTCTTTACTTTATGGGGTGGTACCTAAAATGACAAAGATAGCAAAAATTATCCCAGTATTTAAATCTGGTGATAAAAATAACATGCAAAACTATCGACCGATATCAATACTACCCACCTTTTCTAAAGTATTTGAGAAAATTGTTTATTGTAGACTTAGTAATTATTTAGATGGATTGAATATAATTACGCCATCACAATATGGTTTCAGAAAAAAATACACAACATGTATGGCAATTTTAGATCTCACTGAAAAAATCAACGACGCCATTGATAGAGGTGAGTATGGGATCGGAGTTTTTCTCGATCTATCAAAGGCGTTCGACACCATTGATTTTTCTATTCTCCTAGGTAAATTGCAACATTATGGGGTCAGGGGTACAGCGCTAAATTGGTTCAGAAGTTATTTATACGATAGGGAGCAATATGTCCATGTATATAATAATAAATCACAGTGTAACATTATAAAATATGGAGTCCCTCAAGGATCAATATTGGGGCCACTTCTTTTTATTTTATACGTAAATGATATTGTAAATTCCTCTCTTATTTTACACAAAGTCCTTTTTGCCGATGACACTAATTTATTTTTGTCACACAAAAACTTGGAACATCTCCAGAATCTTATGAATCAAGAACTGATAAAGGTGGACACCTGGTTCAAGTGTAATAAATTATCTTTAAATACAAATAAAACTAATTTCATTGTATTACGCTCAAATAGAAACCAAAATGATGTTGAACAAGTATGTATTGAAATATACGGTAGAGCTATCGAGACGGTAGACTCCACTAAATTTTTGGGAATATATATAGATGAATTTTTAAATTACAAAAAGCATATAAGTGAGCTGACTAAGAAATTATCTAAATATGTGGGCTTATTTTGTAAAGTCCAGCATTCTCTTCCTCTTGAAGCTCTTCTAACTTTGTATCGGTCTCTATTTGAGCCTCACTTGAACTATTGTAATGTTATATGGTGTAATACATATCCCAGTTATCTTGAGAATTTAAAGATTGTACAAAAGAAAGTAATTCGAGTAATATCATGGACCAAGCTAAATGCCCCCTCTGATCCTCTTTTCTACAGATATATAAACTTCTGAAACTCACTGAATGTAACACTTTCCATAATGCTTGTGTAATGTATGATGTAGCACATAGACTCAATGACAGACTCTGCCATCTCATCCCAATTTTTTTACCCACTCACGATTACAAAACGACAGGTAAACAACTTATAAAGGGAAAAAGACGCTAACTGAAATGTACAAGTCTTAGTCTGACTGTTAAAGGTCCACAAACTTGGAATGTGGTTGAGAGTACGATCAAAGAGTCTGCATCACTGTCTATCTTTAAAAAGAGATTAAAACAAAAACTGCTGCTGAATTATGTCTAAACCAAGCTCAACTTGCTGTTTTCTATTTCATGTACCTGTGTCTGACGTGTTGTCTGTCATTATTATTGAATTTGTGCTAACCTATGTACTCTTCGTACTTGTGGATTTGCCTTAGATGGTTAGGGTTAGGTTAGATTTTAGGTAGAGAATTGTTGTTCATAAATATACTGTACTGTTTATTCTGATGTCCTGGGCCCCCGCTTATAAACTACAGATAGCTTCTGGGGTTACCCTTTTTACAAATCATGTCTAACGTATATTGTGAAGTATTTTTGTACTTTTCTATTTTAAAGTGAATTGTAAATAAAACAAACTTTGAACCTTGATAAGATGCAGCACCGTATGTTCTTCCAAAAGAAACAGCCTCAGTTTAAACATTTTTACTTTCCTCCTTAAAATGTAGAGACTGTCTTCACTTTTCCTTTTTTATTTTTATAATGCACTTTGAGCTGCATTTAGTGTATTAAAAGTACTATTATATATTACATAATATATTACCATTATTATTATTATTATTATTATCATTTTATCTAGTGAGACCAAAGGTGACTTTATGGTCTTGGCTGACAATAAAGTTGTTTTATTATCAAAATCTTTAAATATAAAAAGTGCAAATTATTTAAAATTGAAATAAGTGAAGATCTTCACATGTTCAAGCAGCACAGAGGTTTAAAAAATAACAGATAAAAGGAGATAAAGAACTCTATGAATGAAATAAATAAAAGAAATTTAAGAGATTAGAGAGGCCGCATTAAAAAGCTACTACTATTATTATTATCATCAAAAAACAATCATCTAAAATTTGATGACAATCAGCTGAAGAACATCATGTGAGAAGACTGAAAGCTCAGACACTAAACAGACCCCGGGGTAATTCACTCTGCTCTCCTGTTTATAGATTTATACACACAGATATATTTTTATTATTGATTTGATTCAAGGACTTAGTTTTAATCTTTACTGAAACACTTGAGCTGAAATATTCCCTGACGTGCTGCTGCATGATCACAGAAATATAAAATAAAAATAATGAGAATATAATCTGTAAATCCGATGAGTTGATAAATCACCTCCTCCAGCACAATAAAGGGCCTTCAGCCTCCTCATCCTCAGACCAACACATTAATCCCTGTTCACTCTCTCATCACACTCTAATCTTATAGGATGAAAACATACAGAGAACACAGGAGAACCAACCTCCGTTTGTCAGGAACATGCTGAGGGTCAACTACTGACAGGAACAAGAACCATCAATCAGTGATCAATTAATCATTCATTAAGAGTTTAATCGATCTAATATCAAATAAACATGTGAAACATGGAGCTCTTCATACTCTTAGATATAAGGGTTCCAAAAGGGTTCCAGAACCATCTGATTCTGAAGAACCCTTTTTATCAAGGGTTCCTTTTAAGACTAAAGGGTTCCATTAAGAAGAAGAACCAAAGAATCTTTTTTAGAAGAAAGAGGTCTTCAAGGATTGTTAAAATCCGTGAAGAACAACAGCACCCTTTCAGTTGATTCTAGATACAACCTTTGGAACATAAAGAGGTTCTCAGTAGAACCTCCTGGGTGGATTCTTGTTAGCACCCTTAGAGAGGTAGAAAAGTTCTGTTTAGAACCTCCAGAAAGGGTTGTAGGTGGAACCATTGTACCATAAAAGGATTCTCTGTAGAACCTCTCAGAGGGGGTTCTAGGTGAAACCTTTCACAGATGAAGCACGTGGATGTACGTTTTCACTTGTTATCAGAATTTAGAATTTGAGGACGTCGGCCAAAACGCACTAAAGGTGTCTGATGCTCGCGTTTTGAAGTACACTCATTGTTCTAAATGGCAGAACGTGCACTGAAAGCATCTTGACGCGCGTCAAACTGCCTTGACGCTCGCACTCCGAACTTGTTCGATTTCGGAGCGTCAAATGAGGACCAGGGCTTTTTTATCTGCAGTTGCAGCTGGTGTTTGGGGCGAGTTTAATGGAATAAAAAAGGCATGGACGAGAGGAGCGAGTGCTGATGGAGCTTTAGCTCCACCTGAAACCAGGTAAAACAAACAAACAAACAAAAAAAACACGTTTCGCAGCAGAGAGGAAGAGAGGGAGAGAGCGTGTGAATATGGAGAGATGCGCTGACTTGATATAAAAACTTTTTATGATCATAAAACATAATATTCCTGAACACTTCTCCAAGTCCGATTTGTTTTTAAATACTTAATTACTCCCCGCCGATTATTCATAACTACGAAGGAGGAGAAAGAGAGAGCAGAGAAGGGGGGGGGGGGGGTGAAGTGCTGACTGATATAAAACTTTTTGATGATAAATCCTGATGTTACTGAACAGTTCCCTGACTCAAATATCTGTCTCAGTAACAAACTGACAGACGCACGTCTCCTCCATGAAACGTTTGTCACTTCGCTGCATTATTATAAATCATTGAACTGTCCAGACTCTGTCTCTCCTCTTCATCTCCTCTTCATTTCCTCGGTGTGTGTCTGTGTGCAGTTTGTTGTCTGCTGTGGTCTAAAACATCCTCACTGATGTAAACTGTCAGAGTGACACTGATGTAAATGATCCTGCTGCATTAATACAAAAACATGAATATCACACACGGTTTAGTCATTATATAGATGGACCTGAAAAAAAGGTGAGGATTTTTTCCCTCAGAGGACAATATTTTATCCTCAGCCTTCTTCTTCTTCCTCTCTGAACAGAGTACAGTATCACTACGTTCTCCTCCTCCTCCTCCTCCTCCTCCTCCTCCTCCTCCTCTTCCTCTTCCTCCTCCTCCTCCTCCTCCTCTTCATCTCCTGCAGCCTGCAGCCCGGCTGTGATCCTGTCTGACAGTTCTGGGTCTCCACCTTCACAGTCGAGATGTTTCACTTTCTCTTCAACTTTTGTTCAGCGTCTTGGTCCAGCAGGTGTGTCCATGGTGCGTTCACTGACTCATCAGTGCGTTCACAGACTCATTGGCCGATTTGTGTGTTCATGGTGTGTTCACTGACTCACTGTGTTGTTATGAGAGCTGTAGTCACAATATTGATACAGTTCAACACGTCTGAAGCCGTTCAATATTACCAATCGTTTCCTATTTCAGAGCGTTGATGAGGCCACGCTGCTCGGCTCAGAGAGGAGAGGAGAGGAGAGGAGAGGAGAGGAGAGGTTTTCAAAATCCCTTTATTAAACCATTGCAAGACCTACTATACATCAATAACAACCACCGTCAAAACCAGAAAAATAAAAATCAATCAGAAATTCACAATTAACTCCTCATCCTCCCCCACAGAGCAAAGAACCCCCCCCAACAGCCCATATTTGACGAAATATCAACATGTTGTCCATCATCCTATAATAGGCGTGTTCCACTCTCAGTCTAGCTTTTAACAGACCCTCCAGAACCGGCACCGGCTCCACACTGCCGACACTCTGAACCCGGTTCTTTCATGTTAGCCAGATGGCCAACTTGGCAGAACCCGAGAGAAAATTTAACATTGAGTGAACACTCTTCTTCCTGGCACTGTATTTAGGACCAAAAATGAACAAACCAAAAGAAAAAGCTTCACCAAACCCCTGAAACCACCTTCCTAATAGTTCAAAAAGTGCTGACAGCCGGGGACACTGTACAAATAAATGTGCCAAAGTCTCAGTCTGACCACTGAAAAGGCACTCCTCCCCCACCCCTGGATCCAGGTGCACTCTGTATCTGTTCGTAGCTACTCCACCATGTACAACCCTCCACTGGAGGTCTGCTGTCCGCTTTTCAACGGGCAGCTTGTACAGGGACCGCCAGCTGCCTTTCGGGGAAACGTCTATGCCAAAAAACTCAGCCCACCTCGACTCCTTCAGCCCTGCCAAAGAGTGCAGGTTCAGAACCTTCACGCAGACGTGGTAAAGTGTTTTCTTCCTTGCATCTTTAAAAGTGTCCAGGTGAAGGGTTGCAAATGACAGCAGCTGACCTCCTCCCTCCTGCCACTCCCCCACTGCTGGGGTGATGAGCAGAGAGGAGAAGCTGTACTCATCCTCTTCAGTCAATTGGTCGCGCAGAATGCGGCTTTCTGCAACCACTCTCAAGTTTTGCGGCAGGGCAGCACAGACTTCCTGCACCACTTTGTTGATGAGCCTGACAGAGGTGATGTTGCTCCTCGCTCTCAGGGTGTCCACAGATGTAGCTGTTATCTTCATTAGATGGCCCAGTTTGGTGCAGCCAGCTTCTCTGAGGCTGGCTCGCAGGCTGGCAGACTGCATTGCCTGAGTCCTTAGAAAGCTGTTAAAAAACAAAGGTTCCTCAAACAACCACATACCCGGACTTTCATCCGGGGTACGTGCAACCTTAAAAATCCGCCATGCCTGCAACACAGAGCTGTGAAAACGTGTCAGGCCAACGGAATCCACATCTTCATACAGTAAAAGGAAGAACTGTTTATCGTAGCCCAGGCGCCCAGCTCTCCTCGGCAGCAATGGAGCTGTATCGAGCAAAGCTGGGCCAGAGGTCTTTGTGCAGTCTGGAATCTAAAGGAGGCAATTTTGGACTGGATATCAATCAGCCCCTGTCCCCCTTCAGCCACAGGCAGATAGAGCGCTGCTGCCCGAACCCAGTGTTTCCCAGACCAGAAGAAGTCCACGATGGCCCTCTGAATGTCCTCTATCAGGCTCCTTGGTGGCGTAAAAACATTGAACCTGTGCCAAAGGACCGAGGCGACCAAGTTATTGGCAACCGGAACTCTTCCCCTATATGACAACTGGGGTAGCAACCATTTCCATTTAGACAACCGCTCGCACACCTTCTCCTTAACACCCTCCCAGTTCTTCACCTGAAAGCCCTCTGTGCCCAAAAACACCCCAGCACTTTCAGCCCCTCTTTCCCCCATTGAAGTCCTCCAGGCAGACTGGGCACTGCCCGATCCCTCCAATGTCCCACCAACAAAGCTTCACTTTTTGTCCAGTTCACCCGTGCAGATGAGGCCTTTTCATACAGGGACAGGGTGTCCTGCAAACATTGAACATCCCCCTGGCTGGTGATAAAAATACTGACGTCATCTGCATAAGCAGAAACAGTTAAGGGATGATCAAGATCCAAGGACCCAGGCAAGGAGAGAGCACTGAGTTGACCCCTCAACCTGCACAACAAGGCTCAATAGCTAAGCTGTAGAGCTGACCTGAGACAGGACAGCCTTGTCTTACCCCTCGCGCTGCATACTGACTGGCCAACTCAGCCCTGCCCCTGTCTTCACCAAATACTGAGCACCACTGTACAATAAACCAATCCAAGTCAGAAAACCATCACCAAAACCAAAAGCCCTGAGTGCAGAAAACAAATATGAGTGATCCACACTGTCAAAAGCTTACAACACAATACCAAAATTAACATTATCATAAGATCTACAGACATCGATGACATCTTGAATGAGAAAAATGTTGTCCATGATTGTCCTGTCAGGCACACAATATGTTTGATCTGTGTGCACGATCATTTCCAAGATGTCCTTAAGTCTGTTTGATAGGGCTCTGGAGAGCACCTTATAGTCTGTACAGAGGAGGGCAACTAGCCTCCAATTCTTAAGTAAGGCCAAGTCTCCTTTCTTGGGCAGCAGGGAAAGTACTGCTCGTCGACAGGACACAGGAAGAGATCCTGCTATGAAACACTCCAACCAAACAGCATGCAAGTCAGGTCCAATAATATTCCAGAAACGTTTAAAAAAGTCAGCAGAGAGACCATCAATCCCAGGTGCCCGACCTGATGCCAACTGGCTGACAGCAACTGTCAACTCCTCCAGAGTCAGCTCACAGTCCAGCGCAGCTTTTCTCCTCCAGGCTGAGCTGAGGAAGCCCCTCCAGGAGCTCCTCCCGACACTCCATGCTGCACTGCTCCGCCCTGAAGAGTTCAGTGTAGAAGTCCACTGCACGGCTCCTCATCTCGCCCGGGTTCGTGGTCACCCTGCCCCCTGGCAGCTTAAGGCAGGTCATCTGCTTCCTCTGTGCCACCGATCTCTCCAGATTGAAAAAGAAAGAAGTCGGGGCATCCATGTCCTTTAGCTGGAGGAAGCGAGACCTGACGAGGGCCCCCTTCACTCTCTCCTGCAGGAAGGAGCTTAACTCCAACTTCTCCTCCTGGAGCAGATGACCTATAGCAGGATCAGAGTCCCTGTGTAACCCTTCCTCAGTATTCTTAATCAAGCTCCTGAACTGCTGCCTTGATTTTAACAGTGGAATGGGAGGTGTATTGCTGACAAAAAAACACAAATTTCTGCCTTCCCAACCTCTCACCACTGCTTCAAAGAACTAAAACCACTTTTCTTCTCTTTCCATTGCTCCCAAAAGTGCTCAAAACCCTGGTAGAAAGTACTGTCTTGCAGAAGTTTGTTATTTAAAAAAACAGTGGGACTTAACCCTTTCCCTGGTGAGCTGACCAAGTCTATGGTGACAAAGTGATGATCAGTGAAGCCAGCTGGATTTATGTTACTTTGAATTAATCTGGAGCTGAGATTCTGGGAAATGTAGAACTTGTCTAGTCTGGCTGCACTCATCCTGATATTACCAATCCTCACCCATGTGTATTGTCTGGATTGTGGATGCTTGACCCTCAACAGGTCCAAGTGTGTGATGACATTATTAAGGCTCTCAGATGACTGTGGGTGGGGGCCTTGCCTGTCCTGTCCATAGTAAAATCCAGAGTTCAGTTAAAATCCCCACCAATAATTAGTTGATCCTGATCCTGATCGAGGAGAGGGAGAGGAGGAGGAGAGGAGAGGAGAAGAAGAGGTGGTGTTTGTAGATGCTGTGTGTCTGTGTGTGTGTGTGTCTGTGTGTGTTGTGTGTCTGTGTTGTGTGTGTCTGTGTGTGTTGTGTGTGTGTGTGTGTGGTGTGTGTGTGGTGTTGTGTGTGTGTGTTGATGGATGTGGTCCTGCTGTGTGTTTGTCTGCAGGTTATCACACACACACAGTAACACACATATATTGATCTGTGAGTGAGTTCTCCATCTGTCACGTTAATCCAGCACCCCCCCCCATCTCCTCTCTTCTTCCCCTCCCCTCCCCTCTCCTCCCCTCCCCTCTCCTCTCCTCTCCTCCCCTCCCCTCTCCTCGCTGTGCTGCACCACAGTGGGACACTCAGCTGATCAGAGACTCTGACAGGTCAAAGGTCAACAGGAGATCTGTTTGACTCGGTGAAAGCTGATCCTCCAGCAGGATCACACTCGTCCCATCACTCTGATTATTGTTCCACAAACACATCAACTACTTACTGAACACAATGACGGCTGCAGCTAACGATTATTTATTAATCTGTCGATTATTTTATTCATTAATTAGTTGTTTTAAGACCCCAAAACAGATTTCCTGTTTTTGGGGTCTTGAAATATGAAGATTTTATTCTTTTTTCATGGTTTTATTGTAGATCAGGGCTCCAAGTAATGATTGTTTTTATTATCTATTAATCTGCTGACTATATTAATATATTCATGATTTAATTTGTCTGTAAAATGTCAGAAAACAGTGATAAATTAGGTTACCACTGTGACTGTTGATTCACACTGCCAGAATCTTTATATAAAGATCTGCAGGTCTTAAATGAGCTCTAATCAGGTGTTAAAGCATCTCTGCAATTAAAAGATCAATAGACTTTATTGATAGACTGTCAGTCAAGAGGACTACATGAGACATGATGGAGGAATAATTATAATGCTGACACAGATGATTGATTAACTATTCATCAATCAGCACAAAGACCAACCTTTCTCTGTTTTCAGGTCCTGAAATATGAAGATCTGATTCTTTTCTTTCATAGTGAAGAACAATAACGGTTTGGATTCTTTCTTTTTAAAAACTTTCTGCTCTTTTAATTTCTGACAAAATAACTCACATTTTTAGCTTTTCTATTTCGACAGCTGTTGTTCCTACCCACGTCGTCCGTCTGTATATTTATCAAAACTGTCGTGTTTGGCTAAAATTCTAGACTCAGTCGTAAACTATGAACTTGAGGATTTCTTTACTTTAACTTTTGTTCTGAAGCTTCATCAGTCTGGGTTCAGATCCACACACACGGGCCTGTTTCAGTCATCACTTTAGCTGTGAACGATGGACCTGACAGAACATTGTGTTGCTGTGTTTGTGGGTCTCTCAGGTGGCTTTTGATGCTGTTGATGATTCCTCACTTCTACATATTTTAAATATTGGTTCTAGCTCATGTGCTTGTATGTGGTTCCTGAATCACCTGTCTGATCAGACGCACTCAGTGAATTTGGGATTGAGTTTTTACCAATAACCATATTATATTTTGGGTCCAGTTCTTTTTACCATTTTATATTAATAATATTTTTACATTTCTAACCGATTGTCATACACATTTTTACGTGGATGATACTATGTTGTACTGTACTGCCGAGTCCGCTCAACAAGCTGTAGAGAACTTTAAAATTCTTTTAATATTCTCTGAACTGCTTTTACGGGTCTTGAACTTGTCTTGAATGCACATAAAACAGAGTTTATTTTGTTTTCTAGAGCGAGAAATAACAATATTTTCTGTATTTCCACTCTGCGAGGATCTAACATTGAAAGACGTACAGAATATAATTACCTCAGTATTTGGATCAATGAAAAACTAACCTTCAAAAATCAAATCAACAACCTTGTTGTCAGCCTCAGACAAACAAACAGGTTCCTATCAGGGTCTGGTGACAGGACGAACATATCGTCCATCTTTTTTAGGCGATATTTGTAATTTTATTTTGCTAATGTAACGAAGTGACAGCTGCTGCTCCACGCCATGCTCTCATCCAGCGGAACAGGACACGCCCACTCAGCTGGGTGAGGAGTGAGAGGAACACAGCCTGCAGAGTCACACTTTACACTCTTTTCACAGAGTGAATTAAGGATTTAAAGCGATATTCCACCGCTGAATAATCATCCACTCAATATGTACTCACCCCTGTGCTGATGTGAAGATGGGTGAAGATCTTCAGTTCACTAAACAATCCTGGAGTTTCAGCAGAAAACAGGGTTGCAGCCAAATCCAGTACAATGGCAGTGAATGGAGACCACGGATAAAATGTTAAAAAAAAGAACACAAAACAAACACAAAATGTCTCCATCCTGCTCGTGTGGTGTAATCCAAGTGTCCGCGAGCCGCAACATTAAAATTTAACCACAAAAGACGCCATTTACACCATGTTTTTAGCCAAAATGTCAACTGTAGCATGTAGCAGGTAGCATGTAAACATGGTGTCAATCTCGTGATATTTTCACATGTGCGTCCATTAAGAGATATACGAAGTCTCGCGATACATCGACGCCATGTTTACATTCTACCGGCTACATGTTACAGTCACTGGCTACCATCTACACTACTTTGTGATCAAAAGTAACACGAAATTGCTATAACTTTGGACTACATTGTCCATTCTTCACCAAACTTCACATGATTCATAGTAGTCCCACCCTGAAAACAGCTACATGACAAAATTCCATGTTTGTCATAGCGCCCCCTGCTGGCGACAAGAAATGACATGTTTTACACTTTGAAGTGCTGCTCCCAGCACATTGACCATATCCAGCTCAAATCTGGTCTGAAAGGCTTTAAGACCTTGGCAATGCTATATCATGAAGATTGTGACGTATTGTCAAACGGCGTTGCCCTGATGGCATGGCAAAGGTCAATGTTTCGCCAGAACACAGGAAGTGACCCTGGCTTCAGTGTACTTGATCGAATCCGTCTGATATTTCACATGAGTTTCGTCAATGGGCGTGGCCAAATTGCTTGGCACGAATTTTAACGAACTCCTACTATAGGATTCATCAGATCGGCTTCAAAATTGGTGTGTACCATATAGACTAATTTGTGATTAAACGTTATTAAAAGATTGTGTTTCGGTTAAAGGGTGTGGCCATGAGG
Organism: Lutjanus argentimaculatus; assembly: GCA_034769285.1. NCBI lineage: Eukaryota > Metazoa > Chordata > Actinopteri > Lutjaniformes > Lutjanidae > Lutjanus > Lutjanus argentimaculatus. The sequence continues at coordinate 4,509,849 of JAWZSL010000039.1, forward strand.
TGGCATCTAATTTTGATGATTCGCCATCAAACAGGAAATGGTTATAACTTTGGCATACACGGTCAGATCCGCACCAAACTTAATATGTTTCATAATAGTCCCGCCCTGAACACATATGCATGACAATGTTCCGCGATTGTCATAGCGCCCCCTGCTGGTGACAGGAAATGTCATGTTTTAGACTTTGAGGTGCTGCTGCGCACACATTGACCATATCTCACTCAAATTTGGTGTGGAACACCTTAAGACCTTGGCAATGCTATGTTGTGAAAGTCGTAACGTTTCGTCGAAGGGCTTCGCCCTGAGAGTGCAGTGTAGGTTGATGTTTCATACAAACACATTAAATGGCATTAACTTTTGTGTGCACGTTCGCGTCACCATGAAACTTCACGTGTATGTTAAAGGTCCTGCCCTGATTATAACACATGACTTTCATTGAAGGATGTGGCCAAAAGCCTTGACCATGCCCTTTAAACAGCAGCTTCTGCGGGACGTTCCACTGACATGCACAAAAATCGGCACGCACGTGTATCACACCCAGAAGCACAACAAAGTGTCTTGAAGCCATAGGCCAAACCAAACAGGAAGTCAACCATTTTGAATTTCATGGTCAATTTTGGCATTACACACGTGTCGTATTTGAACAAACCCCTCCTACAGGATCCATCATAACGGCTTCAAAATGATTGTGTACCATCTAGACTAGTTTGTGATCAAAAGTTATTAAAAGTTTTGGTCTGTGTTCAATGGCATGGCCATGGTGTGGCGGCGAATTTTGATGTCTCGCCAAAACACAGGAAGTTGCTTTAACTGCATCGGGCACGGTCATATCTGCCTGAAACTTCACATGTTTATTGACAATCCATGCCTGGACGTATGATATCAATTTCATTAATGGGCGTGGCTAAATGGCTTGGCCACACACTCTCTTAACAATAATCCCTATAGCATGTTTCACCGATATGCATGAAAATCAATAGGCAAATGTATGCCACTCAGACGCACAAAAAAGTCTCTTAAACCCATAGGCTAAACCCAACAGGAAGTCAGCCATTTTGAATTTTGTTGTCAATTTTTGGCATGCGTCCTATTTTAACAAACTCCTTGTACAGTGTGTGATCAAACTTTATTCAAAGATTTGGTGTGCGTTGAACAGTGTGCCTATGATCTGGCGTCAAGTCTTGAGGTCTTGCCATGAAAAAGGAAATTGCTTTAACTTTGGTATAAATGGTCTGATCTGCACCAGACTTCACAGGTATGATAAAAGTACCACCCTGAACACATCTACATGACAATCAGGAGTCAAAGTCATAGTGCAAACTAGTAAAGGAAATCTAATCGAGACCATTTCACATTTCCCAGGAAATGCAATGACAAGAAATGGGAAACGTTTTTTTATTTATCTTTTTTAAGCAAAAAACAAATTAGCTATGTTCAGAAAAATGTAGGCTGACACTTTACTGTCATAAAACATGCAGCAGATATGTTTGTGTGTGTGCTGTGTGCCAGTAAAACAGATCACAGCCTATTAAGTAAGACACAGTACTGATTAAAAAGCACATGCATGCTCAGAGTCTGACCTTGTGGCATTGCACATATACTAATGCACAAACGCTGAAGTGAAAATAAAGACATGATCTGCTAACTTTGAGTGATCATTGATTTTACTGGCCTACTTTGTATTGCTTTGTTATTACAGGAGGCTCGCTCTCGCAGCCTCAGCTCGTACCAGGGAAGCAGCAGTACGATACAGATTTGCCTGGGACGAATTAGGCCATGAGGCCGTGGCCGCAAGCACCCCGAGTTGTGTGGGGTTGCGAGGGCCCGTTCAACGCTGCTTGCAGCTTTAATTTTTTTTGTGTGTGTATTTTACGAGGAGTTAACGAGCTGATTAAACTCGTTGTAGTTCACTAAAAGAGAAAAACCTGAATTCAGAGGGTGAACGGTTGGATTTCTCTGTTTATAAGGGAAAATAAGCTTGTGAATAGGGCTGGGCGATATGGCAAAAAATATCATCACAATAATTTTCCCCTGTATTGATCGATATCGATATTTATCACAATATATAATTTGATAATGCTGTGAGTTTGAAAAGTATCCTGATAAAGTCTGACACCTGAAGAAACCAAATGATTTATTAGATGAACTTAGAATATAGTTTATTAACATAAAATTTTTGACAAAAAAACATTTTGACAATATTTATTGTCACTTAACATTGATCTATACAGATATGCATTTAAAAATAAAATAGAGAAAATAAATGAAATAGTTTTGGAAAAATTATGCATCTTAAAATAAAGTGCTTAATTTTAGAAAAAATAAAATTTTACTTTTTCTTTGTTAACGGTTTCACATCTTGACTTAACAGTCTCAACTAGGGCTGCAGCTATTGATTCTTTTAGTAATCGAGTAATCTGTCGGTTATTCTGGTGATTAATCGAGTAATCGGATAAGAAATATGCGTTCTGCAATTTTTTCTATTACCTTTTTTTGCTTTGTCCAAGAACAATGGTAATATACAAAAAAGAAAATAAGACAGGTCTGTTACATGAACAGCTATTAATTGTGAAGGTAAAATTACAAAGTAAAGTAACTTTACTTTTACTGTAGTACCTTGCTTAGTACTTTTTACTGAAGTGCAAAAGTAAAAGTAAAGGCATTCATGTCTGCAGAAACCATGAACGAATATTGGTCACTCTTTTAACCGAAACAGTCACCAGAATGCTTCATTAACATGTTAAAATTATGACATGTTTCTTCTGGAGCAGGACGCTCCCAGACCCCCTACAGGGGACTGTTTTACCAACATGTCACCTTTTTCTCCTCTTGAGTTTGCAGGTCTGTATTTAGTCATCAAAAATACCAAAAAGAGAACCATTAAAGTACAACAAAAGCAATAAAAATGTTGATTTTGAAAAAAGTAAACAATTACATGCAAGATTTTTACTTGTAATTAAGTAGTTTTACATTGTGGTATTCATGCTTTTACTGAAGTAAAGGATCTGAGTATTTTTTCCATCACAACAGGTCAGTGATCAGTGTTTCAGAGACTCTCTGTGGCTCAGTGAATACACTGTTTTATTTATGGCGGCTTGTCACATTAAAACATCTGTACCACGACATGATTGTATATTCTTGAAGCAGCGCACAGCTCTCGATCGTGTCTAGAAGGGAACCCTTTATTTGCAAAAGTCTCGCGGGATTTGTTTCCGTTGTTTCTGATAAAATAATCAAACTCGCGCGATCTTCCGCGGGTCTAGGGTTCCCTTCTAGACACGACCCTCTCTGTCTCTCTGTCAAACTAATGACAGCAGACTGTCTGTGAACAGCATGATGTGACACTGCAGTGCTTCACACACACACATACACACACACACACACACACACGTTGTGTTTCCATCACTTCTGGGGACATTACATTAACTTACATTCATTTCCTGGAGACTTATCCTGACCCTACCCATCACAAGTCCCTGCCTAAACCTAACCCTAACCCTGACCTTATCCTAAACCTAACCTTACCCTAACCCTGACTCAAGTCTTCACCCTAAAATTTTATGATTTACCTCATGGGGACTTGCAATTTGTCCCCATAAAGTAGGCGAGACCCCACAATGTGAGTGTGTAAACAGATTTGTGTCCCCACAACAATAAGTAATACACGTCCACGTCCACACACACACACACACACACACAGGTATAGTTTGTGACCAATTTTGGCATTTTTATTTTTTTTAATCAGTCCGAGAGGACGAAGGCATCCGCGATTGATTAGTGATCAATCTGCCCCCCCCCCCGTTCGCTCTGCTGTGAGAAGGTCTGACAGTTTCTGACAGAGAAACACAGACTCTCCTGTTTAATGTAAAATCCTCCTTATACAGATGTTTAATCTTATAAGTGCAGCTGGTTGGTGTCATTCAGCATCACATTAGTTTCGATTGTTTTAATAAACTCTCCTCCACATGCAGCTTCTCTGCTGCTGTGAAAACTGAATCGCGGGTGAATTACATGAAAAAACAAAAACAAAACGCGAGTGGGTTTCGGGGTGACTTTATAAAACATCCTACTGATGAAGAAAGTCAATATATCAGACAGACAGGGTGAGAGAAACACACTGACCTCCTCTGTGTGTGCGTATATGCAGGAGCTGCGTTGGCACAGAGGAGAGACGCTGCAGCCATGTGATAATAAGAACTTATCAATACTCTGGTCTTTAATAATTCAACCGTTTAATACTGAATTTCAGTACCCTACATGTGAAACACAGTGCCTGTACAGTTGTTCAAATTCAAACGAGGCCTCAAGGCAAAAAATTCCGGGTCCGTATAGGACGGCGTCTGGGTCCGGACTCGGACTGCGGTCTGATTAAGGGTCTAGGTCTATCCATATCGAGTAAAAATGACCATAGTTTATCATCATCATCGATGTACATTTTATCTCGATCCCGTTTCGAAATCGTTTTATCGCCCAGCCCTGCTTGAGAATATTTAATTTATTGACACTTTGTGAGTTTATTTTGTTTATCGGATGTAGTGAACGTACGTAACGTAGTGAATTCACCAGCTGAGACTCAAGAGGACAAGAGGAAGTGGGAGGCGGGACCAAGTCATCACCAATCGCTGACTGATGTGCTGACGATGGTGGAAAATTTTAGCGTATCACCGAACCATATTTCCTACATAGAAATCGAGTTAACTCCTCAGAGTTTTGGGGATAATTGAAGCTGTTTTTCTGTGTATTTCATATTTTAGAGATGTGATTTACAGACAGACCTCTGCCTCGACTCTCTGGATCCTGTCGACCGCTCTGCTCTCAGGTTTGTTACCGACGACGTTACAACTCTCACTGTTGTTTTTTATATAATAAAGTTGAACCATCGTCAGGAAAATGCCTTATATTTAATCTATGTTAGTTTGGTCGTCTGGATCAGATCAAACTCGATCCACTGACTGTCTTTTAGTCTCTGTGCCCCGAACATCTGGAACCCTAAAAATCAATGTTCTGCTGTTCCTCGGTGAAGAACCACACAGCCTCTGTTTGTATCTGTTTAACTTAAATCATTTTAAATTTTTATCTTGTATTTTTACAAACAATATTCATTTGTTGTTTTAATTGCTTCATTGACCTTGTATCTTTTATCATTTTATCTTTTGATTTTATATTGTATCTTGTCTTGTCTGCTCGACATCATTGATTTTCAAGTTTAAATAAAGGTTATATATATAAATCAGGGCTGCTAATAGCAATTATTTTCATATTCATTTAATCTGCAAACTATTTCCACAATTAATCAGTTAATTTGCCTGTAAAATGTCTGAAAATTGTGATAAATCAGGTTACAGTTATGACTGTTTGGTTAAAGTGACTCAGACTTTTATTCAGGCATCAGATCAACAAATTAAATCAAATTAAATTAAATTAAATTAAATTGTGCAGGTCTGAGATTTGCTTTAATTGTGTGTTTGAGTTTCTCATCAGTTGAAAGATCAATAGACTGTATTGATAAACTGTCAATCAAAGACAGCAGAGGACGACATGAGACATAACTGAGATGATTGATGATGATGATGAGCCAATCAGCAGAACGTTCTCTGTTCTCCGGTCATAAATCACAGTAAACTGAATATCTGTGGATTTTAGACTGTTGGTCCAACAAAATAATCAATCTGAATGAGTCGAGTTGGGCTTGAAGAAGTAACAATGAGCTTTAATTCTCTATTATCTGTCATTTTTAAATAATTAATGAGTTATTGGAGGAAACAGCCTGTAGGATAATCAATAAAGACGATAATCGTTGCTTCCTGTGGCTGCAGCAGGACCACGGAGGACGCTGGTTGTTTTTGTGAGAGCGTCTGGAGCGGTTTTGTATTTGCTGCACGTTGTGTTGTAAAGGAGTCTCTGCAGCACCTTCACTTTGTGCCCTTGAGTGCTGAGTCATCACAAGTCCACACAGGTAGAAAAATGACTCGGGGTGTTTTCACAGCACATTTGTTGGAGGCGTCTTTTTGTTGAGTGTTTTTTTTTTTTTTTTTTTTTTTTTTTGTCTGTCCTGTATTTTCCCCTCAGAGCAGCGAGGATTTATTCAGCCCACATCAGCTGTTCACAAAGTCACATTTTAATGTTTTCTGACGTCATTATGTCCTTTTTAAAGACACCGTTTCTAAATGATCTTCTAAAGCAGAGCCAGAAGATCCCACAACACCGACATAAATTTAAAAAAATTATTGCCAGATTGATCTCTAGTTGAAAAACAGGTCCAAACGTGAAAACAGGTGGAGCACACGGTCCTGTTTTCACGTTTGGACCTATTTTTCAACTGACGAGCTTATGACAGGATGAATTAATCGATTAATGGAGAAAATAATGGACAGATCGATCGATACTGAAGATAATCATTAGCAGACTGTGTGTTGCTCTGTGTTGGACGCTCTGCCTCCATTATCCTCACAGTGAAGACGCCTGTTGGTCTCTGGAGTCCTGTTTCTTTGAGACGGAGGAAGTCATTACAAACATCCGTCTGTAACGGGAGCGAGCACAGACAGACGGGACAGAAAAGGTCGCTGACAGATGACGGGAGGAGACGGTGTCAGAGCACACGTCCTCCTCTGTCTCTTTAATGTTTTATTAATGTTAATACATGCTCTTTGTAGATTATTGACAGGATGGAGGAGTGGGTTTTCTCATTAGCGCTGGTGCAGGGAAACAGGCCGTGTGTTCACATTAAAGGTTCTCATGATAATTGAATCCTAATACTGATACTCAGTGAAGAGCAGGTCACAGCTGAAATTAGCCGCTGCTGCGTTCAATGACACGCTTCATCATCTCTGAGAGAGGAAAATACACAAATATCTGCTCACTGGATATCAAAGGAAACTCTAATAATCTGCTGGCTGCTTTTATTTTGGACGGTGACGCTGTTTATGTTCAGGAGAAGATTGAGGTTTGGGTTAAAATAAGTACGTTAATTACACAAGTTTCAGGGCTGCAACTAATTATAATAATTATTTTCATTGTCGATTAATCCATTGATTATTTTCTAGATTAATCGATTAGTTGTGTTGTTCAGAAAATGTCATAAAATGTTGATCCAAGTCCAAGATGACGTCCTCAAATGTCTTTGTTTTGTCCCCCTGTCCCTTATTTCATGTATATGTCAGAACATCTAGGTCAAACTCTCTTTATGTTTATCTGAGTTTATCTGAACACACAGATTTTATAAAAACTGGATTCTTTCATCTTCAAATAAATAAATAAATGTTTAAAGTTAAGAGATACTAAAGTTACTGAAGATCCTCACACCATACCACAGTACAGAGCTGTGTGTGTGTGTGTGTGTGTGTGTGTGTGTGTGTGAGGTGCTCGGGACAGTCGGCTATTTTTAGCTGAGAAGAGAAATAATTCAGTACGATCACAGAGCAGCTCGTTCACCTCCTCTCTGACAGAGGAGAGCAGCCAGCAGACAGATCCTCCTGCTGCTGCTGCTCCTCCTGCTCCTCCTCCTCCTCCTCCACCTCCTCCTCTCCTCTTCCACCTCTACCTCCACCTCTTCCTCCACCTCTTCCTCCTCCTCCTCCTCCTCTTCCACCTCCTCCTCCACCTCCTCTTCCTCTTCCTCCTCCTCTTCCTCCTCCTCCTCCTCCTCCTCCTCCTCCTCTCCACCTCTACCTCCACCTCTTCCTCCTCCACCTCTTCCTCCTTCTCCTCCTCTTCCACCTCTTCCTCCTCCTCCACCTCTTCCTCCTCCTCCTCCTCCACCTCCTCCTCCAACACACCTCAGCAGTGTCCAGGAGCTCAGCAGCTCAGGTGAATCAGGAATAATTGCTTTAGCAGCAGACAGGTGGTTGGCTGACGAGCAGACGGGTGGAGCCGCCACATCCAGCTCATATAAACAGAAGCAGCCGGGTTCGGGGCGAGAGTCAAACTGTGACACGACCTCTGTCCTTCCTCTACTTCCTGTTTATCCATCCAGGACAATAAGAGCACCGACAGACTGACCTGTTTCACCCTCCTTCTGTAAACCAGCTTCATTTTCCAACATTAATAAAGATTTTCAGTATGTGAACGTTCAGTTTCCAACAGAGAAACACAGCAACACTGTGAGACAAGTCGTATTTTTGACATTTAATTACTCTACCGTCTAATCCAGTCAGTCCCAAACACTGGTTCATGACCCACAGGTGGGTCACGGGAGATTTTATCTGGGTCAACAAATAAATAAAAGACTATGGAAGAAATTTACTACAATGTTTTCTTGTTTTCTTGATGAGAGGAAATAAAACCAATGAGATGACCTGTTAACTGAGATTAAATACATTTATTTCTCATATAAAGTATTTAACTTGTGTGTATGTTTGCAATAACATGCATCAAGTTTAGGGCTGCAAATCATAATTATTTTCATCGTTCATTAATCTGTCGATCATTTAAGAGGCTGAAATCAGAGAACTTTTTTTTTACCTAAAAAATGACTCAAACTGGTTAATAGATTAATTAACAATTTCATCGGTTGATAAATGAGTCGAAATGTGCTGATCCACATCTTTGGACCTATTTTTCAACCTCTGATCATTATCAATCAATCACACTGGACCTTTAAGTAATAAATCTGATGTGTAAATCACGTTGGTTTTCTAAAAATAGTTTTTCCTTTTCACTTAAAGTGCTTCTGCCTTCTTTAATCAAATGAAATCAAAGTCACTTCCACCAGGAAGTTGCAATCACGATTATCGTAAATTCAACCAATGAAATCTGTGTAGCTTTGCAATTCTGTCCAAACTCCACAAGTTTTCTGTGAATGTGACCGATCATTGTTCTACCAATCAATGTGTTTGAGTTTGTCTATTGACATTTATCGACACTCTGTGCACTTACAATCAACACGACAACAGAAACAGAAATACAAGTACATGCACTTCAAATCTGTATTTGAGTAAATGCACTTAGTTACTTTGCTCCACAGTTTTAAGATGGTGTTGAAAAGTTCCATTTTAACTACACAGATGTTCAAAGGTATTTTAACAAAGTTTTGTGTTGGAATTTGAGTTTTTCTGAGTTTTGACATCAGGATGTTTTGTTTTGGTTTTTTTTCGGCTTCAAATATCAGTTATTGGTTGCTTTGATTTCTAATCTTAAGTATCGGCCCTGAAAAGTAACATATTGGTCGACCCTTTAAAATAACAATAATATAAAACTGAATTATTCTGATAAACAAACTAAATTAAACCGGAATCACGGAGTTTTCTGTGTGAAACCTCGCTGATGAATAAAACAAAGTTTAACGGTCCCACCATCAGATAATAATGTGATTTAACATGATAAAGTCCACTAACATGAGAAAAAAATCACCGTTAAACTCACGTCATGTTTCCGTTAAAAACCTCGGACTGTTTTAAATAACGTCAGTAAACCGGAGGATGTAAATTTAACCGTTAACCGTGAGAGCAGAGAGCAGCAGAGACACCGACTCACGTTAACGGAGACAAATAAAGTGAATCTAAATTAAACGAGCAGCAGAAACCCGCCGGTTCGACCCGCAGCTTCGTCCCCGGGATCACTCACCTGTGTCCGGGGGACCGCATGGTGCTCCTCCCGGGGTCTGTTCACCTCCGCTAACCCAGAAGAAGAAGAAGAAATAACGGCCACAGAGCAGAGACAGAAACCGTTAACCGGTCCCTTCCGGTAAAGTGTCCGTTCGATGTGATGAACCGGAGGAACCGGAGGGAAAACGCCCAAACTTGCGCTCAGAGAGCCGAAGAAGAAGAAGAAGAGTCCCGGTGGACGAAGGGGCGGGAGGGCGAGGCGGGCAGCGGACAAGATGGCGTCAAGTTCATGAAGGAGAAGAGGAAGAAACCGGATGTTAGCGTCTCCACCTTCACAATAAAGGTCCGCGATTCAGTTTACCATCTTAAAGTGATGGTACAATTTTACAAAAAAAGAAAAAGAAAAGAAAACCATGATAGAGTTATTTATTATATTTTATATTCGAGGGGACAGCATGATCGTCTGACATGTTGCTCTCTGTGTTGTTGCACAGTTGTTGTGATGTGATGACATTTGTTGTGTTGATGTTTTTATTTATAAAAACAGGCCTGAGACTGTGCTTTGCATGTGCTTTGTGTCGCGCTTACACACTGCTGCACTTCTTCTTAAATGTTGTATTTTCATTGATTTTATGCATTCTACAAACTCTATTTTTAACTTTAACTATCATTATTAGTATTTCAACAGATTATATTTTCCATTTCATGTCATCTAATATATTTTTATCTTTATTTTATCCTGATTTTACAAGTATTGTCTGGTGGATTTTATACATGTGAAGATGTATTCTTCTCTGTTTTCATCTTATTTTTAAATGTGGGTTTTATTTTTCATCTCATTTTACAGTAATTATGGCATTAAATTCCTGTTTTCATGTTAATTCTGTTGTATGTGCATGTAATTTCTTTGTTGTAAAGCACTTGAGGCTGCATTCTTGTATGAAAGATGCTGTACACATAAAGTTTATTATTCTTATCCAAATTATTAAATATAAATCAATAATGGTTAAAACAACAACAACAACAACAACATATCCATAACAAATGAAGAACAAGTGCAAACGTTTTAAAACTGAAATCAGTCAGTGAAGATCTCCACATGTTTCAGCAGCACAGAGGCAGTTTTTTTTTAAAAAGAGATAGAGAACAGATCAAGAACTCTCTGAATTAAACAAATAAAATTAAAATGTAAGAGATTAGAGGGGTGGCATTAAAAAGCTATGTACAATATATACAGAATTAGACTATAGAAAACAAATATCTGTGTGAAAGAAATCCAGCGGATAGTTTTAATAATAAATATGAAAAAAGAAGACTTTTATTTAGAAGGGACCGGAAACATCAACTCTTATTGTGGAGGACTTGACTGATCTCAGCAGCAGCGGTGTGTGTGTGTGTGTGTGTGTGTGTGTGTGTGTGTGTGTGTGTGTGTGTGTGTGTGTGTGTGTGTGTGTGTGTTGTGTGTGTGTGTGTGTGTTTCTATTTCTGCTGTTTACCGCTCCTCTCCTCCTCCTCTCCTCCTCCTCCCCGGGGACCTCTGTCACCTCCTCCCCCCTCAGCTCTCGGCTCTCAGCGGCTCTCGGAGCTGCAGACAGCCGGGGAGGAGAGCAGGCGGGCGGGCAGCAGGTGTCTCAGAGTTTGATGAGGAGAAATAAATCAAACACTCATGTTTCAGACGTTAAACAGGTTCATTCTGCAGCGGAGGAACATATCACATCTGTAAAACTACATTTAAATAATATTTCATCAACACTAAAAGACCTTTAACCTTTGTGTTACTTTACAGGCTACTTGAATTTGAAAAAGTTTGGTGTTTTTATGTTGAAACAAAGATGGCGGATTTCTGTGTCATATTTTGTGTATTTGGGTAAATTTGAGATATTTTGTTTAAATGAGCTCAGAGTTTTATGGGGGAGGTTTATGAGGGCAGGGGTGAGTATTAGGGTTCAAATCCCAGCCACCTCACACACCTGTCCAGGCTGCACTTTGAGGACCACATGGACCAGAGAGCAGAGGGGACAGGACTGTCTACTGCTTCTCCATGTGGGGGACCTGAGTATGAAGCCCACCTTCATGGGTCCAACCTGGACACAGGAAGACAGCATCAACCATCCAGGATATTTTATTTGATTTATTCATACAAAGTAAAGTAAAATAAAAAATAAAACAGAATGAACAAAGTGTTGATTTATAAAGTGTTGAAACAAGTTCTCACATCATGGTCACATCAAGAATAAGTGATTCATAAAATACAAAGAGTTATAAATATCATAAAAGCACCCAAAATTAACAGTAAATATGTAAAAATGTTTTATAAAAGTAAATCTGTATCACTCTCAAGAGTGGGTCATAGTCATAAAATACACACACACACAACACACACACATATCTATCTATATGTCAATATATCAACACATCTAACACCTACATATGTATACATACATAAATAAATGGATAAATTATTGATTGGACATAAACTGCTGGCCTCTCACCCACCACCAGGGAAGTGTTCCCTGTTCTGATAATAAAATCATAAATAAAGACTCAGTTCTATAAGAGGATTCAGATCCACACAGTCAAAACAAACAACACAAACACACAAACAGATGGAGGCAGCAGCAGAACAACAACTCCTGAGTTCTGTGAGATAAAATCACTCATTTTATTTGGTTAGTTTGAAATTTGTCTTATATAACCGTGGTTTCCTGTCAGAGAAGTCTGTCTGACAGAAAGGTGAAGAGGTGAAAAATATTCTGAATATAACGAACACTTAAACTGATATGAGCCACATGTTGCTGCTGACGCTCGAACTTCACTCAAACACACTTCAAAATAATCCGGACTGTCCCTTTAACTATACGGTTCTTTGTTCTTGTTCAGTGGTTCCTGTACAGTGTGTGTGTGTGTGAGTGAGTGAGTGTGTGTGTGTGTGTATGTGTGAGCGTGTGTGTGAGTGTGTGAGTGTGTGTGTGTGTGTGTGTGTGTGTTGTGTGAGCGTTTGTGTGTGTGTGAGTGTGTGTGTGTGTGTGAGTGTGTGTATGTGTGTGTGTGCATGTGTGTGTGTGTGGAGTGTGTGATGTGTGTGTGAGTATGTGTGAGTGTGTGTGTTGATGTGTGAGGTTGTGTGTGTGTGATGTGTGAGTGTGTGTGTGTGTGTGAGTATGTGTGAGTGTGTGTGTGTTGTGTGAGTGTGTGTGTGTGTGTGATGTGTGAGTGTGTGTGTGTGTGTGAGTGTGTGTGTGTGTGTGTGATGTGTGTAGTGTGTGTGTGTGTGTATGTGTGAGTGTGTGTGAGTGTGTGAGTGTGTGTGTTGTGTGAGTGTGTGGTGTGAGTGTGTGAGTAGTGTGTGTGTGTGTGATGTGAGTGTGTGTGAGTGTGTGTGATGTGTGAGTGTGTGAGTGGTGTAGGACTAGTGTTTACTTGATTGTCTGTGTTCAGGTTTCAATCCAGTTCGTGCAGGTCAGCAGGGAAGAACACACATTTTAAACCTGTGTGTGTGTGGTTACCATGGTAACCATATATTTAATCACTCTGATCTGTCTTTTCTGAATAAATAAACCTTAGTGATGTGTGTGTTACTGTCCACACACTGTGACAGCAGTTTGTCTGTCCTGTGTCTCCCCCTGCTGGTGCAGTGTGACACTGGCAGTGTCTTCAGCTCGTCTTCAGTGTGTGAGACATGGTGCTGCGGCTCTGTGAGGAGTTCATTAAGATGTCTCATGTCCACAGGGCACAGATAACTGATCGTCCTCTCCTCTGTGGTGACACTTATTGATCGAGCTGAACGCCTAATTCACCTGTTCTTCCTCTGCTGTCCTCATCTTCATCGAGCCCTGCTGCAGGGACAATACACACATTATTGGACACTTGTCTCTGCCCCATATTTCACTGCTGTGTAGTGAGGATGATGATGATGATGATGATGATGATGAAGGGTGGACTATTGATTTAATGATACACAGCATTGTTCCTCTCACAGAGGCTCCAGCAGAGACAATTAAAGGACTCTGACTGTCCTCACTGTCTGTCTCTGTGTCCTCACTGACTCGGCTTTTATTCTGAAGGCTGCACTAAACTACACCTGCAGATTTAATGACAGTTTGTCAGATTTATTCTCAGAAATATGATATGATATGTATCTGTCTGTTTTCATTAGTGTTTCATCTCCTGAAAATAAGAATCATTGTGTTTTTGTTATTTTAGAATTAATCTTTAGATCTGTTTTATTATTATTATTATTATTATTATTATTATTATTATTATTATTATTATTATTATTATATATAAATACACTGGTAATGCCAGCAAAAGAGTTGGAAATATAACAATAATGATAATAACAGCCATTCTTTAATAAAAAACAAACAAGGAAAAACAAATTGGCAGAAATAAAAAAGAGGAGGAGCAGTTTGTAAAATCTGACCAGTTATTGTTGCTTCTGCTCAAACATCACACATGTACGTCTCAATGAACCGACTCAGTGTTTTCTTTTATTATTCTTGAGTTTATATATTTTTTATTTGATCTCAGTGTTATTGACATTCATCAGTCCTCTGTGAATTTCCTCTTAATGTTTGAGCTCCAAAAAGATTTTGCTTCCTTGTTAAACAGCCCAGGTGACCTGAAATATTAATTAAACAAATACAGCAGATTCTTCAGAGTCTGAGAACAGTGTGGTTCTGTTCTCCCTGCAACAAGCTGCCTCTGATTTTAATGAATTATACAAATAATTTGCAGTTTCCTCTTCTCCTGCTAATTCATCACAAAACTGCCTAAAAATCACAACATTTCGACAACAGGCTGCCAGTCTGACAAACAAACATGTTCTAATGAACTCTGAAGCCATGTGAGTCCATGTTAAATAATAAAAGTCATGAACTCAATCAAATGTGAAAATAATTAGATACTGTACAACACACAGATTGTGTCCTATATTGTGGAATTGTTTTTTTTTTAGGTCTTCTAGAACTTGAAATGTAGAATGTTTTTAATTTGTGTTTTTTCAAAATAAAAGCTGTCAGAAATAAACAGCTGCATGTTCAGTGAGAAGCATCTTCAGATGGAGACGGTAAGAACAAAAATCATATCTGATCTTCTGATAACGAACGACGTTGTGTCGACGTCACAAACAAACGTTTGGTGACATGTTGGTACTTCTTGTTTGTGTTCTGGTGAAGAAGGATTCAGGTTTTGTTTGTGAAAGAAACAATACAGAACACGGCAGAGTGAAACCAGTAAAAGTCCTGTTTTTACATGTATGAAAGTTATACGACATGTTAAAGGGAAGAGAACCATCCAAAAAACAGAACAGACAACTTCAGCTGCAACATTAAAGAACTCATCAGAACAATATCGTTAGTTTATAATTATTGATGCATTAATGTGTAAATTTGACACCAACATTTAACCCTAACGTAAAGAGCAGACAGCGTTTCTCTTCATTGTTCCCACTCTTTATCTTTGTGTTGGTTCTAAACTGTCCTCACAGAGACAGACGGGACAGTTGGATCAGGAGGAGACAGACAGGAACGTCCGTCCTGCTGCAGCTGAACCTGGTCTCCAGTCTCAGTCCTGTGGACCCCGTCAGGTCAGTGAGGACATAAAAACCAGATCAGTTATTTATTCAGTGCAGAGGATTTTTCTTTGTTACTCTTTAATTATTAATTATTGTAAAATATATTTTAGAGATAAAACTCGTCTGTTAAACTTTGTAACGACCTAAATCATCCAGATTAACAATGTTTCTATTAGAGTCATAATGTTTCATTATCAACGGCAAGTCGCAGTTGAGCAGACATTTGTATTCTTTATAATATCCCTCTAGGTTCTCTGCAATGTAATCAAAATACACATTTTTAAACCACACGGCTGCAAAGTGTCAGCTTCTTTAATTATCCAATTAACAATCAATTCATCCATTAATCTATTAATCTAATAATCAGATTTAGAACATCTTAAAAGTGTTTCATTTATCAAAACAACCCCTCAATCAAAGTTCTAGTTCCACAGCAACATGTTCCACATACAGCTGATAACTAGAACCATATAGGGTTCTTCAGCTTGTCCCCATAGGAGAACAATGTTTGGTTCCTGTTAGAACTTTTTATAAAAGTTCACTTGGAACCCTTTCAAAGAGTTCTACCTAGAACCCAACATAAAGGGTTCTATCTAAAACCATCTGTGAAAGGTTTCACCTAGAACCCCCCGTGAGAGGTTCTACAGAGAACTGTTTTATATTCCAAGGGTTTTATGTAGAACACATTCAGGAGGTTCTCCAGACAGCTGTTTTATATGATGGTACAAAGAACCTCGGCATGTAAATATTTGAGAACGTCTGAAATGAGACAGAAATAATGATACAGTCATAATAAACAGAGTTGATATTATTTCACGTAAAGAATAATGATGATAATAATAATAATAATAATAATAATAATAATAATAATAATAATAATAATAATAATAATATATATGATAATAATAATAATAATAATGATAATAATAATAATAACATACGATACGATACGATACGAAATACTTTATTGATCCCCAAGGGGAAATTAATTTCTCTGTAGTCTCATCTATTTGTATAAGAATTATAGAGTCTGATGGCAGTTGGTATGAAAGATCTTCTGTATCTCTCTGTCCTACAACGAAGAGAGAGAAGCCTTCCACCACCATTATTTCTTTGGTCCATCAAGGTGTTATGCAGTGGATGATCCATGTTGTTTAGGATGCAATATAATGATAATAATAATTAATGATAATAAAAAATAATTTGATAATGAAAATAATAATAATGATTAATAATAATAAAATAATATAATATAATAATTACTAATATATAAAAATAATAGATAATAATAATAATAATAATAAATGATAATAATAATAAATAATAATAATAAAAAATAATAATATGATAATAATAACAATAATAATTATGAAAATATAAATAATAATAATAATAATAATAATAATAATAATAATAATCAAACAGTTTGTACAGTTATTTTATATTCTGACTGTTTTATTTGATCTATTTCACTTTATTTTCTTCTTATATTTCCGTTTGTGTTGATACTTTTTCGTCCTGCTGTGTCAAACTGAATCTTATCTTATCCTGCGGACAGGACGTGATGTCAGGATGTGGGCGTGGCCTGTGTCAGATGAGACAGAGGAGACACAGTGAGCGTCCTCAGAGGACACATGAAGTCCTGATCCACGGTCTGAGTGTGGAGCGCTACAGAGACGTCTACAGCTCAGTGTTACAGCCGTTGTCCTGTGCCTGTCCTCGCTCAGCGTCCTGTAGCTTTTCTTTAATTATTATATTATTATTAGATCCTGTGTATGTTCTGTCTGCTCGTCCGTCTCAGCGTCCTGTAGGACTTTTTCTTTAATTATTATTATTATAATTATTATTATGATCCCTGTGTTATGTTTCTGTCCTGCTCTGTCCTCGTCTCAGCGTCCTGTAGGACTTTTTCTTTAATTATTATTATTATAATTATTATTATGATCCCTGTGATCTCAGTTTAATGTCACACACATTAAAGCTGGATGTGTCTCATGTTCAGGACTACGTCTCTCAGGTCCTGGAGCTGAAGCAGCATCTGTGGACGAAGCTGTGTCGTCCTCGGCTGCAGGAGACGTTGACGGAGGACGGACGGGTGGAGGTCAAAGAAATATTTGACCTGACTTAAGATGAGAGAAACGTCTGTGTCTGATTTATTCATGTTTTTATTCTGAAATGTGAAAATGATTTAATTAATAAACTGATCAGTCACCTGTTCCCCACTTCAGCTCAGTGTTTGTGTTGTTGTTGTTGTTGTTGAGTGAAACCTGACGCTCGTGTGTGTGTGTGTGTGTTGTGTGTGTGTTGTGTGTGTGTGTTGTGTGTCTCAGCTGTTGTTTGCATGTTTGGTTTTGTGAGTCATTTTGCTGAAAACTCTTCCACAGGTTTGTTGTTGTTGTTTGTTGTTTGTCCACAGTGTTTCTTTCTTCTGATTGGCTGCGAGCTGTAAATATTCACATTGTGAAGTCAAATCAGTTATTCATTTTAAAGACCATCATGTTTTGTAAAATACTTAAAATAATCCTTAAAAAAATATTATAAATAAAAAATATTTGTCAAATTATAATCCTATAAAATAATACACCTGTGGAACTGAAGAAAATTACAAATGATTTTGCACAAACATGTCAGCATTGAAATGTGTGTCAGCGTGTTCTTCAGTGTTCTTAGATTCTGTTCTAACCTCAGAACAAATGTGATGTAAGAAAAGTGAAAGTGTGTGAGTGGGTTTAAGAAGAAACTTCATCTGAAGAACAGCTGGAGAATGAGGCTCAGTGTTTTTTATGAGGAAAGAAAAAACTTCAAGTGTTGAATTATGAATTAAATTATTTAAAATAATTATGAATTCACAAGAAAGCACAAATGTTTTAGAATTTAAATTTATTTAAGGACAGACCCTTTAACTCAGTCACACAGACACAAATACAGAATAAAAAACACACAAACAAAACAACAGCATGACATAACAACACACACTGCAGATACACACGTCACACACACACACACACACACACACAACACTGCAGATACACACGTCACACACACACACACACACACACACACACACTGCAGATACACACGTCACACACACACACACAAAATCCAAACACAATCACAACATTGCAGATACATCCTTCACACAACACACCACACATACAAACACACACACTGCAGATTACACACGTCACACAACCAACACACTCACACACACAATACAACACATGAAGATTACAACGCACGAAACACACACAACACACACAACACAACACACTGAAGAATAACACTAATACATCAACACACAACACACACAAACTGCAGATACACATGTAACACACACCACACTCACACACACACACAATGCAGATACACACTCAACAACACACACAACAAACACACACACACACTGCAGATACACACGTCACTCACCACACACACACACACACACACACACACAACACTGCAGATACACACTCACACACACACACACACACACACCACGTCACACACACACACACACACACACGAACATAATTCAAAGTCAGTTCAGTGAAACTGATTCATCAAACGATGGTGCTTCAGATCAAATCTACAAAGATTATTCACAACATTCTGATCAATTCTGATTTTCATAATCAATTATAGGTAAGATCAGCTTTTCTGATGTGGACTGGGCTGATTAATTTAATCTAGAATTAGTTCTAATCAGAGTTTAGTAGAACTAAGTTTAAAATCAGTAAATCAGTCCCTCCAGGAAGTTGTGATCGCAACAATTCACACAAATTCAACTGATCCCTGTGAATTCTGGACCTTGAACCTAATAATTCTGTCAAAACTCTGCAGCGTTTCTGCAGATTGGACCAATCATCGCTGCTCCCCACGAGTTCCACCAATCACAGCAGTCCTCCGTGCAAACATCTCACATGTACGTCCTGATGAAGCGACTCTGTGTTTTGTTTTATTATTCACTATTTTTTTTTGCTTTTATATATTTTTCATTTTTTCCAGGTACTGAAAAGAACAGAAGGTTTGTCATCATTACTGACATTTATCAACACTCTGTGCACTTTTATAATTTTGTGTTTTTTTGTTTTTTTTTAACTGAGTTTGAGCTGCAAAAAGATTTTGACTTTTTGTGGAACACACCCCAGGTGCACTTCTTTATCCGCAAATAAAGCAGATTTTGTTTGAGTTTTTGTCATCATGAGCCTTTTCGTTGACGTTACTTTGAACTTTTAATGAATTATACAAATAAATCGCAGCTTACTTTTGCAATTTTCACTTTTTCCCACAATATCATTGGAAAAAAAAGCCTAAAAACATCATAACGTGCATCACAACTATTTAGAAAAGCTGCCTTGTAGTCAGACATTTTAGGCTGCGATCCCAAAGACAGTCTGCAAAATCCTGGAGGGACTGAGAAATGTAGATGTAAAATTAAGCAGAGTTCTGTTGAACCTTTAAAAAATAACTGTTAACTTTGAGTCACTTGTATCTCTTAACAAAACGTGACATTGTTTTCTAGCTAAAAAGGCTAACAAAACATTAACTAGCCTTCATTGTTAGCTAACTAGCTAAAAAGTTAGTTAGCCTCGTTAGCCTACCCATGACGACTCTGCAGTGAAGCTCTAATTGAACTTTATTTAAAGTAACTTTTTGCTTTTGCTCAATCTAAAGTTATCAAGGAGGAAGTAGTGATCGATCACCAATATGTCATCATTAAGTTTAGCATATTTCTAATGCTAAACCAATTAGTCAATTATTAGATTATTCTACCAACAGAAATTAATAATATAAGAAATGTTTGTGTAATCAACTAATCATCAATCAGTTGATTGAGTTTCTATTCGGCCTGTGTTTTGGAGTCGGGGCTTTGCTGCTCTTTGGTGCAGCAGCTCACCTGTCTGAGGCGGGACAGGTAGAACATGGGGCCGATGAACAGGCCGACGTTCGGGAAGACGAGCAGGAACGTGAGGACGTTGCAGTGGGCGGGACTGATGGCGTCCATGTGGGACTTGATCACCGCCATGTATGGAACCAGAGCAACTACGGGAGAGTATGCCACCACCGACGGCACCATGACAGCCAGGATGTTCTTCAGAGCTCGTCTCTTCAGCGGCACGTTCGTCCCCGAAGCTTCGCCCGGCCCGCTCTGACACAACACCCACACGATGGCGAGCAGACACAGCAGCATGACCACAAAGAGCAGCGAGATGATGACGGACAGGGACAGAGCCATGGCGAGGAGCCCCACAAAATATCCCAGCAGGCCCACGGTGAGGGTGAGGATCCAGGCGGCCGCACACAGCAGCAGGCGGTCCAAACACCTGTTCAGCCTGATGTAGGTGACGGGATGCGCCGCCGCCACGTAACGCTCCAAACACATGAAGGCGAGCAGCAGGGGGCAACCGAAGACGTTCAGAGCAAACAGAGCTTCACGGACAGAGTGGGCGGTCTCTGATGTCTCATGGAGGGTGGTGTAGATGTCCAGAGGCAGACAGAGACAGTACAGGACGTCCATGACGGACACGTTCAGCCCCAACACCTCTGACGGTGTCATGGCTCCCCTCCTCCTCAGCAGCATCCACATCAGACCGCCGTTAGCTGGAAGAGCCGTCAGCAGGATGAAGATCTTCACTCCCATCCAGCCCAGTTTGCCCGTCTGAACATGACAGTGGTTCATCATCTCTGTGAGGACGACCTCGGAGAACATAAAGGACCAGAAGACGAAGAACGGGGGGTCAGTTCCACTCAGAGAAACATTACCGCTGCTCATGTTGTGTTCACTGACAGACGTGTTGTTGGTGTTTCCCATGTTGACGTCTCCTGGAATAAAGACACAGTTATTAATAAACTACACAATGAGCAGAGGGTTCTTGTCTCAGAGACAGAATACTAACGGTGGACATTCAGGGACAACTTTAAAGTCCTAAAATATGAGTGTGGAGTTCCCCAGGGAAGCGTGTTCGGGCCTCTGTTTTTCCTGCTGTATTTACGTAAAACAGCATGTTCCTATGATCTGATTAAAGTCTACAGGCAGAGCAGGGAACTTGTGGGCAGGGCCAGTGCAGGAGACACCACTGCACATTTTCAGTGGGCCGCAGACTGTGGACATTACAAAGTCCAACTCACACTGGACTGAATAGACGTCATCTTTGTGTCTGGTGTCCTGCTCCAAACAGTTCATCCATGTTGAAAAAAACATGTCTGTTTGACGATTTAATGAATTTTTAATCTACTCTGGTTGATGTTCAGTCACATGTTTCACCTCATTGTTTATTCACTGAGGCTGAGCTGCACCAACAAACATTCATTTTTAAACCTGATTTGGTTTAACTTTAATTTATGTAGCAACAAAGTTTTAAACCAGCTTAAAAGAAGAAAGATAAAAATTTAAACCTCTCTTTATATCTTACTTTAGTTTCTACTCTAAACTGAGATTAAATTAAATTCTTTGCACCAAAACTTCAAACTCCAGTATTTAAACTTAACTGTTAAACTTTTTAAAATAGCTGCCTTTTTGAGATGGATTGAGCAAAAATAATTCTCTGCTGAGGCATCCTGAGTGAGCTAACTAGGCTAACCAACTGTTTAACTATTAACTTAAACAATACAGTTTATTTTATCTAACTAGTAAACAATCTAACATTTAATTTTTTTTAGCTAGTTAGCAAAGAGTATGGCATTTTTTTGTAGATAGCTAACAAACCGATCTTTTTTTTCTTTTGTGTATGGCTAGCAACAATATGACATTTGTTGTTCTTTTTTCTTTTTTCTTTTCTTTTTTTCTTTTTTTTTTTTTTTGGCTAGCTAGGAACCTCTAATTAAAAAAAAAAAATCTAGCTAGCAAACAATATTACTTCTTTTTTTTTTTCTTTTTTTTTCTGCTTCTTTTGTTGAAGAATTCAAAGCAGCCGGATCATTTTTCCTCCCTCTTTCATACTGACAGGTCAGGTCACTCAGATTTATTCAACAGAGATTAATTTTAAATTGTGCAACAGAGCTCGGCTAAATTTTAAATTAAATTAACTAATTTTACACCCAGTTTTACTAAACTCTGATTAGTACTAATCCTAGACTAACTTAATCCTTCTTGGTGTAACTCAGTCTGAGACTATTTCTGTTTTATTTTATTAATAAAACAACTTTTTCACTTCAGCTGAGCATCAAAACTTTTTTTTACAACATTTCAACATGTTTTTTTTTCCAAGTTCCTTTAGTTTCTGCTCAGGATTAAAAAATACACATAAAACAAGAAGAAACACATTTAATATCACTGAAGACAGAAACAGCTCCAGACTGCAGTGAGTCTTAACCAGCCTCCCAGAGAAAAGAAATCTGTGCCATAATAATATTTATGTAGTAAAGAAAACGTGAAAATGAGCTGAGTTGTGACGTGTTGTTGTTTACAAGGACAGGAAGTGTTGTTGTATTTAAAGAGGAGCATCAATAATAATATCTCATCATCCTTCAGTCTGTCGATGGAGACAAAGTGCAGAAATATGAACTGACCTTCAGGATGAAGATGGATGTCTGCCGGCTGGAGTCTGTCTGCTCCTCCTCCTCCTCTTCATCCTTTAAGAGGAGCAGCCGACCCTCCCTCAGCATGTTTGCATACAGCAGAGACGCTCTGATTGTTTCTGAGCACAATTCATGTTTCTGGGAAACATTTTCTAACATGCAAATGTCTGTGGAACACTTGGACACATTTACATCCTGTTTACCTGAGACACCTGAGGGGGGTGGGGCATCGGTCTGCTGATATTCTCTGTTTTCTTTCTCCTTCATCAACACAACTCTGTCAGGACTGTCTGACTTCCTGTCTGTCTGACTTCCTGTCTGTCTGACTTCCTGGGCTGAAGATGTAAATCTGTAAAAAGTTTCATGTTTAATCGTTTATCATTTTTTGTAGTTTTCGTGTTGTTTTTGTCTCCTTTTGTCTTGAATTTTAAACTTGTTGTCCATGATGATGTCAAGTTTACCTGTGTGGTGATGTCACGTTTACCTGTGTGGTGATGTCAAGTTTATCTGTGTGGTGATGTCAGTTTACCTGTGTGGTGATGTCACGTTTACCTGTGTGGTGATGTCAAGTTTATTTTGTATTAAACCTGTGTGTGGTGATGTCACATTTACCTGTGTGGTGATGTCACATTTACCTGTGTGGTGATGTCACGTTTACCTGTGTGGTGATGTCAAGTTTACCTGTGTGGTGATGTCACGTTTACCTGTGTGGTGATGTCAAGTTTACCTGTGTGGTGATGTCACATTTACCTGTGTGGTGATGTCACGTTTACCTGTGTGGTGATGTCACGTTTACCTGTGTAGCTGCTGCCTCAGTTGTGTCTAATAGGGACCCAAATAAATAAATAAAAATGTAGAAACATGAGCATCAACTTCATCATCAGGTTCATTCGACATTTATGATGTTTTATTTTGAAGCTGCACAGGAAGTGATTTTCAAATAATCTTTTTTTAAAAATGAACAAAAACAACAAACAACAACATGAAAGTTTTTCTCTCTCCTGTGATTTAAATTCACTTTATAAAGTCAAACATTAATTGATTAATTACAACATTTATACCCACATTCTGAACAAAAACACACATAAAGCATGAATATGTCATCTTATGAAGCATTAATAAAGCTTTGAGCAGCAGTTTATATCTCTAACCCTAACCCTAACAGACGCTGATATTGAATGTTCTCTGCAGTAAATGTTCTGTACAGACGTTCTCGTTCCTCTCGTTGGTGTCACAGGCGTCTCAGAGAAATGATCACAGGTGAGATGTTCTGCAGAAGCGTTGGTGGTGCGTCACTGATGTTTTAAGCCAATCAGAGCCCAGGGGCGGAGCTTCAGATGCCCATGTAGGTGTTCATCTTGCCCAGCGCGTCGCAGACGGTGGTGAGGTCACTGCGCAGGTCCTGCACCACGTTCTCGATGCTGCGCGTGTCTTTGAGCAGGTCGATGCTCTGCGTGTACGGGTTGTAGTACACTGAGAACGGACGCTTTATCGTCTTCGCAAACTCCCTGTCAGACACACACACACACACACAGAGGAAGTCATGTGACACATCGTCTCCACTTTAACCTCCTCTTACTGGGTCAAATGTGTTTGAATTGTACATTTTGCTTCACAGTGAAACACTTCTTTTTAAATGTTTAAAAATTTTCCTTGATCTCATATTATTCTACATACTCTGTTATTATGATTTAATGGGTTTTATTTTCTTTATTTTCTCATTTTCTGTTTTGCTGAACAGTTAAAAACTTTCAGCATGAAGCTGCTACACACAGTTTCTGTCAAACAGGTGGATTCAAAATGTCCATAAATAAAAGTTTATTGTTTATAAAGAGTCCAGAATGTCCAGGATGTCCAGGATGTCCCACCATGAGTCCAACATGTCCCTCAGGTGTTTTATTGTCTCATACGTTTTCCTTTTCTCTCCTGCTCCCTTTGATGAATGAAAATCTTCATGGAGATAGAAAATTGGACGAAAAACAATTCATCAATAATCAATTAGAATTTGATCAATCATGTAAAATTTAATCAATCTTCTATCAAATAAACATGTGAAACATGAAGCTCTTTATATGTTTCACAGGCTGCACTCTGAGAAATAAGGGTTCTAAAAGGGTTCTTCCTGAAGGACTGTGGTTCTACCCAGAACTATTTGTCCTCTGAAGAACCTTTTTTGGAAGATTGTGTTTGTTAAGGGTTCTTTGTAAGACTGAGGGTTCATCCTTATTTCTATCTGATTTTTATTAGAATCATCAGTGGGTTTTATGCAGATGGAAATGTTTTCTATTTATTCTCACCTCATTTTTATCATATTTGTGTTTGTGTGTTTTACTTTTCAGCTCATGTTACATTGATTATGACATTCTGTCCCTGTTTTATGTCCATTCTGTCTTTTTATGTGAAGCACCTGGTGCAGGTCATTTGTTTACGGCACAAATTAAGTTTATTGTTATTATTATTATTATTATTATTATTATTATTATCATCACTGAATACTCTGTTGCTCATAAATGGAACACAGTTATCTTCTCATATTTCCCTTGAACATTTTAAATGTTGTAATCACACTTAAATATTTAACGTGTGTCTGTAAACGATCCGTCTGTTTGTGTTTCTGTTGAAGAACAGATTCTGATCTCAGCTGTTTAAATAAAAGATTAAATAAATAAAAAAAATATTCTTATTCCATCATGAAACTTTAATGACTGTGAACAGACTCGGCCGCTGCAGCGTGGTGTGTGTGTGTGTGTGTGTGTGTGTGTGTGTGTGTGTGTGTGTGTATTTCTGTGTGTGTGTGTGTGTGTGTGTGTGTGTGTGTGTGTGTGTGTGTGTGTGTGTGTGTGTGTGTGTGTGCATGTGTGTGTGTTGTTGACCTCATCTTCTCTTTGGCCTCCTCGAAGCTCTCCGACACAAAGTAAACCTCCTGGAAGGTGGTGATGAGACACTCCTGGCTGCAGGTCGTCTTCGGGTCAAACATCTTCACACAGGCCTGATCTGACAGGGCATGCTGGGACAAAAAAAGCAGCAGTCAGTATGGTCGATTAATCATCAATTGATTCATTAATCACTGACAGGAAATGACTTCAGTAACACTGTTTAAATCACTTCTTCAAACCTTTTTTAAAAGTCTGTTTTTAGCCCAAAGTTTGATTTTTTGTTTTAATCTTTTGAATCAAGCTGCAGCTAACGATTGATTTCATTATCGATTAATCTGTTGATCATTTTCTCAATTAATTGATTAATTCATCCTGTCACAATCCTGTCAATTCAAAAATAGGTCCAAACATGTGAAAACAGGTGGAGTGAATGGAAGTGAACAATCACTGTTTGTGTGTGTGTTTGTGTGTGCATTAGTGTGTGTATGTGTGTGTGTGTTACCCTCAGCTCTCCAATAGACGACAGTAAACCGGCTCCATAAGCTCTCAGCTGACCGTCCTGTTTGCACAGTCCAAACTCGATTGTGAAGAAATAACACTGAAGAAAAAAACACACACACAACAACTCAGTTATTAATCAGGAGACACCAGATTCTACTGCATCATATAATATATAGTTAGTTCATACATATAAAACTGCATTTCCTCAAATAAAAGCCAGGTCTCTAATAATGGCTGGGGTGATTAGATGTGATCACTTTAAAATATGACCAAATATTGTGATCAAACAGGAAGAAAGGCCGCCCTCTGACATAAACCTGCTTCATGTAAAGGCCGGCCCTCTGACATAAGCCTGCTTCATGTAAAGGCCGGCCCTCTGACATAAGCCTGCTTCATGTAAAGGCCGGCCCTCTGACATAAGCTGCTTCATGTAAAGGCCGGCCCTCTGACATAAACCTGCTTCATGTAAAGGCCGGCCCTCTGACATAAGCCTGCTTCATGTAAAGGCCTGGTCCTCTTAACTGAAGTCATTATTAGGGATGGGAATTGATAAGATTTTTACGATTCTGATTCCATTTTCGATTCTGCTTAATGATTCAGTTCTTTATCGATTCTCTTATCGATTCTCATTTGGAAAAAAGGAGAACAAACAGGTTGGATCATTTTTCGGACCAACAAAAAATAAAAAAGTGGTGGGATTAGTGTTAAATTATTTTAAAAATGCACTTGGCTTTGATCTCTGTCTGTCTGTAATTATCTCCATAGTTATGTAATGTAATAATAATGATAATAGTAATGATAATGGTAATAATATTAAAATCTTCAAACTTATACAGAACTGTTCTAAATACATACATTAGATCAATATACACTGCACAGTATAATACACAACTACGCTCTGTAGTCTGGCTCAATGTCCCGCCTACAGCACATCTGATTGGTTAGAAGTTGCGGGTAATCAATCAGCACAGGCACACTGTGTCACAGACAGGGTGAGACAGAGCTGCACCGGTGATCAGAGAGGAGCTGTGTAGAAGTTAAGACAGCTGATATCACCAAAGTTTCAATAATTATCACAGTGTTATGATCTGTTTCTATGACGACAGCATAGTTACATCAGTGAAAAAAGTCATGGTCTGGATTTCACTCAAGACGATGTGACGGATTTTAAATCAGTCGCTCTTCACAGAGATGCGCTGCACACAGCAGCATCTGTCCTGTCTTTTCACTGCAACTCTGCATTGAGATTTCAGGTATTATAACTTATACAAAAGTAACAGTGACAGTAAAACTATGATGCTCACACGCAGTCCGCAAATCACATGTGTGTCAAACCGTGGAGGGCGAGCCGTACGGTGACGTCATTCGCGCCCACTGGAATCGATAAGGGAATCGTTGGCAAAATTGGCAAACAATTCCAAGGAATTGAAACACGGGGAACTGGTTTCTCAACTAAGAACGGGTTTTCAATTCCATCAGTATTATTCCATGCTACTATCTGAGGAAATATGGGGTTTATATTTTTCAGTAAGAATCTGAGACTGTATTGATCATCAGCTGGAAATGTGTAACCGTATAGATGTGGACAGACGTGGCGAGTTTCTGGAGTCCTCATCAGTTGCTCCCAGAGAGCCAGACCGATCTTCCTGACATGAACTAGCAAAACTTTGATCATCGAGCAGGAACTGACCAGCGGCTCATATCATGAGTCTCTGAACCAATACGCGCAGAACGATCTTCACTAACATGTTCGAATCTTAGTCCATCTAAGTCACTGTTCATTAAAACCTTGTTTCTCCATTGTCTCAGTGCTTAGTCCTGAAGTGAGATAGTGACAGGTGAGATAGGTGACAGCTGTGATAGGTGACCGGTGAGATAGGTGACATTGTGATAGGTGACAGGTGGAGATAGGTGACAGGTGAGATAGTGACAGCTGTGATAGTACATTGTGAATGGGTGACAGCTGTGATAGGTGACAGGTGTTGATGGTGAAGTTGAAGATGACAGCTGTGATAGGTGACAGGTTATAGATGACAGTGTGATAGTGAACAGGTAGATGGGTGACAGCTGTGATAAGGTGACAGGTGTGATGGTGAAGCTGTGATAGGTGAAGTGTGTGATAGGTACCAGCTTGTGATAGGTGACAGTGTGAGGTGACGCTGGATAGGTGAAGCTGTGATAGGTGACAGGTGTGATAGGTGACAGCTGTGATAGGTGACAGGTGTGATAGGTGACAGGTGTGATAGGTGACAGGTGTGATGGTGACAGCTGTGATAGGTGACAGTGTGATAGGTGACAGGTGTGATGGTGACAGCTGTGATAGGTGACAGTTGTGATAGGTGACAGGTGTGATGGTGACAGGTGTGATGGTGACAGGTTGATAGGTGACAGCTGTGATAGGTGACAGGTGTGATGGGTGACAGGTGAGTAGTTGAGGTGTGATAGGTGACAGGTGTGATGGGTGACAGCTGTGATAGGTGACAGGTGTGATGGGTGACAGGTGTGATGGGTGACAGCTGTGATAGGTGACAGGTGTGATAGGTGACAGGTGTGATGGGTGACAGGTGAGATAGTTGACAGGTGTGATAGGTGACAGCTGTGATAGGTGACAGGTGGTGATAGGTGACAGCTGTGATAGGTGACAGCTGTGATAGGTGACAGGTGTGATGGGTGACAGGTGAGATAGTTGACAGGTGTGATAGAGGACAGCTGTGATAGGTGACAGCTGTGATAGGTGACAGCTGTGATAGGTGACAGCTGTGATGGGTGACAGGTGTGATGGGTGACAGGTGAGATAGTTGACAGGTGTGATAGGTGACAGGTGTGATAGGTGACAGCTGTGATAGGTGACAGGTGTGATAGGTGACAGCTGTGATAGGTGACAGGTGTGATGGTGACAGCTGTGATAGGTGACAGCTGTGATAGGTGACAGGTGTGATAGGTGACAGCTGTGATAGGTGACAGGTGTGATAGGTGACAGCTGTGATAGGTAACAGGTGTGATGGTGACAGCTGTGATAGGTGACAGGTGTGATAGGTGACAGGTGTGATAGGTGACAGGTGTGATGGTGACAGCTGTGATAGGTGACAGTTGTGATAGGTGACAGGTGTGATGGGTGACAGGTGTGATGGGTGACAGCTGTGATAGGTGACAGCTGTGATAGGTGACAGGTGTGATGGGTGACAGGTGAGATAGTTGACAGGTGTGATAGGTGACAGGTGTGATGGGTGACAGGTGTGATGGGTGACAGGTGTGATGGGTGACAGGTGTGATAGGTGACAGCTGTGATAGGTGAAAGGTGTGATGGGTGACAGCTGTGATAGGTGACAGGTGTGATAGGTGACAGGTGTGATGGGTGACAGGTGTGATAGGTGACAGGTGTGATAGATGACAGGTGTGATGGGTGACAGGTGTGATGGGTGACAGCTGTGATAGGTGACAGGTGTGATAGGTGACAGGTGTGATGGTGACAGCTGTGATAGGTGACAGGTGTGATGGTGACAGCTGTGATAGGTGACAGCTGTGATAGGTGACAGCTGTGATAGGTGACAGCTGTGATAGGTGACAGTGTGATGGTGACAGCTGTGATAGGTGACAGCTGTGATAGGTGACAGGTGTGTAGGTGACAGCTGTGATAGGTGACAGCTGTGATAGGTGACAGGTGTGATGGGTGACAGCTGTGATAGGTGACAGCTGTGATAGGTGACAGGTGTGATGGGTGACAGGTGAGATAGTTGACAGGTGTGATAGGTGACAGCTGTGATAGGTGACAGGTGTGATGGGTGACAGGTGTGATGGGTGACAGGTGTGATAGGTGACAGCTGTGATGGGTGAAAGGTGTGATGGGTGACAGCTGTGATAGGTGACAGGTGTGATGGTGACAGCTGTGATAGGTGACAGGTGTGATGGGTGACAGCTGTGATAGGTGACAGGTGTGATAGGTGACGGGCTGTGATAGGTGACAGCTGTGATAGGTGACGGGTGTGATAGGTGACAGTGTGATAGGTGACAGCTGTGATAGGTGACAGGTGTGATGGTGACAGCTGTGATAGGTGACAGCTGTGATGGGTGACAGGTGTGATGGGTGACAGGTGTGATGGGTGACAGCTGTGATAGGTGACAGGTGTGATAGGTGACAGGTGTGATGGGTGACAGC
This sequence comes from Lutjanus argentimaculatus, assembly GCA_034769285.1. Classification (NCBI taxonomy): domain Eukaryota; kingdom Metazoa; phylum Chordata; class Actinopteri; order Lutjaniformes; family Lutjanidae; genus Lutjanus; species Lutjanus argentimaculatus. The sequence goes on from JAWZSL010000039.1 coordinate 4,540,017, forward strand.
TGTGATGGGTGACAGGTGTGATAGGTGACAGCTGTGATGGGTGACAGGTGTGATGGGTGACAGCTGTGATAGGTGACAGGTGTGATAGGTGACAGGTGTGATGGTGACAGCTGTGATAGGTGACAGGTGTGATAGGTGACAGGTGTGATGGGTGACAGGTGTGATGGGTGACAGCTGTGATAGGTGACAGCTGTGATAGGTGACAGGTGTGATAGGTGACAGCTGTGATAGGTGACACTGTGATAGGTGACAGGTGTGATGGGTGACAGCTGTGATAGGTGACAGGTGTGATAGGTGACAGCTGGGATAGGTGACAGCTGTGATAGGTGACAGGTGTGATAGGTGACAGGTGTGATAGGTGACAGCTGTGATAGGTGACAGGTGAGATAGTTGACAGGTGTGATAGGTGACAGGTGTGATAGGTGACAGGTGTGATGGTGACAGGTGTGACAGGTGACAGGTGTGATAGGTGACAGCTGTGATAGGTGACAGCTGTGATGGTGACAGGTGTGATGGTGACAGCTGTGATAGGTGACAGCTGTGATAGGTGACAGGTGTGATGGGTGACAGCTGTGATGGTGACAGCTGTGATAGGTGACAGCTGTGATAGGTGACAGGTGTGGTGTACTTCAGGTGTACTCACGGTTCAGGTGTGTAGAGCGGGTCAGTACTGTGTCGTACATATTGAGTGCAGTTAAACACTCTGTAGGCCAAACCAGCCAGGAAGTCTCTAGGAGAAAGATAACCTGCGACAGGTCGGACTGTGAAACCAGAACGCTCTGAAACACACAAGTCAACACGTCACATGTTACACATTATATTAGACTGTATACAGACTTTCTGCTCTTGTGTCTCTGAGGTCACATGTCTCGTGTCTGTCACCCCTGAGGAAGAGCGAGACGTCCTCTAGCTGGGGGATGTTGTCCTCTCTGTAGCCGCAGTGTTTGCTGAGCAGCGGCAGGTTCTTCAGGTATTCTCTGCAGGCGTGAGTTGGGTACAGTTTGGTCAGTTCTCTGAACACCACGCCCCACGTCTTCACCTCCTCCGGGGTGTACTCGATGCGGGGGATGGGCTGTCCACTGGGATGAGACACGTCACAATATTAACTTTGTACAGTTCTCCCAACATGTACTTAAGGTACTCTGCAGTAACAGTAATCTGTACTCTGTTACAGTCCAAACCTCAACATTATTACAAATACAGTCAAAAATGATATTACTATAGGTTAAAAAAGTTAAAACCCCACAGTTAGCTAAAGCTAAAAGCTCATTGTTTAGCTGTCACTGGACTGTATAAATTGTAGTTTGGAGCTCTGTGCTAATTAGCTGTTAGCTGTCAGTGTAAATTTGCAGTTCATTCAGTCAGTTATTTAAGTTTTGTTTTTTCTTTTAATCTGTAAACTCTATTTAATTCATACAGGAAGGTTAGCTAGCCCAAAACAAACAAGCTAACAGTTAGCTGTAGCTCACTGTTAACTACCAATCTAGAATTCATACAGTCAGTTGAAGGTAAAAGCAAGCTAACCAACTGTTAGCTAGCTGCCATTTATCCACAAATTCTCTAGTGTTCATAGTTACCTGCTGGCTATAGCTGAACTGTATGAACTGTAGAGTGGAGTCAAGTGCTACACTAGCTAACTGTTAGCTATGGCTGTCTATCTATAAATTCTATTTGTTTCATAGGCAACAGCTCGGTGTGCTAGCCAAAAACTGACAGGCTAGCAGTTGAAAGTAGCTAGCTGTTAGCTATAGCTGCCATTTATCTATGAACTCCTTAGAACTCACAGCTAACTGCTAGTTTAGCTAACAGATATGTGACAATTATTACAATCATTCAAAGGAAAAATGAATGAATTTAAAAAATAAGTAGCATTAAAAGAAAAGACTCATGCACCTCAAAAATTATACTTTAGTACTACTTGAGTAAATGTACTCAGATATTTTCCACCACTGTGTATTACTTAGTGTTTTCATGCTTATTTCTCACATTTCTCCTTGATTAAAACTTTGTCATGGTCCTTTATTAGAAGTGTATGAACAGACACGATGATACTCACAATTTATAATTCATGGCCACTTCCACAAAGTATTTCCTCCTCTGACGATAAACTTCGTCTTTAAAACCCTGACAGGAGGGAAGAAGAAGAGAGAAAGAAAACAGCAAGTTTACATAAATTATATTCAGAGAAGAAGAAGAACTTCATCACACCAGAAAGTTCGTTACTGTGGAATAAAATACGACTTGAAACATCCTGAAAGGGTTTATTTCACAATAATTACCTGCTCACTGCACATTATCCTGCTTATTACATGTTTATGTACCAAAAATATCAATAATGTGACACTAAATATTAATTTAAAATGATTTTAGTGATTTAATAATGACTTTATTGCTCTTCCAGAGTCTGTGTCCATAGCAACAGTCTATTAACAAAGCCGCATAATATAATATAATATAATATAATATAATATAATATAATATAATGTATTCTGTCCTCTGCTGGACAAAAAAACCCCCCAAAACAAAAACTTTACGTTCACCCAAAAATCCAAACGATATATTTCTCCTGTTCCCTGCAGTGCAGTTTATCCGTCCTGATAGTTTCTGGTGTGGGTTGAACAGTTTTCTACAATATAATGGAACTATGATTCTCAGCTTGTGGAGCTCAAAGAGACCAAAAAAAAAAAAAAAAAAAAAAGAAATCGTGACCTGGTTGCTGAAGATAATCCACAGATCCTCGCTGTCAGCAGTTTCATGTAGGAACTACTTTCTCTCTACTAGAAAATAAAGTAGTTCCAGTAGATTCTAGTTCCAATATGAAATATGTATTATTGATTATGGGGTGAACTGTCCCTTTTTTTAACGTGTTATAACCAACATGTTAAAAACGTGTGTGTGACTTACAGGATGGTCTGCGTCCAGTTCTGATCCGTACATCAACACTCTGTGAGAACACTGATCCAACTCAGAGATCTTCATCGGGAACCATGGAACATCGTCTCCATCTGATTAGAACACAGAACAACAAATAAAAACAACAGATAAATAACTTCGTACCTGTCTCAGGTGAGTCGTACCTGTCTCAGGTGAGTCGTACCTGCCTCAGGTGAGTCGTACCTGCCTCAGGTGAGTCGTACCTGCGTCAGGTGAGTCGTACCTACCTCAGGTGAGTCGTACCTGCCTCAGGTGAGTCGTACCTGCCTCAGGTGAGTCGTACCTGCGTCAGGTGAGTCGTACTGCGTCAGGTGAGTGTACTGCCTCAGGTGAGTCGTACCTGCATCAGGCGAGTCGTACCTGCCTCAGGCGAGTCGTACTTGTCTCAGGTGAGTCGTACCTGTCTCAGGTGAGTCGTACCTGCCTCTGCAGCCCACACATGTGCAGGTGTGTTGAAGGAGATGATGTTGACGTGATCTTTGAGGAGCTCCAGCAGCTCGTTGAACTCCTTCTTACTGCAGCTGCAGTCAGCAAAGATCTCCACCTCGTTCACCACTCGCTTCGACACTCGAGACTCGATGTGGTTCAAGTTCACTCGTTTCTCCTGCAGGAGGAGGAGAGGAGAGGAGAAGAGAGGAGAGGGGGGAGAGGAGAGAGAGAGAGGAGAGAGAGGAAGGAGAGGAGAGGAGAGAAGAGAGAGAGAAGAGAAGAGAGGAGAAGGAGAGAGAGAGAGAGGAGGAGGAGAGGGAGGAGAGGAGAGGAGAGGGCGAGGGGAGGCGGGAGGCGGAGGAGAGGAGGAAGGAGGAGAGGAGAGGAGAGGAGGGAGGCGAGGCGAGGCGGGAGGGAGGGAGGGAGGGAGAGGAGAGAGAGAGAGAAGAGAGGAGAGGAGAGGAGAAGAGAGAGGAGAGGAGGGGAGGGAGGAGAGGGGAAGAGGAGGGAGGGAGGGGAGGGGAGGGGAGGGGAGGGGAGAGGGAGGGGAGAGGGAGAGGAGAGGAGAGGAGAGGGAGAAAGTGAAGACTGACTAGTAGAGCTGCAACTACTGATCAATTAATTGATTAGTTGTAAATGATTAAACTAATCACCAACCCTTTTGATATTAAATTCATCATTCTGACATTTTTAATAAAAAAAAAATCAATGGACCAAAAAACTAATTGATTAATGGAAAAGGTGATTGAGAGATTAATCAACAATAACTGTCAACGCACAAGATTGTGTCAGGATTAATTAACTGATTAATCAATAAATTGATCAATAGAAGAGTCTGTAATTAAAATTTCTCCTCTCACCTGAAACAGTCTGAGAGCTTTCACCAGACATCCCACCTCGTTCTTCAGAGAGAACACCACCGCCGTCTTCCCAGAATCCTCAGCGTTCTCTTTGTCCGGCGTCTCGTTGATGGGACAGAAGGACGGACGCCTCGACTGGGAGACGACAACGACAACAACAACAACAACCAACAACAACAACAACGACAACAACGACAACAACGACAACATCATCAACCACAGTCATAATGATTATTGTTCTTGTCTCATTGTAGCGGCACAGTTGATGTTTAGATGAAACAACAGAATCAAATGTTCAGCAGAAGTAAAGAGTGGAGCCCCCTGGTGTTTAAACTGAGTACTGCAGTCAGTCAGGAACTCCATTAACATTTGGATCAATTTAACAGATGTTTTTCATCTCGTTACGTCTCTCTTGTCTGATGTCTTTTACATTTATTTTTGTCTTGTTACGTCTTTTACGTCATTTTTCATCTTCTTATGTCTTTTATGTTGTTTTTTGTTTCTGGTTATGTTATGTCCTGTGTAATATGCACTGATGGATACAACACTGATCAACATTTTCTGACATGGACCAAACAACTAATCGATCAATGGAGAAAATGATCAACAGATTAATCAATAATGTTATATACATATAAATATATTTAATATTGTTCCACTGATAAGATTTTGACAGGTTGAATTATTCGATTAATTGGTTTTAAGAAAGAAGTAGAAGTCGTCTGATTTCAGCTTCTTAAATGTGAATATTTTCTGGTTTCTTGACTCGATCAGACTCTCCAAATGATTTTATTTCTTTATCCACAACGTGAGATATTCAGTCAGTGATTTATCATGAAAGTAATTTGATTACAATTCCAAGCAGGTTCAAGCACTCAAAGTTCAAGCACTTTTCAAACCTTGGAAATCCTTCATTAAAATTCAAACACTTTCAAGGATTTCCAGCACCGGTAAGAACCCCGATCATCTCTGATGACACATGATTTACTACAGTAAACTGTTTGTATTTACTGATTTTTGATTGGTTCACTGTGGGACAAACAACAGCCTGTAAATAAATAAATCAAGCGTCAGTGACTTTAGATCTGAACTGAGTCAAAATAACAGGCGTGTCTTTGTCTTTTCAGAGGTGGAGGACTGTGTGTGTGTGTGTTGTGTGTGTGTGAGAGATATTTAATAAAGTCAAACATGGAGCTGATGTATTGATAAGCAGCAGCTGTTATCTGCTGTTTCCTCTTTTACTGCAACTCAAACCAAACATGAAACGTGAACAGCTTCCTCTTTTGTCTCTGTTCATGTGTTCACGTCTGTCAGCTGTTACCTTCATCATATCAACACGTGTGTGTGTGTGTGTGTGTGTGTGTGTGTGTGTGTGTGTGTGTGTGTGTGTGAAGCTGATGTGTTCACAGTGAACAGATCTGCACGATTATCTGATATCAACTCAAACAACAAGTCACTTCTGATGAAAAACTGACGCACTCCACCTGTTTTCATGTTTGGACCTATTTTTCAATTTGTGATCAATCTGGCAATAATTTTTCCACTAATCGATCAGTTGTTTGGTCCATAAAATGTCAGAAAATGTTGAGATGACGTCCACAAATGTCTTGTTTTTTTGATTTAGCCTCCAGTGTTTAATCTGCAGTAAACGTCTGTGGTGCTTTTTCATCCATAAGTTATTAAAATACTTCACGTTCTACTGTTTGATTTTTTCGTTTTGTAAACAGTGTGTGTTAGTGATTAGTTAATATTTTTGATCATTTTGATGTACAGATAACTGTTAGCAATGTTAGCGAGCGACGAGCTTATTCCACATCAGCTGTCAGCTGTTTTGAGCTGTGAGAGGGAGGAAGACGAGTGGTGACACTGTGCAGCGCTGACACAGAGCTGACACAGAGCTGACACAGAGCTGACATAGAGCTGACACAGAGCTGACACAGAGCTGACACAGAGCTGACACAGAGCTGACACAGAGCTGCACACAGAGCTGCACAGAGCTGACACAGAGCTGACACAGAGCTGCACACAGAGCTGACACAGAGCTGCACACAGAGCTGACACAGAGCTGCACACAGAGCTGCACACAGAACTGACACAGAGCTGCACACAGAGCTGACACAGAGCTGCACACAGAGCTGACATAGAGCTGACACAGAGCTGACACAGAGCTGACACAGAGCTGCACACAGAGCTGACACAGAGCTGCACACAGAGCTGCACACAGAGCTGACAAGAGCTGACACAGAGCTGACACAGAGCTGACACAGAGCTGCACACAGAGCTCATGCACAGAGCTGCACACAGTGCTGCACCAGAGCTGACACAGAGCTGACACAGAGCTGACACAGAGCTGACACATAGCTGACACATAGCTGACACAGAGCTGACACAGAGCTGACACAGAGCTGACACAGAGCTGCACACAGAGCTGACACAGAGCTGACACAGAGCTGCACACAGAGCTGACACAGAGCTGACACAGAGCTGCACACAGAGCTGACACAGAGCTGCACACAGAGCTGACACAGAGCTGCACACAGAGCTGCACACAGAACTGACACAGAGCTGCACACAGAACTGACACAGAGCTGCACACAGAGCTGCACACAGAGCTGACACAGAGCTGCACACACTCAGCAGACACCAGTTACCTCAGTCAGTGACTAAGCTGCTGCTGCACATCTTCCATGTGTACATGTGACATGTTTTAGTATCGGCGTGCACTGGAAAATAAAACCTCTGTGGAATCTGAACCCTGGACGGCTTCAAACCGGAGCTGCTGGTCAGTGTGAAAACACAACGCCGGCTTAAAGACAAGCCCTTTTTTTTAACCATCATTTTACCTTTTAACAGGTCAGTGTTTATTATCTAAGGAATTCAATTTTTAAAAAGAAGGTTAAGAATTTAAACCTTAACACATTTTAGAGAAAAAAGTTACAGCTGAACATCAACTCAAAGATCTGTTAAATTGATCATTAAATATCTTTGAGCTGTTTTCTGTTGAAGAGGTTGAAAGGTGAGCGCCACCTGTCTTCACATGTCTGGATCTGTTTTTCAACTGAAAAGATTCTGACAGGATTCATTTTTCAACATTTTCTGATATTTTATGAACCAAACAAGTGATCGATTAATCGAGAAAATAACTGACTGATTAATCAGTGATGAAAATAATCATTAGTTGCAGCCCTAAAAACACCAAATTAGACTAAACAGTATATATTTAGGTAATCCAAAAGTAATGGAAAGTAATCAGTAACTGTATCAGAATACATTTTTAAAGTAACCCTCCCGACCCTGCTGATAGACGTCATGATGATGTCACAATAATCTGATGTCATCACCTCGTGTTTGTAAACACGAAGGACAAATAAATGGACTTTTTTTCAGTTTCCTGTCAACAGCAGCACCTTTAACTCTCAGGAACAAACTCAACTTTATATCAGAGCTGCTGTTTTGAACTGCATTCGATTGTACAGGTGTGCCTAATAAAGTGACCACTGAGTCTCAGTTTATTTTGGACATTTTTGTCGTAACAGAATTTATTTTCTGCATGTTGTCGCTGCTGATGCAAACAAAAATAAAGAATTTAAAGACGAAGACGTGAATAAATTTGACGCAGTGGTTTGAAATAAACAGATTTTTATCTGCAGTTTTCTCACACACACACACGTCCAAACATGAGGGATTTTGTTCCCTGACAGAAGACTGGAAGGCAAACGTCACCTGCAAGACCTCACGCAGGGAAGAAAAAAATCCAGGGTCGATCAGCTGACTTTCTTTTAAAACTCAACTTTAGCAAAAAAAAAACAAAAAAACAAAAAACTGTCTTTAACGAACTGACTCGTCTGTTTACATTAATTTCATTATTGATTAATCTGTTGATTATCATCTTTATTAATTGATTTTTTTAGTGTTTAAAATGTGAGCAAAAGAAAAAAAGTGCTAAAAGTCAAAGTGCTGTGTGAAGTCAGAGATGAGGATGAAGATGAGGATGAAGATGAGGGTGTGTTCTCACCATCTGACCCCCGGTGTGGCGCTGCTGCTGATGGTCAAACATGGCCGAGTCCAGCGACAGCCCCCTGCGGGCCCAGTACTTGCTGGAGAACATCATCATGGCAGGTTGCATCCTGGGTACTGGCTCCGGGCCGTCCTTCTTCATCACATGGGACGACGCCATGGGGAACCAGTGGGTGTACGAGTACCAGGGCTCCAGCCTGCTGCTGCTGCTCCTCACACTGATTCACACTGAGAGACACTCCTCCTCTGCTCCTCTGTCGGTCTAACAGTGACCCCACACCAGCTGCTGAAGCTTAAATACTGAGAGAGAGAAGCTCCTCCTCCTCCTCCTCCTCTGAACTGAGCACACCTCTGCTGCTGCTGCTGCTCAGAAACATCTTTGATTTTATATTTCACCTTTTTATCATCAACATTTGTCACAATATAAACAGGAAACACAAATTAAACACAATTATTCTGATAAAATAAAGAAAACATGAAATATAAACCAGACTGACAGTCTGCAGTCATGTCAGCTGCTCTGTGAGGCTTATTGGAGCTAAATGCTAACAGCAGCATGCTAAGCTAACACAACAAAACAATCAGCAGGAGCGCAACTACCTACTTTCTGAGGGGTATGCAGGCACATTACAGCCCCCCCCATCCTGATTCTTTCTCTCTCTTCTTCTCCTTTCTCTCCATTCTCACACCTGAATGACATGAACTTTTTGTGTTAAGGAGGTTTAAAAAATACACAGTCAAACCACATATAAAAAACATGAAATTTTAAATGATATCCTTATTGGATTGCTTATTATCCTGATTGGACGCTGCATCTGATCAGACTTATCAGATACATCACAACAGCACTGTAGTGTTATATCTGAGTGAAGACATTTAAACTCAAGTGTATCACTCCCAGGTTCTATAATTTATGTTTTATGATTCACCTTCTAGTTAAAAAAATGATAACTGTCTGAACAACAAAATAACCACAAACAAATTCCTTTATTTTTCTTGTCATGATCTGTTATATTGTAAATACTGATCAGTACACAGTTGCAGAACAACAGTAACCTGTGGTTTTACTAGTTTTACTACTTTATCTAACCTGAATATTTACAAGCCTCCTCTTGATACACTGACATAACTTACCTACTGTCTTTCAACCACTTTGAAAAGCTTTTTTTCATTCCTACGAAATCTTTCTCCTTCTCCCTCTTCCGTTTTCTGTTTTGTGCCCCTGAGAACTTTCTTTTCTGCTTCTCCATGTGTAGCTCCCTGTCATCAGGTGATAACACGATTCAAATGAAAACACTCGTGCTCCAGCGCGTGCTCGAGGGGGCGCGTACGTGCCTCTGTTATTGATCATGTCATTTACACATGCACAAACAGCTGTTAAATACAGAAAATGCTGACTCGAAATAATTTTCCCCCCATCGCTTTGGCGCCCCCTCTAGCGCAGCGCCCCTACGCGCCGCATACAGTGCATACCCACTTGTTGCGCCACTGACAGTCAGCCCCTCCCATCATGGCAGTTAATGCAAATTCAACCAATCCCTGTGAATTCTGCACAACCTTAAAATTTTGTCCAATCACCACAACTGTTCTGCAAACTTGACCAATCATAGCTTCCTGAGATCCACCAATCGTAGCTTCCTGAGTTCCACCGATCGTAGCTTCCCGTGAGTTCCACCGATCGTAGCTTCCGTGAGTTCCACCGATCGTAGCTTCCCGTGAGTTCCACCAATCGTAGCTTCCCGTGAGTTCCACCGATCGTAGCTTCCCGTGGAGTTCCACCAATCCGTAGCTTCCCGTGAGTTCCACCAATCGTAGCACTCCCCGAGCCAACAGTCACACATGAGTCTCAGAGAAGTGACCTGATGTCAGAGGAGACAGACTTCCCTCAGTACAATTACTTGTGCAAAGTAGAAGTACTGACTTCAACTTATAAAAAACTACAGTAAAATGAAACTCAGAGTGTAAAAAGAAAAAGTACCATCTTTTACGTTGTTTTTGTCTTATGTTTTTTACAGGTTTTTTTGTTTGTTTTTTCTCTTTTTTGTTCTTTTCTTATGAATTTTCTGTTGTTTTCTATATTGCTACATCTTTTATGTCTTGTCATGTCTTATTTGTGTTGTTCTTTTACGTTGTTTTTCTTGCCCTTTTTCATCTTGTTACAGTTTGTTACTCTGTGTTTTGTTGTCTCGTCTCGTCTCGGTCTCGTCCCGTCTGTCCTGTGTGATAAACTCTGATGGATCCACCAGTGAATCGTCTTTTCTGTCTTATTGTTTCGTCCATTCAGGTTGAAATCAGTCTTGATGTCTGAAGGCAGCGCACAATGATGCAAAATAACAATAATCAATAATTCACCTCAAAGTCATTAAAACTAAAGTAACGAGTCTGTTTATAAAATGTGAGGAGGAGAAAGTTCAGATATTTGGCATAAAAATCAGAAACTGAGGGAAACTGCTCACCTAATTTAGCATAAAGACTGGAACAGTCAGACAGTGGACAGTTTTGTTGTTTGTTTTCCTGATTGTTGTTATTTGTTTTTATTGTTGTTGTTAGTTTTTCTCATTCTTGTTTGTTTTGCCTGTTGTTTGATTTGTTGTGGTTGTTGTTTGGTTTTCTTGTTTCTTTTTTTTCTCTGTTGTTGTTTGTCTCGTTGTTTGTCCTTCTTTAGTTATTTGTCTTGTTGTCATTGTTTGTTTGTGGCCTTGTTGATGTTGTTGTTGTGTGTGCAGTGACTCTGTTAGCAGGTGATTCTGACTGACAGTCCGTCCACACAAAGCAGCTCCTCTTCAGTAAACCTCACAGATGGAGGCTGATAAGCGGCATTGGCGACTATCAGCTGAGCGCTGAGACAATTTCCTGCCACACAGGAAATGAAAGAGCAGTGAGACGGCAGGAGAAGCTGCGGCTGCTTTGTTCTCCCTCTGCTGCAGCTTTATGAGCTGATCGCAGGTGATACCTTCCTCCGTCTCCTCCACCTTCAACGCCAAATGTCCCCCATCAGAGGGGGAGGACAGGGGAGGACGTCCGTCAGACACATGAAAGCAGCTGAACTGACATTTGAGGGAAGACGAGTTTCAGCTCGGTGACATTTCTGCACAGATTCATGAATTTAAATCAGAATAAATTCATCTTTAGATCTTCAGTCAACACACGTTTCATAGTTCATAGTTCATGTTTATTAACATCATGTCGAGTTTTAAAGGAATATTTTAATTTCTTTCTTTTCTCAGCAGAAGTGAAATGAGGAGGGAGGGGCTGGTGTGACCTTTGGAAGAAAGAGGGAGGAGTCAGGTTTATATTCTAATTCAACCTTCATCCGCATAGTAAAGGACTGATGCAAACATCATGAAAGTTAAATTATTTTATTATTTAAGTGTTTCTACCGCGAGCTGCTCTGAGCTGCTACAAGTCGCTAGAGCCGCTGCGAGCCGCTCTGAGCTGCTACAAGTTGCTACACAGCCGCTCTGAGCTGCTACAAGTGCTACGAGCTGCTACGAGCCCTGCGAGCTGCTACGAGTCGCTACGAGCTGTTACGAGCCGCTCTGAGCTGCTACAAGTCGCTACGAGCCGCTGCAAGCCGCTCTGAGCTGCTACAAGTCACTACGAGCTGCTGCAAGCCGCTGCGAGCTGCTACGAGCGCTCTGAGCTGCTACAAGTCGCTACGAGCCGCTGTCGAGCCGCTCTGAGCTGCTACAAGTCGCTACGAGCCGCTCTGAGCTGCTACAAATCACTACGAGCTGCTGCGAGCCGCTCTGAGCTGCTACAAGCGCTACGAGCCGCTGACGAGCCGCTACGAGTGCTCGAGCTGACATGCTCGAGCCGCTGCGAGCCGCTCTGAGCTGCTACAAGTCGCTACGAGCCGCTGCGAGCCTGCTGCTCAGCACGACGCTGAGCTGCTACGAGTCGCTACGAGCGCTACGAGCCGCTCTGAGCTGCTACAAGCCGCTACGAGCCGCTGCAGCCGCTCTGAGCTGCTACAAGCCGCTACGAGCCGCTCGAGCGCTAACAGAAGCCGCCGAGCCGCTGAGCTGCTACAGCCTACGTACCGCTGAGCGCTCTGACTGCTACAATCCTACGAGCCGCTGCGAGCCGCTCTGAGCTGCTACAAGCCGCTACGAGCCGCTATGAGCCGCTGCAAGCGCTACGAGCTGCTCGAGCTGCTACAAGTCGCTACGAGCCGCTGCGAGCCGCTCTGAGCTGCTACAAGCGCTACGAGCCGCTCGAAGCCGCTCTGAGCTGCTACAAGTCGCTAGCGAGCCGCTGCGAAGCGCTACGAGCCGCTGCGAGCGAGCGCTCTGAGCTGCTACAGCCGCTACGAGCCGCTGCGAGCCGCTCTGAGCTGCTACAAGTCGCTACGAGCCGCGGGAGCCGCAAGCCGCGCGAGCCGCTCTGAGCTGCTACAAGCCTACGAGCCGCTGCGAGCCGCTCTGAGCTGCTACAAGTCGCTCGAGCCGCTGCGAGCGTACAGCCGCTCTGAGCGCTACAGAGCGCTGCAAGCCGCTCTGAGCTGCTACAAGTCGCTTCGAGCCGCTCGCTCGAGCTGCTACAAGCTGCTACGAGGACCGCTGCAGCCGCTCTGAGCTGCTACAAGTCCTTCGAGCGCTGCGAGCGCCGACTGCCTGAGCTGCTACAAGCCGCTACGAGCCGCTCTGAGCTGCTACAAGTCGTCGACTGCGAGCCGCACGAGCCGCTGGAGCCGCTCTGAGCTGCTACAAGTCGCTACAGCCAGCCGCTGCGCGTCTGAGCTGCTACAAGTCCTACGAGCCGCTCACCCTCCTCTCAAGTGCCGAGCCGCTCTGAGCTGCTACAAGCCGCTACAGCCTGTGAGCACCGCGAGCCGCTCTGAGCTGCTACAAGTCGCTACGAGCCGCTGGAGCCGCTCGAGCTGCTACAGTGCTACGAGCGCTCTGAGCTGCTACAAGTCGCTACGAGCCCCGAGCCGCTCTGAGCTGCTACAAGTCGCTACGAACCGCTGCGAGCCGCCGCGAGCGCTACGCCTGCGAGCGCTCTGAGCTGCTACAAGTCGCTACGAGCCGCTCTGAGCTGCTACAAGTCCTACGAGCCGCTGCCGAGGCCGCCGCGAGCCGCTACGAGCCGCTGCGAGCCGCTCGAGCTGCTACAAGCCCTAGACCCTGCTCAAGCGCTACGAGCCGCTGCAAGCCGCTCTGAGCTGCTACAAGTCGCTTCGAGCCGCGCGAGCTGTCGAGCCGCCGCGAGCTGCTACGAGCTGCTACGAGCCGCTGCGAGCTGCTACTGAAGCTCGCTACAGCGCTACGAGCCGCTCTGAGCTGCTACAAGTCGCTACGAGCCACTCGAGCGCTGCGAAGCCGCTACGAGCCGCTGCGAGCCGCTACGAGCCGCTCTGAGCTGCTACAAGCGCTACGAGCTGCTGCGAGCCGCTCTGAACTGCTACAAGTCGCTACGAGCCGCTCAGCCGCTCTGAGCTGCTACAAGCCGCTCGAGCCGCTGCGAGCCGCTCTGAGCTGCTACAAGCGTAGAGCCGCTGCGAGCCGCTCTGAGCTGCTACAAGTCGCTACGAGCCGCTCTGAGCTGCTACAAGCGCTACGAGCCGCTCTGAGCTGCTACAAGTCGCTACGAGCCGCTGCGAGCCGCTACGAAGTCCGCTACGAGCCGCTCTGAGCTGCTACAAGCCGCTACGAGCCGCTGGAGCGCTCTGACTGCTACAAGCCGCTACGAGCTGCTGCGAGCCGCTCTGAACTGCTACAAGCCGCTGCGAGCTCCGCTACGAGCCGCTCTGAGCTGCTACAAGTCGCTACGAGCTGCGAGCGCTCTGACTGCTACAAGCCGCTGCGAGCCGCTGCGAGCCGCTCTGAGCTGCTACAAGTCGCTACGAGCTGCTGCGAGCCGCTCTGACTGCTACAAGTCGCTACGAGCCGCTACAAGTCGTGAGCGTCTGCGAGCCGCTACGAGCCGCTCTGAGCTGCTACAGCGTGGAGCGCTGCGAGCCGCTCTGAGCTGCTACAAGTCGTAGAGCCGCTCTGAGCTGCTACAAGTCGCTACGAGCCGCTCTGAGCTGCTACAAGTCGCTACGAGCCACTCTGAGCTGCTACAAGTCGCTACGAGCCACTCTGAGCTGCTACAAGCCGCTACGAGCTGCTGCGAGCCGCTCTGAACTGCTACAAGTCGCTACGAGCCGCTACAAGTCGCTACGAGCCGCTCTGAGCTGCTACAAGTCGCTACGAGCCGCTCTGGCTGCTACAAGCCGCTGCGAGCCGCTGCGAGCCGCTCTGAGCTGCTACAAGTCGCTACGAGCCGCTCTGAGCTGCTACAAGTCGCTACGAGCCGCTGCGAGCCGCTACGAGCCGCTGCGAGCCGCTACGAGCCGCTATGAGTGCTCAGGCCGCGTTTCAAACCTGCAGCGTGGTGACTGAGAACTAAACCAGCTGTGGGAAGTGGAAGGCTCAAGTTGAGCTGTCATGTGACATAAATGCCCAATCACAAACCAGTTCCTGCACACTGGTGATGTGTGGAGCGTACCTCTGATGAAGGGGGAAGTGGAATTATGGGATGCCCTTTGCATTCTACTGGCAGAAGGATGTAGCCGTAACCATGACGATGAAGAGACGCTGCAGCAGCTGTTTAAAGGAGAACTTTGGTATTTTTGAACCTGTTTCCTTGTGTGTGTGTGTGTGTGTGTCTGTGTGTGTTCTACCAAGAACTTTTGTACATTCTAAGGACGTTATGAGAACACATTTAGGGTTCTACCAAGAAATTTTGTATTTTCTAAGGGTTTTATGTAGAACACACTCAGGGGGTTCTACCAAGGACCTCTTTATATTATGGTACAAAGAAGCCTTGACAAGAGTTCTTCTGGGATTTTAACAGGCTTGAAGGGGTTCTTACAGGAACCCTTAGTTTTACAAAGAACCCTTGACAAAAAGGGTTCTTCAGAAGAAAGTGGTTCTGGGTAAAGTCCTTCAGGTAGAACCTTTTTAGAACCGTTCTTTCTGAGAGACACAGTTTGTTTATAAGAAAAAGTAAAAACATTCCTGAAATGGTTTTATTGCCCAAAGAGTTCAATCGATTACATGAAAAGAGCAGAAATCACAGATGGTTAAAGAACCTGCAGAACAACACGGCAGAACTCCGTCAGAGCTTCTGTTCTTTAAAGCTGAGCGGCCACAGTTTCACTCCAAAACATCCTCAGTGTCGTCTGATTGATTACAGATATCTGATCACTCCATCAATAAACAGGTTGGTTTCTCTGTCAGTCCTGTTGTGATCATGTGACCATGTGACCATGTGATCTGAGTCACTTTGGACTGAAACTGTGGAACCACTGTGTCAGACTGGAACAGCAGAACATGAGGTCTGACTCAAAAAGGTGCTTGGTTGGTTTTAAAGGAACATTTTCACATTTTAGAAATAAACATGTTTTCTTACTGAGAGTTCAAAGAGAAGATGTTCTGCAGGACAAAGTTCCACAAATTTCAGCTGCATTTAATGTGTGTTTTGATTACTGAAGGCTTTAAATATCTCTTTAATACACAAAATACTGTTTTGGTTTTAAATATTGATTAATTAACTGAGCTAAATTTTGACTGTTCTGTGTGTTTAGACTCGTCTAAATTAAAATTTCAGTTCAACTGACAGGGAAATTAGCAGCGAGGAACATCCCTACTACACATCAGTTGACTGTCAGTGGCGGGGTCTGCCACAGGGTCCGTCATGACCTGTAATCAGGTGTTAGTGTTTGGCGTTTGATCTGATATCAGCGTCATTGTTTACTGATCACTCAACTGTATCAGAGCTGGATTAGCTTAATGCTAACAACGCTTCCTGCTGACACTGCTTCACATTAAAAACACTTCAGCAGGCTTTTATTGTGAAGCAGCCACAGGAAACAACATTTAACTTAAAATGGTATTTTGACAACTTCAACAAATGTTTTGATTTGATAGAATTTACGTGAATTGTTCAGCCTAGTTACCATAAACTGGAATTATCCTTTAATTTGATTTAATTTCAGTATAAACATAATCTCCTGCAGATTAAACCCGTTAATCTTCTCACTTCACTCCCAACAAGAAACCAGATTCTTTGCTAAAATGTGTCACTGTTCCTTTAAGTAAATAATATGACCTGTTAACTTCATCAGCATCAAAATATAAAAAAAACACAAATCAACATCTTCGTCACTCAGCAGGGCAGAGCGACGCTCCAGCGGCCACGTTCACATCCTCTTTTACTCCACTTCAGATGGATCGATTGATCAGGTATCAGGTGATTAATACTGATTGGAGAGGTTAGAACAGTTTGATCGGAGACGCAGCAGCTTCAGCTGTGTTTGACTGGAAAACACGCAGCCAATAAAACATCATGTTGACCCGGTGACACCGCGACCAGCTCCGCCCATCTTGAAGCTCCATCCAGACACGGTCGACGCCGGCTGCTCCGTCATCTGTTTTTAGAAGAACGCACCGATTGATCGGACGCTTTTCAGCCTGATCGGCTGATCAGTGTCAGATATATCTGAGTGTGCGCTGATTAATCAATCATTCTGAGTCATTTTTTAAAGAAAAAAGTCCAGAAGACCAAACAATTAATCGATTTGTGGAGAAATAATTGACAGATTGATCACTAGTTGAAAAACAGGTCTAAACATGTGAAAAGAGGAGAAGCGCACGGACGGACATGTGCTCTTATTTGACGTGACTTTGATGTTTTAATTTGGACCATGTCCCATCTGCTGGGGGCGGGGCTATTCTGCAGCCAGCCACCAGGAGGCATCCAGATGTTCGGGACACACTGTTGTATGTCAATGCTGCATGTCTATTTCAGAGCAGAACGTGTAGTTTGGCGAGTTAAACAGAGTTAAAGGTGTCGAATTTGTCCCGTGTCATTTGCTCTGTGTTGTCTACCCCATGTTGTTTACCCCGTGATGATCGCCCTGTGTCGGTAACCCCGTGGCGTTGCCCCGTGGCGTTTGCCCCGTGGCGTTCGCACCGTGGTGTCACCATGTCTGAATGGAGCTTTAGAAAACATCGTTAGCAGACGGAAGGAATGACTTTCTGACTCAAAGAGACAATATGGTACAAGAAATTACAAAAATAAGATTCTGAATAATCTTAAATCCTTTTTTTTACATTCTCCTCTTCTTCTTCTCCTCTGTCGTCATGACAAACACGCCACCGTCCTCCTGCTGACGTTCTGAGTCAGTCTCTCTGTTCACTACGATATGAAGGCAACTTTGCAGCTGTTGTGAGAGCTGGTTTCTCTCAAGTGTCCGTGGCCGTTGGAGCAGGCGGCGGCAGCGTCCGCTCGCTGTGTCGGTCTGAGAATCGGAGGAGATCCAGACTGCGTCAGCTCAGAACCAGAACCCTCAGGGTCTAGGCCCAGGATCGCGCTGATGGAATGAGGCAAATCCTGACGATGAGAAACGACACTTGGTCACTTTGACATCATACAAACATCGACAGACGAGATTCAAAAGACTGAACTCCTGTGACTCAGGTGTGGTAGGAAACAGATGATCTCTGGTGGAGCACACAGATGTACACCTGTGTGCGCCACCTGTTTTCACATGTTTGGACTCTGATCAACATTTTTCACCATTTTCTGACATTTTATGGACCAAATAACTAATCGATTAATGGAAGAATTATTGCCAGTTTGATCACGAGTTGAAAAATAAGTCCAAACATGTGAACACAGGTGGAGCAGACGTACGTACGTCTGTTTTCAGATGATAAGACTGTGACAGGATTACTCCCTGATTATAAGCAGATGTGATGTGACTGATGTTGAACGTACCTTACAGCTCTGTATCTGCAGACAGATTCCTTCTGCTTTCTGCAGGATTTCTTCAACATCCAGTTTCATTGAGAGCTCATTAATGTGCTGCAACGACAGAAGAACAGAACCGTGCTGATGTTATCGCTCGACGTGGAGCTAACGTGCTACAAGCTAACAGCTGATGGCGGTCCAGCGGCAGGTCTGCAGTCTCCTCTCAGCTCACCTTGAGGATCTCATTGAAGCCATAGTTCTCCTCCATGATCTTCTGTTTCTCTGTGTCCAGGATGGCGCAGCAGACCAGCAGGTGGAAGTTCTGACAGGGGAGACCGGTCCACATCACCTGAGGAGGACACACAGGTATATATTGAAACCCTGAACCCTAACCCGTCCACATCACCTGAGGAGGACACACAGGTACATATTGAAACCCCGAACCAGAACCCTAACCCGTCCACATCACCTGAAGTGGACACACAGGTACATATTGAAACCCTGAACCCTAACCCGTCCACATCACCTGAAGTGGACACACAGGTACATATTGAAACCCTGAACCCTAACCCGTCCACATCACCTGAAGTGGACACACAGGTACATATTGAAACCCTGAACCCTAACCCGTCCACATCACCTGAAGTGGACACACAGGTACATATTGAAACCCTGAACCCTAACCCGTCCACATCACCTGAAGTGGACACACAGGTACATATTGAAACCCTGAACCCTAACCCTCGCCACATCACCTGAAGTGGACACACAGGTACATATTGAAACCTGAACCCTAACCCGTCCACATCACCTGAAGTGGACACACAGGTACATATTGAAACCCTGAACCCGAACCCCTACCGCACACTGAAATCAGTCTTGATGTTGGAAGGTGGCGCACAATGATGCAAATTAAAAATAATCAATAATTCACCTCAAAGTCGGAGGAGGAGGAGAAAGTTCAGATATTTGTGATCAGATGTCAGAAAAATAACAACTCAAGTACAGATACCTGAAAGCTCTACTGAAGTACAGTAAACTAAAATCACAGTTTATACAAGTGGAGTGGAGCCAGTCGTCCACACTGTGAGCTCTCAGCTCTGTGAGAATGAATCATTGTTGTTGTGTTGGTCAGGATGAGTGTGTATCAGCTGCTCTGATGTTAAAAATGTTATCTTATACCAGAACAGAAACATTTACTGAAGGTAACAGTTACAATGATGGAAACTTTATCAGTGAGGTTAATATTTGCAGTAAATCTGGTGTTTGTGTCTCTTTTCTTAGGCAGATGCAGGAGGAGCTCCAAGTTAAAAAGGTTGTAAATGATATGAGATGTAATATGAGATGAAGATGAAGATGAAGATGATGGTCCTGCAGAGTGAACTCACCTCCCAGAGTCTGAGTACGTCTTGGAAACTGAGCTCCCTCTTAAATCTGATCAGCAACCAGCGGAAACAGAAATACAGATAACCTGAATCCTGAGACTCTGCAGAGAAAACACACACACACACACACTTTAATTATCTTAAAAACACACACAGTCAGAGTTCAGAGGAGGAAGAAACGACGGCTGACTTTATTGTGTTCACATGTAAAAACTCATCACAGCTCAACACATTTAAATAAAACTGTTTCACACAGACGAGTGTCTGACAGACCAGAGCAGTTTCATCCGACTGTAACTACATAAAACTACATTTATTTACTGCACATTCATTCATTCATTCATTCATCTTCTGTAACCGCTCATCCGTGAGGGTCGTGAGGGGCTGGAGCCTATCACAGCTGACGTTGGTCGAGAGGCGGGGTTCACCCTGGACAAGTCTCCAGTTCATCACAGGACTTTACTGCACATGTAAAGAACATCATGTGTTTCTAAACGCTGCAGCTGAATGATGCTGATGTTGAAATCTGACAACAACAGATCAGCTGATATAAACTCATAAACAGTCCTGATCGTCACTCCGTCATTATTTAGTATGTGATTATATACACTGACCTCTGACTGACTTCATGTGTCCCTGAACGCCACATTAACACAATAAAATAACTGAACACAAATAAAAATCATCCTAAAAGTTAAAAGTTGACCTCAGAGCTGACGTCATCTTGTTACGTTCTTTACCTTGTTTTTGTCTTTACATCTTTATGTTGTTTTTCATCTTGTAATTTTTTTTGGGTCATTTTTGTCTTAGGTCTTTTCCGTTGCTTTTTCATCTCCTTACATTTTAACATCATTTTTGACTTGTTACTTTTTTAAGTCTTTTTCCTGGTTTTTCATCTTGTAACTTTTTTTTGTTTTCGTTTGTTACACTTTATCTAGTTTTGTCGTCTTTTTAACGTTGTTTTTTTTGTCTCATTTACATTTTTTCTCATATTTTACATCTTATGTCTTTACTTATTTTGTCCTTTCTTATGTTTTTTTACTTTGTTTTTGTCTTGGTACATCTTTTACATCATTTTCATCTTGTTATGTACTTTACCTCACACAAGAGGAAAAGTCTTGTGTTTTGTTACATCGTCTCCGTCTCGTCCCGTCTGTCCTGTGTGATAAACTCTGATGGATCCACCAGTGAATCGTCTTTTCTCTGTCTTATTGTTTCATTCAGGTTGAAATCAGTCTTGATGTCTGAAGGCGGCGCACAATGATGCAAAATAACAATAATAAATAATTCACCTCAGAGTCATTAAAACTAAAGTAACGAGTCTGTTTATAAAATGTGAGGAGGAGAAAGTTCAGATATTTGTGATCAGATGTCAGAAAAATAAAAACTCAAGTAAAGTACAGATACCTGAGAACTGTACTGAAGTACAGTAACTAAGTATTTGTACTCTGTTACGTCCCACCTGTGCTGGGAGGACATGTTGATGGACCAGGACTGTTTGTGTAATGTGTGTGAATATCTGACACACTGTTGTTGCTCCTGCTGTTCCTGCTCGTGTGTTTCATACCGAGGTAGTTCCAGAAGGCCAAGTCCAGCAGTCTGAGCAGAGTACTGAGCTGGATCAGCTGAGTCTTCATCCCCTGCATCTGCTCCTCGAAGTTATGGTGCTGCACACACACACGCACACACATACATACACCACACACACACACACACACGCACACACATACACACACACACACACACACACACCACACACACACACAACACACACACACACACACACACACCAGCGTTCAACATTAAAGTGATACTCCACTTTACATGATAACCCACTCAGTATGTCCTCACCTCTATGCTGATGTGATGATGGGTGAAGACCTGCAACCCTGTTTTCTGCTGAAACTCCAGGATTGTTTAGTGAACTGAAGATCTTCACCATCATCACATCAGCATAGAGGTGAGACATACTGAGTGGATGATTATCTAAGAGTGGAATATCACTTTAATGTTTGTTGTCAGGAAAGTGGGTTCCTGGGTTGTAATTATTTCCAGATTGATCACTAGAAGGAAAATAGGTCCAAACAGGTGAAAACAGGTGGAGCACATGGACGAACGTCCAACATGTTTTACTCATCAGACAAGAAACAAAATAAAATACTGAGATAAATAATTTTATAAACTGTAGAATCACCAACAACTCACCATCTGGTCCATGAAGGAGACAAAACACCAGAAAGCGTCCACCTCGTTCTCCATCACGTAGAGGATCGGAGACAACAGGTCGCTCATCCCCTGAACGTAACCTGAACACAACACAAAGAGCTGCATAAATACATACAAACATCATCCAAATATTATTCAGAGTTTAACTGAAAGTCATCAAATAAAACCTGACTGGATGAATTATTCACTTAAAGGAACAGTGATGCATTTTGGGAAATAATTTGTTCTTTTTGTTTGGAGTTCAAAGAGGAGATTTACAGGTTTAATCTTCAATATATTAAATATATTCTAGTTTATCCTGAAGGAACAGATCAGATCAAAGGAGAATTCTAGTTTAGAAGAAGTTGAGTCACACATTTATCATGCCAAAAACAGCTTTAAAAATTATTAACACCATCACACCAATTCCAGGTTTTTTGGGGTGAAAATGATAAATTATTGCAATGTTGAGCACGTCTGTGTGCTCCACCTGTTTTCACATGTCTGGACATATTTAATAGACAAGATTGAGACAGGATCAATTTTTCACCATTTTCTGACATTTTATGGCCCAAACAACTGATCAATTAATTGAGAAAATGATCGACAGATTAATCAACGATAAACATGGTTGCAGGCGGACGTCCATGCCGTCCACATGTTTAGATCTTAGTCTTTCCTATAACAATTATTTTTATTAATTAAAAGTTTGTTTTTGATAAGAGACGTGTGACATGTATGAAAGAGATGATACGACGCATCTGTGCGCTCCTTCTTCTTACAAACACTCTGATCTGCATATTAAAGATCAGAATCACCAACGCTGACAATAAAATCTCACCAGAGATTTTAAAACCAACCAATAACGTTTTTACTGATCCACGGTGATATGAAGAGCTGATGGCGTCTCACCGAGGTCGAAGTCGTACATGCAGTAGGTCATCAGGATGTCGTGCAGGAGGACCAGACCCGGGTTATCGATGCCTTCGTAGAACCGGTTCGTTCTGTCTGTCCGGTTCACGTCTTTTTCTGAAAAGAGCGACAGATGAGACGTCTGCTAGTTTGATCCTGAAATGCAGTTTTCAACATTAACTTGTTCTTTAAAAGACAACTGAACTCAGGATTCCTGCATCTTTTCCAGAGTCTCATTCAAGGTGCATTTTCAAACCCCTTTCAGCAGCAACACATACCATCAAAACATTAGAACAATGCAGAACCACCATCACTTAGAACGTGGAAAGGAGAGTTATTAACATGTTGGTCTGGAGAGGATGACATTTATAATTAAAGATAAACAGTTTGCTTGTATTTAGAACTCATTTATGTCCCTCTTGGAAAATGAAACATGTTTTAGGTTTACATCTTTTTAATAATGTTTTTCACTCTATAGTAGGTGATGATGTATATATACAATGTAATCATCTGACAAAAAGTTAAATGGCTTGAATGAACGATCATCAAATAGATCAGCAAAAAATACTAAGCCACGATTGTGCCAAACCTTAAATGCCAGATCCAGCTGGGAAGGTGGGAAAAGATGGTTGAAAGTCAAAGGAGTTAGACCAGTTTTCGACCACACGGATGAGATTATGTTTTTTTAAAGTAACAGGTAGCAAAGATGCCAGCAAAGAGACAGGAGAGACAGGAAGACTAGACTGTAGTCCCATAAGTGACCATAGGGGTCCTTCTCCATCTTTAAAAGTGGTGATCCAATATGTTAACCTGGAGATGTTTGCTGACCAATAATACTGCAAAAAGTTTAGCAGGCCTAAGCCACCCTCCGATTTTGATCTCTCTAAACTTGCTCTTTTAATACGTGAGGGGGATTTATTCCAGATAAAGATACAAAGCAGGCGATCCAGCTGCTTAAAAAAACTTTGGTAGGAAAAAAGGAATCATTTGAAATAAATATAAAAACCTGGGCAATACTGTCATTTTCAAAATGAAACATGTTTTACTGACTGAAAACAAACCAGAGCTGCTTATTTCACAACAAATCAGAGAGAAAAATATCTATAAAATCAGATATTAACATGTGATTTCCCCTCATCATCATGTTTTTCATCCTGCCGTCTCGTCCACATAAATAAAAGAAATAAAGTCTGATAATTTGTCTCACCGATCAGACTCCTGTAGTCTCTCAGTCTGGAGTTTCTCCTCTCTTGTTCCTCACTGACCGACTTCCACTGCAGCTTCATCCTGAAGTATTCATCACTGACGGCAAGGAGACACTTCACATCAGTATAATAACAAACTGTTGTTATACTGTTATTAACTGTTATAACACCATCAGACGAGCTGTGTTCTCAAAGATTAATCACAATCTTGTCAACTGAAAAATAGATCCTGTTCTCACGTTTGGACCTATTTTTCAACTAGAGATCAATCTGGCAGTAATTTTTCCAATAATCGATCAGTTGTTTGGTTCATAAAATGTCCGAAAATGTTAAAAAATATTAATCAAAGTCCAAGATTATGGAGAAACCAAAAAATATTCACATTTAAGAAGCTGAAATTAGAGAATTTGGACTGTTTTTCTTAATCAATTATCAAAATTGTTGGTAATTAATTTAATAGTCAATTAATAATCGATTAACTGAATAATCTTTGCTGCTCTACATCGTATATAAATCTGATTATATTAACATCATCAGTCAACTTGTTAAATGTTTGATTTCTGATCAGTTTCAGGGTTAATAAAAGATCGTTTCCTCATCCATCAATCTGCTAATTATTTTCTCAACTGATCAATTAATAGTTTTGTCTATAAAACATCAAAGTAAAGTCCAATGTGATGTCTCCTAACAGTCTATATGTGTCTATTTACTAAATAACAAAACTGAACAAACTCATTTTTAAGTGATGATCATTCGATTATCAAAACGTTTGCAGATGAAATTTGATAAATCAATCAACTAATCAGTTCATTGACTACTTGTGCAGTTTGGATTTCAGAATCTTTTGCAGATGAAAACAGACACAGTGACGACTTTATGAGGAACTCCTGTCCACTGATTGGCTGATGAGATACCTGCCTTAGCGAGCAGGTGCTCAGGTGCTCCTAATAAAGTGGCCACTGAGCGATAACGTGAAGGTTCGTACGTTTTGGCTCTGTGCAGAGTTTTCCTCTCCTCCAGCGTGCTGTCCCATGGAAAATATCCCAACAGAAACTTCCAGGCTTCTTTCCTCACAGCGTGACATAGTCCCTGCAGATCACATGACACACACACACACACAAAAAATGAGAAACATGCTGAGTCATCAAATATACCTCATGATAAACGTGACGTGTCATTTTCAATACAGTTCAGACGATTAATTCATCAGTTTAACCTAAAATGTTTTATTGACTCGTCTGATTTTATTTGAGTCGGCAAATAAATCAAAGACTATAATTTATATCTGCAGCACGTTTTATAAAACTTTTAAATCGTGTGTACACCTTAAAGCACTTACAGTATTTTGTCTCATTTATGTTTTATATTGTTTTCCTGATGAGAGGAAATAAAAACAGTGAGATGACCTGTTAACTCAACCTGAAAATATTTATTTCTCATTTATTAAGTATTTAACATATTCTGTATGTTTTCAATAACACACGTGACATTAATTAACATTAACATTAATGCTAACAGAATGAGGCTAAAGCTAGCTTACATCTCAGCAAACATTGGTCAGATGGTGAAATACAGCAGGTATATCTACATGATAGATGACAGAAATACACTCATTAATGTGGGAAAAGGAAGCACAGGGACTCGATTAGTGCAGCGGATCTTGAGACGGGTCACCCAGCCAGACCAGCCGGACCACGATCACCACAGGAAGAGAGCCGGGATAAGAGCTAAGCTAACCTGGCTTAGACCTGAGACAGTGAGCCAGAGAGAGATGCATCGTCATTGACCCACTTTGATTCTTCATCAGCCCACATCCTCCTCCTCAAACCCCCACAGAACAAATGCAGATGCAGTGGATCTAACAAGTTTGACTGGAGGTTAAAGTTAAATTTAAAGCTAGCATTAGTTAGGAGGACATGCTAACGTTTGCAGCTTATGTTAGAGCAGATGAAGACAGAGTTTAATCCATTCACCGCACGTGTGCTGCGTGTCCTGCACTCCTTCAACATGGAGAGAAGAGGAGAGCTTGACAGCCATAGTTACGGTTGCTAAGCTATTACTGGACCATTGCTGTTTGGAGGCGGGGCTTAGTGAAGGGTCAGTTGGGTGGTGATAGCCTTTCAGTTTTAAAAAGTGGCTTCCCAGAGCTCTAACTTCACTGATGATGATAAATAAAAAGTCAAACTTGCCCCTTTAAAGATGACGTGTTTGAGGTGTGTGATGTTGATCATCCTCCCCTCTGCGTCCTGGTGTTTGGTCCAGTCGTCTGCTGACAGCGGCTCCCTCCTCGTCACCTGAGGCCTCGTTCCCAGGTCGATCTGACACACACACACACACACACATGCACTAACACATCCTTCTATCACAGAGAATCAGTGCATCATGATAACTTTAGTTTGTTTTGTATTAACGTGGCGTTGTCTCACCCTGGTGATGACCTCGAAGCCAGGCTCCTCCTGCTGGTTGATCTCCAGTCCCGGGATGACCTCACCCAGTAGGTCGGCCACCTCCTCCGGGGGGCGCTGGTGCTGCTCCTCCGTGCCCCGGAAAGCATCGAAGATGTAGTTGGTGACTTTGGAGAAGCCGCCCAGCGTGGTGACGTACGGGTCCTTTCTGAACTTCTGCTGGAGACAAACACACACAGCTCACTCCTCAGAGTTCATCCAGGGAACAAAATTCACTCTTTCCTTTTCCCCTAACCCTAACCCTGTCACAATCCTGTCAAGTGAAAAACAGAAGAATAGAACAGAGTAGATCTTCACGCTGTAGTTTCTTACATGCACGAGGCCGAAGTTGTTGTCATCCAGCAGGTTCTCGAAGGACTGAGACAGAGCTTTGTTCGGCGTGCTGACCAACAGACACGTTTCATCATCCGGAGCCCTAAAAACACAAAAAACACAACATTCACACATCAGCTGTCTCTGACTTTAACTAATGACAGACTGTTTAACTGACGGAGGTTTGTTTTCAAAAAATAGTCACATGATTCGACTGACAAACTGATTCAAATGATTTAAATCAAAGCTACTCTTGTTCTTATTGGCTGATTCTCTTAATCACCTGACTGATCATCTTTCTACTCAGTCACTTCTTCAGAGAGGCCAGACTTTAAAAAAGTAAAGAGCAAAGGAGTCGGATATTAAACTTTTCTTTTAAATGTGGAAAACAAACTTTTTATTTTTTCCCACTTTATTTAGATGTTATGTACAAAAATCAAAGCAGTTTCATAATCCCAGATTACAGAGATTAAACTAAATTCTGTCTGACTGAACAGCCTGAGATCAAACTTTTAAAAATAAAAACAAGTGTCTCTGTGCTTCATTACAGACATCAGCAATGAACGGACTCATCAGACTCTGATTCTCTAATAAACAATGTCAACAACCATAAATTTAGAGTTAGTCGGATTTTTTAAAATAAAATTATGATGATTTTAAAAAAATAATATATTATAAAATGATGAAAGGGTTTTGACATTGTGTGATGTTGTCTTGTTTATCCTTTCCATCTTTATTTATTTTTGACATGTTTTTATTTACTGACATGTTTTGTTTGTGTTCCTGTTGTATCTGATCTTTATTATGCTTTAGTGTTTTTTTTCTTGTGCTTCAGTTTCATCTTTAGTTTGTTTGTTTGTCTGTTTGTTTGTTTATTCTCATTGTTGTTCTTTGTGTTGTCAGGTTACCTCCTGGTCTGCTGCTCTGTTGCTTCACCTGTCAAATCATTTTTAAACTCTGTTTTTAAAGGTGTTTTATAAATAAAGTTATCAGTATTATTAAGCATGTTAAATAGGCCTGTTTTAAATAGAACTTGATGATGTTTCTATTCACATTAATATGAACTTTTCTTTTTATTATTATTCTGCACGCTCATAAATGATAAACAATGAAAGATTTTGTCATTTTAATCATATATTCTGTTTTTTTAGGGTGACTTTGTGATGCATTTACAGCGATGTTTATTAATGTGCACTGTCTCTGTCAAATAAACCAAATAAATAAATAAAAATAAAATGATCGATGGTCTCTGTGAAGGCCGATCAGAGCAGCCGATCAATAACAAACAACAGGGTCTGAAGTGTGGGTCGATGTTCTGTTTGCAGAGTAAATCTTCACCACCTCTGTCCTCTGTCACACACACACACAGACACACACACAGACAGGGACTTCATGGTGCGTTCAGGTGCACCTCGTAAACTCAGAAATCTCTACCTGAAAGGCTACAAAGGTTGTTTAAATCTTGAAAGTTTTTATATATTTTCTTCTTTTCCTTTGTTGAAATGTGTCGGCCTCCATCTGTCATGACTGTCTTGTTTTGTCACTGAAGTATTTTTTAATAATTAGACGCTAAAAATCAAAACAACGTCTCAATCATTTCTACATAGGCAGATCTTTAAAATCTATTTTAAAAATCTGATCAAACTCT
The DNA here is from genome assembly GCA_034769285.1 of Lutjanus argentimaculatus. NCBI lineage: Eukaryota > Metazoa > Chordata > Actinopteri > Lutjaniformes > Lutjanidae > Lutjanus > Lutjanus argentimaculatus. Next base: position 4,568,133 of record JAWZSL010000039.1, read on the forward strand.
GTTTCTATTCCTTAAGAACCTCTGTGATGTGAGTCGACTGACAGAAAATTAACCAGCAGTTATTTTGATGATCAATTAATCATGTGGAGTCATTTTTAGAGAAAATAAAATATCCCACAGTTCTCTGGTTCAGCTTGTGAAAGAAGATGTTCTGGTCTGATCACAGTAAACTGGATCTCTTTGGGTTCTGGACTGTTGGTGAGACAAAACAAAAGACATTTTAAAGCATCTATTATGTGTATTTTACTAATTTGAGCTGACGCTGTGTTTGTGTCTCTGCTTCACTCTCAGCACTCTCATCACGTTGATGCCTTTCACAATAAAAGCTGTAAAAAGTCACCATCCAGCAGAGACGAGCTGATGAACATACTGACAGATGGACGGTGACTCAGAGGTCTGAAACTGTGAGTCGACATCTTCACTCATCCTTTTCATTGATCTCTGCAGCACGTAATAAAAGATGATCCAGCCAATCAGAAGGCAGGCGGTCAGCGGACGTCACCGTGTGAAAATATCCGGTACTTAATGCAGACGATTTCATTATGAGCGTCTCCGATAAGAACTTTAATAACAGCTATCTGCTGCGAGATCGAGGAGACGCTGTCCCCGTCCTCAGGACACAATAATCTGAGCTAATAAAATGTGTCCACTGAGGCGACACACGACAACACACACAATCACTCTGCACGTGTGCAATTAACACGATTTAACATAAAAACAACACGACTGAGCAACAATTAAAAAATACTGTTCCTCTGAGCACAAACATCCAAAATCTAGCACAGCTTCCACCAAACTACACAAAGCAGGACGGATCAATATATGGATTATCGATCAAATATTTCATTGTGTTCATAGTTTGAGAAAGCACCAATAGTCAATTTGTTGTTTGGTCAATAAAATATTCAAAAAAAAAAAAAAAAAAAAAAAAAAAAAATCCTGTCATGAAAAATAAGTTCAAACGTGAAAACAGGTGGAGGCTCCACCTCTTTTCACGTTTGAACTTATTTTTCAACTCGTGATCAATCTGTCAATCATTTTTCCACTAATTGATCAGTTGTGCACGTTTCCATGTTTGTTGTTGTGTTGTTGTTGTTGTTGTGGTACTCACTCGCTGAGCAGAGCGAACCTCCTCAGGCTGTCCAGGAACTCGGTACTGCCGCCCTGGTGGAAGTGCAGAGCGGGCAGAGACGTGGACTCCTTCAGTCTGAAGACCAGGAAGGTCCAACCCTCCTCCTTCACCGTGACGGACCGGAGGTCACTGACGCTGAAGGAGAACGCCCACCGGCTCCTCTCATGGCTGTGGTTCAGAGAGCCTGACAGACCGCACGGAGGGAACACAACACACACGTCATCATCCTGCAGATCAGCTGTGATCCAGAACAATCAGATTTGTTTTGGGTCATTTCTGCAATCGACTCTACTGAGTTCAGACAAATGAAAATATCAGAACAGAATCAGCAGATGATCAATATTAAAGGCCTCTGATCGGGATGAGGACTCATCTCTCTGTGTAAACTTTATTAACACCTCGTCCCTGTGACGGTGAACTGTTGACTTGTGGTAAATGCAGTGAGACGTGTTTGTCAGGAAACACTTGTTATTTCCTCCAACATCCAAAACAGATTTCTGACACATCAGTTTTACAGTATATTTAATATCAGAGGCTGATTCCTCCAATAGATTCAGATTCTGATTACACTCATTATTGATCAAGTTCAGGATATTTCAGTACCAGTTTTACTTGGATATGAAAGAGATTCTAAGAGAATTTCACTGTTTGTGAGATTCTGTTTTCCTGTGAAACTCCAGCAGTCCAACCGAAGATAAACCGACGATAAACCGAAGATAAACCGATGATAAACCGAAGATAAACCGGCGATAAGCCGAAGTTAAGCCGAAGTTAAGCCGATGATAAACCGAAGATAAGCCGAAGATAAGCCGACGATAAGCCGCGATAAGCAGCGCGACGATAAGCCGACGATAAGCCTAAGTTAAGCCGGCGATAAACCGGCGATAAACCGGCGATAAACCGAAGATAAAACGACGATAAACCGACGATAAAACGACGATAAACCGACGATAAACCGACGATAAACCGAAGATAAACCGATGATAAACCGATGATAAACCGAAGATAAACTGACGATAAACCGACGATAAACCGACGATAAACCGAAGAAACACAGATGATAAACCGAAGATAAACCGATGATAAACTGAAGATAAACCGAAGAAACACCGATGATAAACCGAAGATAAACCAATGATAAACTGAAGATAAACCGAAGAAACACAATGATAAACCGACGATAAACCGAAGATAAACGAAGATAAACCGACGATAAACCGAAGATAAACCGACGATAAACAGAAGATAAACCGATGATAAACCGAAGATAAACCGATGATAAACTGAAGATAAACCGAAGAAACACCGATGATAAACCGACGATAAACCGACAATAAACCGATATAAACCGAAATAACCGAGATAAACCGACAATAAACCGAATATAAACCGACGATAAACCGAAGATAAACTGACGATAAACAGAAGATAAACCGATGATAAACCGAAGATAAACCGATGATAAACCGAAGATAAACCGATGATAAACCTAAGATAAACACGAAGAAAAAACCGATGATAAACCGACCGATAAAACCGAAGATAAACTGACGATTAAACCGACGATAAACCGAATATAAACACGATGATAAACAGAAGATAAACCAAAGATAAACCTACGATAAACCGAATATAAACCGACGATAAACCGAATATAAACCGATGATAAACCGACGATAAACCGAAGATAAACCGAAGATAAACCGAATATAAACCGAAGATAAACCGATATAAACGAAGATAAACCGATGATAAACCGAAGATAAACCGACGATAAACGAGATAAACCGAATAAACCGAAGATAAACCGACGATAAACAGAAGATAAACCGATGATAAACCGAAGATAAACGACGATAAACAGAAGATAAACCGATGATAAACAAAGATAAACCGAAGATAAACCGATGATAAACTGAAGACAAACCGAAGATAAACCGATGATAAACCGAAGATAAACCGATGATAAACCGATGATAAACTGAAGATAAACTACTCGGTCTCCATGAAAACAAGCAGTTTGATCCAACTGAGATTCATTTGTCTCAGGTGGACAGATCTCACAAAGTCAAGCCACGCAAGACCAGTGGGCTCAAACATTCAAGAGGAGACTGATCTTTGGGTTTTATGAATCAATATATAAAACTATAAATATGTCTGATATATATAAAAAACACAGGGGGAGTGTTTGAACGATGAATAAAATGACTCTGTGTAAGCAGACGTGAGTCTCAGCAGATGAAGAAGATCGACTCACCTTCTCCGTTGGTGCAGCTCTTCTTCTTGAAGGACACGGCGTTGACCATGTCCCACTCTGTCTCGTAGCTCTGCTGTGTCTCCAGCAGCTGGTGGGACCTCTCACCTGAGCACTGGTCCCACTCCATCACTGAACTGGAGTCCTGATCAAACACACACACACACGTGTCAGTTTTACACTCGCTGTGCTGGTTAAAATAAACTGGAGTGAATCTGGATCAATGGTGGATCCAGATTCACAGATTAGATTTTATACGTCTCCTCTACGTTCTCTATGATGTCACATGGATTTATGTTCCTGAATGAGACCACTGGCTGTTCAATGAACTTAATCTACCACAGGTCATGTGATCTGATCAGGTCACATGATATGTTCTTTATCTCTACTGTCAGGTTCCACTGACTCTGTTTACAGTGCTACGGTGTTCTACAGTGTTCTACAACCTGTGCATTGCTTGTTGTTGTGCCTGTTTGCTTTTTGTTGTTTCCTGCTTCGTTTTTTGGTTTTGCTGGTTGTTGCTGTGCCTGTCTCTTGTTGCGTTGCTCATGTCTCTCTGTGTTTGCTTGTTGGTTGTTGTGTTGCTCATGTCTCTCTGTGTTTGCTTGTTGGCTGTTGTGTTGCTCATGTCTCTCTGTGTTGCTTTTGTTATTGCTGTGTACTCTGTTGTTGCTGTTGCTCATGATCTCTTGTTTTGCTTTTGTTGTTGTGTTGCTCATGTCTCTCTGTGTTTGCTTTTTGGTTGTTGCGTTGCTCATGTCTCTCTGTGTTTGCTTGTTGGTTGTTGCGTTGCTCATGTCTCTCTGTGTTTGCTTGTTGGTTGTTGCGTTGCTCATGTCTCTGTGTTTGCTTGTTGGTTGTTGCGTTGCTCATGTCTCTCTGTGTTTGCTTGTTGGTTGTTGTGTTGCTCATGTCTCTCTGTGTTTGCTTGTTGGTTGTTGTGTTGCTCATGTCTCTCTGTGTTTGGTTGTTGGTTGTTGCTGTGCCTGTCTCCTGTTGTTGCGTTGCTCTTGTCTCTGTGTTTGCTTGTTGGTTGTTGCGTTGCTCATGTCTCTCTGTGTTTGTTTGTTGGTTGTTGTGTTGCTCATGTCACTCTGTGTTTGCTTGTTGGTTGTTGTGTTGCTCATGTCTCTCTGTGTTTGCTTGTTGGTTGTTGCTGTGCCTGTCTCCTGTTGTTGTGTTGCTCATGTCTCTCTGTGTTTGCTTGTTGTGTTGCTCATGTCTCTCTGTGTTTGCTTGTTGGTTGTTGCTGTCGTCCTGTGTTGCTGTGCTCATGTCTCCTTGTTGCTTGTGTTTGCTCATGTCTCTCTGTGTTTGCTTGTTGGTTGTTGCTGTGCCTGTCTCCTGTTGTTGTGTTGCTCATGTCTCTCTGTGTTTGCTTGTTGGTTGTTGCTGTGCCTGTCTCCTGTTGTTGTGTTGCTCATGTCTCTCTGTGTTTGCTTGTTGGTTGTTGCGTTGCTCATGTCTCTCTGTGTTTGCTTGTTGGTTGTTGTGTTGCTCATGTCTCTCTGTGTTTGCTTGTTGGTTGTTGCTGTGCCTGTCTCCTGTTGTTGCGTTGCTCATGTCTCTCTGTGCTTGCTTGTTGGTTGTTGCGTTGCTCATGTCTCTGTGTTTGCTTGTTGGTTGTTGCGTTGCTTATGTCTCTCTGTGTTTGCTTGTTGGTTGTTGCGTTGCTCATGTCTCTCTGTGTTTGCTTGTTGGTTGTTGCGCTGTCATGTCTCTCTGTGTTTGCTTGTTGGTTGTTGCTGTCGTGTCTCCTGTTCTTGTGTTGCTCATGTCTCTCTGGATTGCTTGTTGGTTGCTCATGTCTCTCTGTGTTGTGTTGTGTGCTCATTTCTCTTGTGTTTGCGTTGTTGTTTTGCTGTGCTTGTCTGTTGTTGTGTTGCTCATGTCTCTGTTTCTTGTGGTGTTGCTGTGCTGTTCCTGGTTGTTGCGTTGCTCATGTCTCTCTGTGTTTGCTTGTTGGTTGTTGCGTTGCTCATGTCTCTCTGTGTTTGCTTGTTGGTTGTTGTCGTTGTCATGTCTCTCGTGTGCTTTGCTGCTGTCTCTGTTGTTGTCGTTGCTCATGTCTCTCATGTGTTTGCTTGTTGGTTGTTGTCGTTGCTCATGTCTTTCTGTTTTGTTGGTTGCTGTGTTGCTCATGTCCTCGGTTGCTTGTTGCTGTGCCTGTCTCCTGTTGTTGGTTGCTCATGTCTCTCTGTGTTTGCTTGTTGGTTGTTGTGTTGCTCATGTCTCTCTGTGTTTGCTTGTTGCTGTGTGTCTCCTGTTGGTTGCTCATGTCTCTCTGTGTTTGCTTGTTGCTGTGTGTCTCTGTGTTTGTCTCATGTCTCTCTGTGCTTGCTTGTTGGTTGTTGCGTTGCTCATGTCTCTGTGTTTGCTTGTTGGTTGTTGCGTTGCTATGTCTCTCTGTGTTTGCTTGTTGGCTTGTTGTGTTGCTCATGTCTCTCTGTGTTTGCTTGTTGGTTGTTTGCTGTGCCTGTCTCCTGTTGTTGCGTTGCTCATGTTCTCTTGTGTTGCTTGTTGGTTGTTGCGTTGCTCATGTCTCTCTGTGTTTGCTTGTTGGTTGTTGGTTGCTCATGTCTCTCTGTGTTTGCTTGTTGGTTGTTTGTGTTGCTCATGTCTCTCTGTGTTTGCTTGTTGGTTGTTGCTTGTCCTGTCTCTCTGTTGTTTTTGCTCATGTCTCTCTGGTTTGCTTGTGTTGCTCATGTCTCTCTGTGTTTGCTGTTGGTGTTTGTGATGTCTCTGTTGTTGTGTTGCTCATGTCTCTCTGTTTGCTTGTTGGTTGTTGCGTTGCTCATGTCTCTCTGTGTTCTTGTTGGTTGTTGTGTTGCTCATGTTCTCTGTGTTTGCTTGTTGGTTGTTGCGTTGTCTGTCTCTCTGTGTTTGCTTGTTGGTGTTGCTTGCTCATGTCTCTCTGTGTTTGCTTGTTGTTGTTGTTGCTCATGTCTCTCTGTGTTTGCTTGTTGGTGTTGTTGCTCTGTGCCTGGTCTCTGTTGTTTGTGTTGCTCATGTCTCTCTGTGTTTGCTTGTTGGTTGTTGCTGTGCCTGTCTCCTGTTGTTGTGTTGTCATGTCTCTCTGTGTTTGCTTGTTGGTTGTTGCGTTGCTTCATGTCTCTCTGTGTTTGCTTGTTGGTTGTTGTGTTGCTCATGTCTCTCTGTGTTTGCTTGTTGGTTGTTGCTGTGCTCATGTCTCCTGTCTTGCTTTGTTGTTGCGTTGCTCATGTCTCTGTGTCTTGCTTGTTGGTTGTTGCGTTGCTTATGTCTCTCTGTGTTTGCTTGTTGTTGCGTTGCTCATGTCTCTCTGTGTTTGCTTGTTGGTTGTTGCGTGCTCATGTCTCTCTGTGTTTGCTTGTTGGTTGTTGCTTGCGTGTCTCACTGTTCTTGTGTGCTCATGTCTCTCTGTGTTTGCTTGTGTTGTTGCTTGCTCATGTCTCTCTGTGTTGCTTGCTTGTTGTTGTGTTGCTCATGTCTCTCTGTGTTTGCTTGTTGGTTGTTGCTGTGCCTGTCTCCTGTTGTTGCGTTGCTCATGTCTCTCCGTGCTTGCTTGTTGGTTGTTGCGTTGCTCATGTCTCTCTTGTTTGTTGTTGTGTTCTTGCTCATGTCTCTCTGTGTTTGCTTGTTGGTTGTTGCGTTGCTCATGTCTCTCTGTGTTTGCTTGTTGGTTGTTGTGTTGCTCATGTCTCTCTGTGTTGCTTTTTGGTTGTTGCTGTGCCTGTCTCCTGTTGTTGCGTTTGCTCATGTCTCTCTGTGTTTGCTTGTTGGTTGTTGCTGTTGCTCATGTCTCTCTGTGTTTGCTTGTTGGTTGTGCGTTGCTCATGTCTCCTGTGTTTGCTTGTTGGTTGTTTGTGTTGCTCATGTCTCTCTGTGTTTGCTTGTTGGTTGTTGTCGTTGCTCATGTTCTCTGTGTTTGCTTGTTGGTTGTTGCGTTGCTCATGTCTCCTGTGTTTGCTTGTGGTTTTGGTGCTCATGTCTCTCTGTGTTTGCTTGTTGGCTGTTGTTGCTCATGTCTCTCTGTGTTTGCTTGTTGGTTGTTGCTGTGCGTGTCTCCTGTTTTGTGTTGCTCATGTCTCTCTGTTTGTTGCTTGTTGTTGTTGCTCATGTCTCTCTGTGTTTGCTTGTTGTGTTGCTCATGTCTCTCTGTGTTTGCTTGTTGGTTGTTGTGTTGCTCATGTCCTTCTCTGTTTGTTGTTGCTGTGCCTGTCTCCTGGTTTGTTGTGGTTGCTCATGTCTCTCTTGTGCTTGTTGCTGTGCCTTCCTGGTTGTTGTGTGTCATGTCTCTCTGTGTTGCTTGTTGGTTGTTGCTGCTCATGTCTCTTGTTTGCTTGTTGGTTGTTGGTTGCTCATGTCTCTCTGTGTTTGCTTGTTGCTGTTGTTTGCTCATGTCTCTCTGTGTTTGCTTGTTGGTTGTTGCTGTGCCTGTCTCCTGTTGTTGTCGTTGCTCATGTCTCTGTGTTTGCTTGTTGTTGTTGCGTTGCTCATGTCTCTCTGTGTTTGCTTGTTGGTTGTTGCGTTGCTCATGTCTCTCTGGTTGCTTGTTGTGTTGCTCATGTCTCTCTGTGTTGCTTGTTGGTTGTTGCTGTGCCTGTCTCCTGTTGTTGTGTTGCTCATGTCTCTCTGTGTTTGCTTGTTGGTTTTGCGTTGCTCATGTCTCTCTGTGTTTGCTTGTTGGTTGTTGCTGTGCTTCTCGTTGTGTTGCTCATGTCTCTCTGTGTTTGCTTGTTGGTTGTTGCTGTGCCTGTCTCCTGTTGTTGTGTTGCTCATGTCTCTCTGTGTTTGCTTGTTGGTTGTTGCGTGCTCTGTCTCCTGTGTTGTTGTTGCGTTGCTCATGTCTCTCTGTGTTTGCTTGTTGGTTGTTGCGTTGCTCATGTCTCTCTGTGTTTGCTTGTTGGTTGTTGGTTGTTCATGTCTCTCTGTGTTTGCTTGTTGGTTGTTGGTTGTTCATGTCTCTCTGTGTTTGCTTTGTTGTGTGCTCATGTCTCCTGTTGTTGCTTGTTGTCTCTTTGTGCTTCTCTGTTGTTGCGTTGCTCATGTCTCTCTGTGTTGCTTGTTGGTTGTTGCGTTGCTCATGTCTCTCTGTGTTTGCTTGTTGGTTGTTGCGTTGTCATGTCTCTCTGTGTTTGCTTGTTGGTTGTTGCGTTGCTCATGTCTCTCTGTGTTTGCTTGTTGGTTGTTGTGTTGCTCATGTCTCTCTGTGTTTGCTTTTTGGTTGTTGCTGTGCCTGTCTCCTGTTGTTGGTTGCTCATGTCTCTCTGTGTTTTGCTTGTTGATGTGGTGCTGTTCCTGTTGTTGTTGCTCATGTCTCTCTGTGTTGCTTGTTGCTGTTGTTTGTTGGTTGCTCATGTCTCGCTGTGTTGTTGCTGTGTTGTTTGTTGTTGTGTTGCTCATGTCTCTCTGTGTTTGCTTGTTGTTGTTGCTTGCTCTTGTCTTGTGCTTGTTTGCTGTTGTTCTGTTGTTGGTTGCTCATGTCTCTCTGTGTTTGCTTGTTGGTTGTTGCTGTTGCTCATGTCTCTCTGTGTTTGCTTGTTGGTGCTGTTGCGTTGCTCATGTCTCTCTGTGTTTGTTTGTTGGTTGTTGCTGTGCCGTGTCTCCTGTTGTTGTGTTGCTCATGTCTCTCTGTGTTTAAACCATGTTAATTTGACAGCAAAATCTTGATTTGTTTTGTAGTTCATAGTCTCTTTGACTAATGATTTGCTTTTTAGTCTAATTTAGTCATTCTAAATTGTTTTAGTTTTGTTGACGAAATATCATAAGTTCTGTGTTGTGACGAACTGCAGTAATTTGTCGACTAAAGTGTGATAAAGTGGTAATGTAACTTCCTTATTCGTGAAGTCATTACTCATCCTGATCACTGTTTGCCACCTGTGTTCTCAGGACCTGCCCTCATGTTTAGATGTTTCCCTGCTCAACACACTGTTTCAAATGATCAGCTCGTCACCAGCTCTGCAAAGCTGATAACAACTGTTTGAGCAGGTGTGTTGAGCAGGGAACATCTAAAACATGCAGGCGGTCCTTGAGGACGGGTTGGGAACTGACTTGATCCCGACCAAGATTGATTTTCAAACTTCTCTGCTACTGCCTGTTGTGCGTTAGCAACAGCGGTCTCAGTTTTTGCTGTTAATTGTTCGTTTCTCACGTCTCTCACTGTGTTTGTACGTTGTATAACGGTTGTTCGTGCTCTAATGTCTTCTCGTGTTTGCTTGTTGTGTTGCTCATGTCTCTCTGTGTTTGCTTGTTGGTTGTTGCTGTGCGTGTCTCCTGTTGTTGTGTTGCTCATGTCTCTCTGTGTTTGCTTGTTGTTTTGCTCATGTCTCTCTGTGTTTGCTTGTTGGTTGTTGCTGTGCCTGTCTCCTGTTGTTGTGTTGCTCATGTCTCTCTGTGTTTGCTTGTTGGTTGTTGCTGTGCCTGTCTCCTGTTGTTGTGTTGCTCATGTCTCTCTGTGTTTGCTTGTTGGGTTGTTGCTGTGCCTGTCTCCTGTTGTTGCGTTTGCTCATGTCTCTTTGTGTTTGCTTGTTGGTTGTTGCGTTGCTCATGTCTCTCTGTGTTTGCTTGTTGGTTGTTGTGTTGTTCATGTCTCTCTGTGTTTGCTTGTTGGTTGTTGCATTGCTCATGTCTCTCTGTGTTTGCTTGTTGGTTGTTGTGTTGCTCATGTCTCTCTGTGTTTGCTTTTTGGTTGTTGCTGTGCCTGTCTCCTGTTGTTGTGTTGCTCATGTCTCTCTGTGTTTGCTTGTTGGTTGATGCTGTGCCTGTCTCCTGTTGTTGTGTTGCTCATGTCTCTCTGTGTTTGCTTGTTGCTGTGCCTGTCTCCTGTTGTTGTGTTGCTCATGTCTCTCTGTGTTTGCTTGCTGCTGTGTCTGTCTCCTGTTGTTGTGTTGCTCATGTCCCCTCTGTGTTTGCTTGTTGTGTTGCTCATGTCTCTCTGTGTTTGCTTGTTGCTGTGCCTGTCTCCTGTTGTTGTGTTGCTCATGTCTCTCTGTGTTTGCTTGTTGGTTGTTGTGTTGCTCATGTCTCTCTGTGTTTGCTTGTTGCTGTGCCTGTTCCTCTGTTGTTGCGTTGCTCATGTCTCTCTGTGTTTGTTTGTTGGTTGTTGCTGTGCCTGTCTCCTGTTGTTGTGTTGCTCATGTCTCTCTGTGTTTAAACCAGTGTTAATTTTGACAGCAAAATTTGATTTAGTTTTAGTCATAGTCTTTTGACTAAAATGTAATTTAGTTTTAGTCATAATTTAGTCATCTAAATTGTTTTAGTTTTAGTTGACGAAATATCATAAGATTATAGTTGACGAAAACTGCAGTAGATTTAGTCGACTAAAAAGTGTGAAAAGGGTAATATGTAAACTTTCCCTTCAATTTCTGAAAGTCATTACGTTCACCTAGATCACTGTTTCCCAACCCTGGTCCTCAGGGACCCCTGCCCTGCATGTTTTAGATGTTTCCCTGCTCCAACACACCTGATTCAAATGATCAGCTCGTCACCAAGCCTCTGCAGAAGCCTGATAACAACCTGATCATTTGAGTCAGGTGTGTTGGAGCAGGGAAACATCTAAAACATGCAGGGCAGGGGTCCTTGAGGACCAGGGTTGGGAAACACTGACCTAGATCCACCGATCCACAGATTGATTTATCAAAGCCTTCGTTGAAAACAAATGCATACTGCCGAGGGGGGTTAGCAAAACAGCGGAAAAATCACGCAGATTTATATAGCTACGCTAAATAATCGATAAAAGTCGTATTCTCACGAACATCACGTCTCAAACTTAATAATTCACCCGTAAGCCGTGTAATAAACGGGATAACGTCCAGTGACTTGAATGTCGTGGAAAAATAAACTCCGCCAGGATGTATGGAACGGGTTCCATTCATCCCCATCCGTTGCTTAACATGCTTACCTGTGTGTGGATTTCAGGATGACTCGACTGTAAATGTCTCTTCAAGTTCGTTGTATTTTTGCCGGTAATCCTAGCGCTACACTTTTTACACAGCGTCTTGTTTTCCTTCACATCAAATGTAAAATTTGTCCGTATATCTTCTCTCCTCTTCCTCCCAGGCATTGACATTCTGTTGTCTTCCGTGTGAAACAAGTTAGTTGGGAGAAAGTTGTATACATTCCCGGGTCAGTCTCAAACTAGCTCAAAGTGTGTACATAACTTCCTTACCACGTTGCTCTGATTGGTTCTCCTCCCAACTCCTCCCGCCTCTTCCTAAATCATCATTACCATCCACAAACGAAATTAGTTCTGAATGGATCTCGTCTCTGGCAGACATTTCCGTCTCGTTTTTATTCGTTGACGAAAATGTCAATACACCTCGTCATTGTCTTAGTCCTCGTGAATGAATTTTTATTTAGTTATCGTCTCGTTTTAGTCAGAAAAAAAAGGTCGTTGATGATAACTATGACGAAAATTTTTCGTCAACAAAATTAACACTGGTTTAAACTTGTGATAAACTTTTAACCTGTTTTCCTCCAGAGACTCTTTCTTTTTTCCAGGCTGCCTTCATTAATCAGAATTTGTTCCTGATGACTCGTCTGGTTAAATAAAGGTCAAATAAAATAAAATAAATGTGGAAGACTTTTAGTGTTGTTATTGAAGTTGTCGAAAATATCAAAGTATTGATTCTTTTAAATATCACGTATTTAAAAACAATAAAATATTAACATTTAATTGTATTAAAAGTAGTGAAGCGATTTATTATTTATTGTTCTGCCTGAACTTCGCCTAGCAGCACAGCAGAACCAGACAGTGTTGAGTTCCTTTTCAGTTCCAGTTTTCAGTTCCTTTTCTAATTCAAAATATAAAGAGATAATATAACAACAATAATAAACTATGTGCACGTTGTTAATAAAGAAAAAAAAGGAACAAAATGATCTTGTACTGAAGTTTAACATTCTGGTTGTTATAAAACTTGAACAGCTGTGTGTGTATTTAAAGAAAGAGAAACAAACCTTTCCAGCACACAGCATGTTTGACGGGTCGACCGTGTCCTCCAGAGGTCTGAACTCCACAACGATTTCAGCATCCTGACGGAGTGACGACACAAAAACACGTCAGCAACACAATCACAAACACTTTATTGATCCCCGGGACGTTACAGACGCTCCCGTTCAAATAACAGAAAATATAGATATGAGCAGAGAGAAATATAAGAATAAAAAATAGGTACATTCTAATTCAAAATATAAAGAGATAATATAACAACAATAATAAATATGTACAATAACAAGTGTGTACAGGTGCATGTATCTTATCAACAATATAATCAATCATCACGATCATATTCTGGTGTAACAGATTCAAACTAACACTCAGCTTTATGAACCATTAATAACACTGAACCAGCTGATTAATCACTGACAGGAAATGAACTGATAATCAATCTGATTATATGATCAATTAAACCATGGAGTCATTTTATAAACAAAAACCTCCTGCTGTCAACTTCTCATGGGAATATTTGATTATTGTTGTTTCGCACAATTTATAAACTACAGAGATAAAAACAATTAATCAATGATCGATAAGAATCTGATCGATCATGTAAGATTTCATTGATCTTCTATCAAATAAACATGAGAAACATGAAGTTTTTTATATGTTTCACAGGTTACACTCATAAAAATAAAGGTTCTAAAAGGGTTCTTCCTGAAGGACCGTGGTTCTACCCAGAACTATTTGTCTTCTGAAGAACCCTTTTGGGAAGAAAGCATTTGTCAAGGGTTCTCTGTAAGGCTAAGGGTTCCATTAAGAACCCTTTTCATCCAAAGAACCTTTTTTAGAAGAAAGAGTTCTTCAAGGATTGTTGAAATCCTTCAAGAACTCTTTCAAGGGTTCTCTGTACCATGATTTAAAACGGTTCTCAGAAGAACCTCCTAAATGTGTTCCAGATAAAACCCTTGGAATATAAAAAGGTTCCCGGTAGGACCTCCTGGTTGGAGTCTTGTTAGCACCCTTAGAAAGGTTCTGGATAGAACCACCAGGATGGGTTCTAAGCTGAACCATTGCACCATAAAAGGGTTCTCTGTAGAACCTCTCACAGGGGGTTCTAGGTGAAACCTTTCACAGATGGTTCTAGATAGAACCCTTTATGTTGGGTTCTAGGTAGAACTCTTTGGGAGTGTTTTATTAAAAGTTCTAACAAGAACCAAACATGGTTCTCCTGTGGGGACAAGCTGAAGAACCCTATATGGTTCTAGTTTCCAGCTGTATTTCTAAGGTCTTATGTAACACTGTCGGAGAACATGGAACATGTTGCTGCGGAAATAAAACTTTGATAAATGCAACATTTTTAAGATTTTGTCAGTCTGATTAATTGATCGTTAACTTTACCAATGATCGATCTGTAAATGAATTGATAACTGTCGTTAGCTGCAGCCTCACACTGATGTGTGACCCGTGTTTTACCTTGTCAACGATCCTCAGAGACCCTGAAACAAGTAAATCCTGCTCGATGGCGTCTTCATCGCTGCTCGGATGGATGAAGACTCCTTCATGTTCAAATATGACCTGTGTGACAGACGGAACGTTAAGACGTGGTTCTTCTCTATGTGTAACACCACAGATCTCACGTCGGGATGCAGGATCCTGGAGTTTTATTTTCCAGCTAATGTCAGAGAACATCGAGTCTCTCCTGCAGTGAATTAACATGTCACTCTGCCTACCTTTATCCTGACGGCCCACTGACAGACATAGAATTTCAAAATAAAATACTGTGCTCTTCAAAATAAAAAACAATGATTCAAAATGTTCCCCATTAAAAAATAATAACACCCCAACAGCTCAAACCTCTGTTTTAAATGTTTAATACATAAAGGTACATTTTTCCAGGTGTTCTGGTCGAGCCGTCACATCCAAGCATTTTGGAAAGACGTTCACTCTGTAATTCAGCAGGTCACCAGCAGGTGGCGCTCACTGACTCCTTCGTTTTACTCGCTGAACCAGATTTCAGGTAATTTCTCAAGAAGTTTGGTTAAACCTCCTGCTGAGATTCACAAACATTGATGAGTCTTCATCTTCAGGAAAAGTGGACTTAACTGAGCGATCGACTGCAAACACGCAAGAGGAACAAACTGAAGCTACATTAAAGGGACAGTTCACCCCAAAAATCCCCAGAAATCATGAACCACTTCCTCAAGAAAATCCACACAACTTGTTGTGAGCAGTTTCATGGAGGAACTATTCTCTTTCTACTGAACTACACCCACCAACCGTATCACTGCACAGAGGGAAGCGTGCATCAACTGGACAAGAGGAGGATAGTGTTCACATCCCGCGCTGTCATGTGCACGAGCCTCTCGTCCATGAGGAGATGATGCGCGCTTCTGTCTGTGCAGTTCCTACATGAAACTGCTCACAATAAGGTCTGTGATTTTCGATAAAGAGAAGTTGCTGTTGAGTTTTTCAAATGTTATTATTTAGTATAGTATTTAGTATTTTTGTCTCTTTGAGCTCCACAAGCTGAGTGTCATCTGCTTTCATTATACTGAAGAGAAGTCAGACATCTCTATAACTCTGCAGCTCAAACCAAAACTATCCAGATGGATTAACAGAACTACAGGGAGGAGGAGAAATATGTAGTTTGGATTTTGGGTTGAACTGTCGGGCTCAGGAGTATGTCTTCTAAATAACATCAGGGGAACGACATGCAGCTAACGGCCACATGTGGGGGTCGAACCTACGGCCGCTGCAGAGGACTCACAGCCTCCATACATGAGGCACACACTCTACCAAATGAGCTCCCCATGCGCCCCTGCAATACAGCTTTTATACAGCATTTAAAATGCATATATTGTTTTACTGATGAAAGGAAAAAAACAAGAGCCTGTATTACTCATTTATAAAACATTTAATATATGTAAATGTTTTCAATAACTGCGTTAGATTTTTTGTTAAATTAATTATCAGTCATGTGGATATAATGAAAAACAAAAGATGACATCACTTCACTGTATCGCAGCCTTTAAACCAGAGAAATAAAACCCCACATAGTCTCATATCAACATAATAATTATAATTATATAATATCGATATACTGCCCACAGTTCATGAACGTGACGGTGTGTAGTTCAGCTGGAACTTCAGAGCTGTGAACTGTTGTTTTCACTGAAAAACACACCACAAACTTTGTTTGCTAGCGTTAGCATTTAGCACACACAGCTAGCTGAACTTTATGGTGATGGTGACTTGGCAAAAAGCAGAAACGAGGTGTTTTTGTTGTTTTTGTTGAGTCATTGTTCTGACAAACTGTCTGGTAGATGAAAGACGAACTGCTGACCAGTTCAGACAGTTCTTCTTCATCTCCTCCTCCTCCTCCTCCTCAGGGCCCCACTGAGCTGTTTACAGCCGTCGGTTAGCTCCAATGCTAATGTTAATGTTAGCCTGACGTTAACGTTAGATGTTAGCATTTGGTGCGAGAAGCGGCGGGTCGAGCTGTGCCTCTACAGGCTAAAACACACACACACACAGGTACAGGTGTGTGCAGGCATACAGGTGTAGCCACAGGTGTAGTTAACAGCAGACTGAGGTGCTGTCGTGGCATCCTGTCCTCTCTGTGCTCGTTGGGGCTACAACACAGTTAGCACAGCGGCTAACTTG